>JAJJWW010018081.1:0-34109 GCA_023531295.1 Papaver armeniacum | reverse complement strand
AAATTGAGTAAGGGGTGTAGTGTGGGAAATCCCGCTACTACATAAACTCTAAATTCTTCTTCCTTTTTAATCTTTCGCTAGTTAATCTGCGATATTTTCGCTTCTTTGCTTGCTCTTCATGATATTTTATTTCCATTTGATAACATGTTCTTCCTTTATCCACATCTCCTCTAATCTCGCCGATTCCAAATTGGTGGGAAATTTGATACATTGATGAAATGTTGATGCTATCGTTTATTTTATTGCGTGTACCCATGGTCTCCCAAAGAAATATATTGTATGGCGATTCCATATCTACTACACACAAGGTTACTCGTGCCTCGATGTCTCCCAACGACCTGTATTTTACTTCTCCATTAACCTTTGTTACGGATTTACCAAAACCATGGACGTTGTAGGCCGTGAATCATTTCTTTATCTTTATATCCCATCTTCTTCGTAAGCATGATAAAACATAATATTCACCAAACTCCCGTATCGATTAAAGTTCTATTTATCATTCCATGTTTGCGTTGCCTTTATTAATTCTTCTCCTTTGCACACGTTTATGGTAATTACCGGTGGAGATGTGTGATTCAAATTTTCTTTGATATTTCTCGGTCATGTGAATATTATGTTTTGCTTTTCCCATTCTTCTAAAGGCACCGTTACCTCTCTATCTCGTGATTTTCTTTCCTTAAAAATCCCGCTTGTGTATTCTTCCTTTGATATTTTCATGAAACTCATCGATCATTATCTTGGTGCCCAAATTGTACTCCATATCTTTCTCCTTTGCCTCATCTAATTTAACATTGTCTTTTTCTTTCATTTTCTTGATTTAAATGATTCTTATTGCCTTCTTTCTTCTTCAGTCCCTGTTTCTAGCGCCAATATGTAGTTGCAGGAAATCCCACAATACACCCCTCACTATATTTTGTTAAACTAATCCATTCAAAAGATAATAGATGAACAATTATGAATGTTTATTAATCACTTTCTTGAATCTTTACACAGGAAAATAGAATTACACTTAAGAACTTACAAAATTCTCTCTCTTTCTCTCTCCTAATGACTTGCTCTCCAATCCAAAGAGAACTCTCTCTACAATAGATTCACTCATCCCTTTATATAGGGTAATACATAGTGAATGACAATAAGCATCCTTATTTTCGGAATATCTCGCGAAGTGTCGCAGGCGTACAAGTATTCGTATTCGCGACACTTCTTACCTTTCGCGCCGTTTCATATCTTCCTACCGTCATCCAAGTCCATTCATACTTAATCCTCTCCGACTCATTCGCAGTGTTGTTATCCATTGTCTTCGCGTAGAGTTGTTGTCGCGATATTCGATCCTACAATTGTTTATGCTTTTTGCTATTTTTCTTGTAAATTATGTAATTTACGCTTGTTTTGAGTTATTAGGTACTGGAGTCACACGGAGGAAAAGAAGAAGAAATCAACCAATTTGAGCAAAAAGGGCGTAATGGTCATTTTCCGTGCAACTACTATCCTGGAGCCCACCAATGTTAAGGGAAACTCTCCGAATGAATACTAAACAAAGATTAGCAATGGTTAAGGGGTAGCCATCCTGGTGTCCCTTATCATATATCATTGGGTGGATGCATACAAGGTGGGTGCAAATAAATGCCCCACATCTAAAACCTAAAATTGGGTTCGTTGTCTTAAGTCACATTCAATTCATTCTGAGAACTCCTGGAAATTGAGAAAAGGGAATAGAGGCGCAGCCATAAGCGACTGCATGAGAGAAAATCGAGAAAAGAAACTGTGAGTTAAATGATGATTCGGGTGATGGTCGTTGAGCAAAGCGGATAAGAAACCTGGAAATAGATGAAGGTTACGTGATTGGTTGTCATCTAAATTTTGTGTTGGATCTGTGAATCGATAAAACAAGGAAGAGATTAAATTTTTTTCTCAAATTGAATCGTGGTTTGTTCGAGAAGATAAAGATAATGGCCATCTTGAGTTGAGATCGAGAAATATGCTTTTGAAATGGATCTGTGATGAATTGAGAACGAATATGAGATGGGTTCTGTTGTTGGATTGAGGGTTCAGATTGAGAATTTTATGTTGCCAATAGGTTTCGGAACTCGAGATTGAAGAGGGGGTTTGTTGGTGCTAAGTTTGGATGGAGGCATGTGATAAAATTTAGAAGCAAATGTAAGATTGGGTTCAATTTGAAAGTGACGAGATGACGAAGTGCAAGAAATCGAAAAGGGTTTGTGGTGGTATTCAGAGATTATGAAATAGCAGATTATTGCTAATTATCGTGAAGAGGAAATAGAGCTGCAGACTAGTGTTTTGTGTTGGTGCTACAGCCCATCTCAAGAACACATGAGAAGGAGTGAATAAAGAAGTGGTCTGAGGCAACAATTGTGAATGAAATGCTGTATTGAAGCTGCAATAGATGTATGCTAGGTTCTTAACAGGAGAAGACCAAAAATTGAGGCCCTCAATCGGCGGAAAACACCCATAAACAAATGGAACTCACGATTTTCTATTCCAAGGAGTTGACTCAGCGATCTCGATGACCGATCCAAATCGATCCAAGACAAAATGTAGTAAGACGAGTAAGCTCTAGCAGACTGACTCGGGAGCCACTCACCATCTGGTTTGACCTGATTGACTAACAGCTTGACTGACGGTTGACCCTTTTGACCGTTAGTCATAACGGTGGATCGACGGAATATTCCGCTCGAATATACCATTGACGGAGAAATTTTCAGTGGCCGGCGACGACTATTCCTGGGCCGGATTCGCCATAATACCAGTTTTTCCGTGAGCAACAGTTGCGAGAATTTTGTGTGGATTTCTCTCATGGGATGTGAAGACTTGGACTTGGAATTGGGCTCAAATTTGGAAAGAGAAGATGGAAGAAGAGAAAGACTTGAATTTGGAAATTGAATTACTATGGAATGAGGATTCTATTCCTTGGAAGATTTGGAGAATATTGAAGCCTATAAATAGAGAAGTTTTCCATATCTTTTTACACCTCTCTACACACACAACACTTTTCTTTTCTTATTCTTTGTGTGAACTCTTTAGCATGAGTAGCTAATTTTATTATTGATTGAGGATGAATTCCTAGTTCTTAATTCATGATTTGAGTTTTGTTTCAATTCTATCTTGAGGTTTTTCACATGATTATCGTTTTGTTTTTACTAATAGGAATGTTTATTCATTCATGATTGATTGATAGATTGTTTAGAATGCATGCTAAATTGATTTGTTAGTTTAATCTAAATCTAGTATAAGTTAGGGAATAAGTAATCGTTCTCGACACTTTACACAAGTAGAAAACACAAGACCTTGCGGAGGGATTCCGTGGAGCAATTGTGTGTAAAAACAACGCTAGAAAGTGGACCAAGCGAACCGAGTCTAACTACTAGTACTAAACCTAAATTCATAGATCTTAATGCATTCGGGGAATTACATCTTGTAAGCGAACCTCAAGGTGGTTCTTTTGAATAGAATCGATAACTAAGCGGACTTGTTACTTACTCAAAAATAAGGGATTTTGGGGCTAGCTAAGCGGACCTGCTATCCTACGGTTGGTGATAATCTCGTGACTAATAACAAGTAGAAAAGAACATAACTTTAATCATTGTTTTGCAACGAAGAAGGATTCCTTGATCTTGTCTCTCTTATTGCTTTCAACTTTATCTTTTAATTGCTTTGTTTATTTTCTTTGCTTTTTACACCCCCTTTTGTGATAATTTTTACAACTAAGATCTCTTGCTCGTGGGAACGAACTTGACTTCCATTATATTATTTTTAATTGAGTGGAAATATTAATTAATTTGATTGCACCTATGACACGCATCATTGCCGGCATTTGAGTTGAAGAAGTTGCAGGTTGAGTCAGGTTTGGCAATGATGGTGTTGTTGGCCTGAGGAGTCTTCGGTTGCAGGATTGAATGATGTTGATCTGACCTAAGCTTAGATGCTGCTGAGATGGCTTGTGGTGGCCGAGTTGGACTCCATAGGCTTATAGAATTGCAAGGGCTCCAAAGGTCATGGCAGGTTGAACCGGTGGTGTGCTCAAGTAGATGGATGTGTAGGTTGCGGCTTAAAGGTGACAGGGAGATCTTTGGTGGTGGTGAGACATTGTGTGAGCCGTGGCGCATCCCGTGTTGCAATGTATGGAATTCTTTGCGCTTGGAGGAATAAGCAAACAAGTTATGGATGGGGTTTAACTCGTGATGCACAATGATTGTGTCAGTTCGCAAAATGGCCTTGGCCAAGAACTCAACTCAACCTTGTCACTCAGTTAACACCCTGACTCGATCTGACTTTGTTCTCGACTGGTCCGACAACTCACACGACTCGGTGATTGACCCGTTGACCGGACCAAGTTGACTTTGCCGGCCACTCGAGCTATTTTCCCGCGACCCTTCCTAGCTCAGTTCCGCCACAATCCCAAGCCCGGCGACCGTTTTTGGGCGTAGTTTTCACATGGGTTTTTCTCACACATGGGCTTGGTGGACTTCTATCTTTTGGACCCTTGGGGCTTGACCTAATTTTGAAGGAGTATCCTTTATGGAAAGAGAGAAACATATTAAAGAGAAGACTTATATTATCTCATAATTATTCTTTTTATCTATTCTTTTGCCTCTAGTTAGTTTTCTGGTTTAGAACCATGAAGTCTTTTCTCTTCTTCTTGTGATGAACTCCATGAATATGAGCTAGAGTTTTATTATTGGTTATGGAATAAGTTGATTTCCAAATATGGGTTTTAATTCAATAAATTAGTTTTTTCTCCATGTTATCGTTTATGATTCACCATTAATATTGTTACATGATTTGAATGCTTGTTTAGTCGAGTCGCGAATCGATTGAGTTTGTTTTCATCTTTATTGCTAGATTAGGGTTATTATACGCAAAAGTGATAATTCCTGATTGCAAGTAGCATAAATATGATTATAGTTTGTAGTGATATATTCTTATGATCATATGTGAACCATAACCTTTGTTAAATCGGATTAGTGCTTTTACACGTTCGATTGCTTTGATTGGCCTGATTTCATAGAACTTAATGCATCTAGGGAATTAAACTTGATTAGTGCTTTTACACGTTAGGTTGTTCTTTTAGATAGAATTCATATTCGCATCTTTTAATGTGTTTGTTGATGACATGAGGAGATTTTATGGATATTCTTGCGATCAAGGTATTCTAGGGCCTTTGATAAAAGTTGAGATTAAAATATCAATTCTAGTTATTGTGTTGAAAACATGTTTGTGAATGAGAAAGAAATCCATGACCAATACTTTCACATCCTTGATTTTATTTGTTTACCTTTATTGTTTGCTTTTATTTAGTTTATTATATAAAAATCACAAAACTATCGGTGTTATTTATAGGGAACCAAACAATTTGACAACCTAGACCTCTCTCTGGTGGGATCGATCCTTTCTTTCCCTTGCTTCATTATATATTTTGAGTAGTAAGAAAGTGTAATTTATTTTGACGCTTCGAACGCGGTCAAATTTTGGCCAAGTGTTCTGTGGAGGCAGCGTTGTCAATTGTTTTTGGTTTCTTATTTTTGTTTTTTGTTTTTGTTTTATTTTTCTTATTTTCTGGGTTTTAACCTTGGTTTGAGAATTTTATTTCGTGTGCTTGTTTCTCATGGAAGGAGCATATTACATAAATGGATACGGTTTTCAATAATCTCAACAATATGACGACTACCAATTCCAGGGGTATAATCAAAACCAATTCATTGGTTATGACCAATATTCCATGGAACCTTCCGGTTTTCCTCAACAACCTTATAGCGGGTATGTGTGTGAACAACAACAAGGATGGGAGGATTCTTGTGTTCGTGAACAAAAAGTCTCTAACTTTATAGACAAAGTTTCCAACTTTTTACAAGAGGAATTTCAAAAAGCTAAAGAGACTACAAACGAGCAACTCCAAGAACTTCGTGAAGGTATTGCTAGCTTGCGAAGAGGCATTGATCAATGCAAGGAAGATATGGATAATTCTAATGTGCATATGGTTTGTGATGAATATTTGATTGATGCTAATGTTGAAAAGGCCAATCCTTGGGCACTTTCGTTGATAATTGTGTAGTTAACTCAACTCTTGATCGTAATAATGATCATTCACCTATTCAAAAGGATGAGTTAGAGATTAGCAACACTAAATTCAGCTTAGGACCAATCTTATGTTGACTATGATAGTGACGGTGATTATGATACATTGCTTGAAACAACTCATGGTGACATCTCCTAGGAGTCCTTTGGGATCAAGATGTAGACGAAGAGGAATATGTCAACACTTGTGTAGATTACGCAAGCATTGATCTTAATAATGATCAAGAGCCTATTCAAAGGGCGGAGCTTGAGGATGATGCATTTTCGAGTGTTCTAAAAAGTTTCTTATAATAAAATTTGATCCGCAAAAGAGTATGTGCCTTACAACAAAAAGGAGGAATATGTTGAGAATGAGACTGGCATGACCACTATTGTGGAAGACCCAATTGAGCTTGTGAATGATTGTAATGATGATGTTTATGTCGAAACTTTGGTTAAGGCGAAACGGATGAAGAATGGTTGAAAGGTTTGATAGAGGACCATGATATAAAAGAGATGAATAATTCACTTGAGTTTTTCAAGGATGAAGAGGATTCCGTAATACAAGAAATTGTGCAAGGTTTGTCTAACCCGTTGCCTATTGTTTCTTCTCTTTACCTCTTATTGGTTTGAATGTATGTGCTTCGAGAATATTGTTGAATGACTTTGTTTCTCGTTTTCCGCCTTTAGAGGACCTTGATTCTCATACTATGCAGGTTATGGAACAAGAAACCGTGGAAGTACCCGACGTCTATATTCTTTATACACTTCCAAGTGTGGACAAGAATAAGTGTGGGGAAGCTTTATCGGTTCATAGCTTCACTTTTGTTTTATATTACTAATATTTGTGTGAAGCTAGTGTTTGCAAAACAGGTTCTATGGAAGGATCCCCAACTTTTCGATTGTTGATATATGGGGAATGAATCTTGCAAGGATATAGTCGGGATTGACGACTTTAAACCAAGCGCTACATGGGAGGCAACCCATAGGTTTTGTATCTCTTATCTTTTAATTTTTCTTTTCTTGTTTTTTATGTTTTCTTGTCGCATATTGTTATAAAATTTCCCGCCTTGACTTTCTTTGATTTATTCAATTTACATTGAGGACAATGTAAAGTTTAAGTGTGGGGAGGGTTAAGCATTTGCGTTGTAAATTTTTCAAAATTTTCAACTTTTGTGTAATTAGCGAATAAGAAAACTCCAACTTATGGTTAGTTTAGAGTCACATAGTATACATGTCGCTAAGATTACATCGAGAATCTCATAAGAGTGACTGAACTTAGAGATGACAGAGAACATGATCGGGTTTCTTACTTGTATGAGAGTTAAAGTTGGATTTAACCATGCCAAAATGGCAACTAAGGTGCAGACTGAATTCGGTATTAGAGTAGTGGTTCCCTATAGTGGAGACTACCCATGTTACATAATGTGAGGCACCGATCTTCAATTATTTGTACTGTCTAAATTTGTGCTTTTAGAGTGTGTGTCACCGTACGTTAATTCCGGGCAGAATGGTGAGCTGTCCAACCTCCCACCATAGAAGCACTATTTTGATCTCTTGAGTGCTATTTTTATCAACCATGATGGTAACATCGAATTGCTAACTTACATACCACTTGTAATCTTGTTCGCAGTTAGCACCATCCACTTTATCTCTCTACACCAACAGGTCCATAGAAACACCATCATCATCAACAAGAGGAGCATCACAAATTCGAAGGAAAGTTGAAGACGCTCAAGGTTTACAAGCAACGGCAGAATTGAGCAGATTTCGATTCAAGTAAAGCAACAAAACAAGGAGCAGAATTTTTATAAGTTGAAGACTATTGTACAAGAGTGAAAATTATCAAGGATGAGAGTTCGAGAAGTTTATGATATCAAGACATACAAGTTGTGAAGAATCAAGCGGTAAAATACTTATACCATGGCCTTTGTACTTACGTTTTTATTTTATTTGTATTTTACTTTCTCTTGTCTTAAAAAAAAAAAAAAAAGAAAAAAAAAAAAAAAAAAAAAAATTATTTTGGATTTGTATAGTTCGGTTTTAGTTTTGAATTCTTTCAATAAAGCCTATGGAAAGAAGGAATATCTATAATGAAGTTTCAAGCGACAAGGAATTTAAGGGAAAGAGTCACATTGTCAAGATTCTATGAAGTTCAAGAGTTATCATCAAGAGTTGAAGACCGAAGACGAAGATGAAGGCACCGATAGAAGACCGAAGACGTTTCTATGGATGCTGTGAGAGTGGTGCTAGCTGCACATCGAACGGATAACGAGGTAAGTAAGCATATTCCCACCTTCGTTAAATGGTTGATTTCCTTTCGAAGAGATCGTCAGAAAAAAATGGGTTTTCAAAAATTTGTAAAAGATGTGGGTTTTCAAAATATTTCGGAGGGTTATGCCTTCCTACCATTCAACGTGTCGCAGGATTCTCTCTTCATTCCAACCTGGACACATGTGTGACCCATAAAAGGCTGTTTATTATTGAGAGCAATATCATAAAACCCTTTCTTGTGAGGCGAGTCGAGACTTTTGATCACTCCGAACCCGAATTTTAGTCGAGAAGGGATGGTTATCTCTCTCTCAACTTTTAAGAATGAGATTGTGTTCATTTATGTGTCTAACTTCTTATGACTAGTGTGCGAATATCCGTGTCTTCTTAGCGCGTTGGATGCTATCATTTCGGAGAACTATTAAGTTGGAAAAGTAGGTTTTGTGGGTATATCTCTAGTAAACTCTCACGAGACTATAACTCGTCCACTAGGGACACCTAGGGGTTTAAAGGCTTGTTATTTATGCTAAAAGTGACCGTAGCCTCGACGACACGGAGTTGTTGTATTTTATTGTTTTGTTTGATTTGCTCGAGGACTAGCAAAGTCTAAGTGTGGGGGAATTTGATAGGGTGTAGAATACACCCTATTTATTATCTATTGGTTATGCTTTCTTTGCTATTTTTCTAGAAATTATGTATTTTACGCGTGTTTTTGAGTTATTAGGTACTCTGGAGTCGCACGGATGAAAAGATGGAGAAATCACCCAATTGGGTAAAAGGGGCAAAATAGTCATTCATGGGCGAACGCTATCTGGAGCCCAGTCAAGGTTAAGGGCAAATCTCTCAAAGGAGTATTAGTAACAACCAAATGATGTTAAGGGGTAGCCACCAAGATAGGGTATCCATTGGGGTGGCCCTTATCTCGGGTGTTCGGGTGTCATTATTTAACCCTATTTCATTACAAACCCGAGTTCGATGGGAGATATCAAAATATGTTTCTTTCATTCACCTAAAACTCGACGAGGAAGAAAAAAGCATCGACTCCCGCGCTGAAATCGAGAGACGAGAGCGGGATGTGCGTAGAGATTTTGAAGTGTTGAAAGAACAGTGGATGGAAGAGATTCAAGAAGCCGTTAAATGTAATCAAGATGAGATGTTGTTGGATTTTTGCAAGAGAAGATTGAATGTGAATCAAGAATTAATCATAAATTGTGGGTTTGAGTATGAAGATGCAGTCTCTCGTGATGAGAAATGATGGGTTCGTGTTTACACCAAACTCGAGAAGGAATCAGTGATTTGTGCTTTATTGTTCTTCCCAAATTAGAGTTAGGGTTCGAGTTTCAATTGAAAACCGAGATGGTTTCGATAGATTGTCTCAGATGGATAGAATCAGAGCTAGGGTTTGTGTTGGATTACTGAGATTGAGTCAGAGATGAAGATTGTGATGGATTGAGGTCAAATTCGATAGACTGGTTGTGTTTCAAGGGTTTGCCATGGGATTGTCAATTGACAAGAAATGGAATTGCTAGTCTGTGGCTCGATGATGCTGTAGACAATGGAAGAACAAGGGAAAGTTGGATGCTCAGATGGTGGATTGTACTGAGTTGTGATTTGCAGAATGAAGGCACGAACTGGAAGTTACAGCTACAAACTGGTTGAAATGGGAGAATCTGGGAAGATACAGGCAGCTAGAGTCTGGCGAGAGTTACTGAAATTTATGCGGTTAGGAAATGGAAATGCAATGAAGTTGAAGCTCGATTGAAGTTGATTATGAATGCCAAGTTGAGAAGGGGGTAAATTTGAATCGGCCGTGAATAATATCGATGGGTTGAAGTTTGAGTACAAGCTGCGAGAAGGTTCGAGAGCTGCCAATGATGATGGAAGTACGATGAGAATGTTTGATGCTCGAATACCGCTGTGGCTCGACAAGAAATGGTGATTATGTTGTTGGCAGTGGATGATTGGCAGGTGGTATAGCGAGTGGTGCGCAGTTTGTAGCTGTGTGTTGCCGCTAAGGGTGCACAAGGAGGAAGTAAGGATGCTGCAAGGTGGTACACAGGCCGTGATGTTGCAGCTGCAATGTGAATGGGGAGTATGGTTGAATGCAGAATTCTTGCTACTGCAGTGGGTCACAAGAGAAGCCGCGGGCATGATTGTCATTGAGTTTGTAGGAGCTGAAATTGCAGGTTGTGAGTTGGTCTTGATTGCATTGGGTTACAAAAGCATTTGCAGGCATGAATTGGCTGGGTTGCTGCTACTGAAGTGATTTGAGTGGATTTTTATGAGAATGTGCAATGGCTCATGGTGTTGAAGAATGACGGAGGCGCTCAAGATGAGCCGAGGAAGAGAAGAGATGGCAATGCTCGGGCCGATATGGGTTCCGCCTCGGGCCGTGACGCAAGGAATAAATGTCGCAGAACTGTGTTTGAGATCGAGGAGTTCTGGGATGGGTTGCACTTGGTTGTGGAATGAAAATGGAGCAGCTATTGGAGTTGGGACCGAAAGTTGCTAGTGGAGTGCAGAAAGTTGCGGGGAGATTGAGCTGTGTGCTATCAGGCCTGAATTGACAGAAATGGGTGTTGGTCTGAGTCGTTGGTGATGTTTCTCTGGGTTGAGTGTAGCTGAGTAGTTGTTGCAATGGATAAGGAGGTTTGTGCAAATGGAAGCTGTAGCTGGAGCAGCAAAGCAAGGGAAGCTGTATGTGTGAATTGAATGGAGAGGCAGAAGTGCAAAAGTAATGCAATAGAGTGTGGTGGTCTCTCGTGGGAGTCGAATAGAGATGATGAAAGAAAAGTGTTAGAGGTGCAGAGGGCTTCAATTGTGCAATGTTACTGCCTGGTTTGAGTCGAAGAAGTTGCAGGTTGAGTCAGTTTGGCAATGATGGTGTTGTTGGCCCGAGGAGTCTTGATTCTGCGAGATTGAATGATGTTGGTCCTGACTAAGCTTAGATGCTTTCTTTGAGATGGCTTGTGGTGACCGAGTTGGACTCCATAGGCTTATAGAATTGCAAAGGCTGCAAGGTCATGGCGAGGTGAACCGGTGGTGTGCTCAAGTAGATGGATGTAGGTTGCGGCTTAAAGGTGACAGTGAGATGCGGGTGGTGGTGAGACATTGTGTGGAGCCGTGCAGATCCCCGTGTTGCAATGTATGGGAATTGCCGCAGCTTGGAGGAATAAGCAATTTGTTATGGATGGGGTTTAACTGCGGATGCACAATGATTGTGCCGTACGCAAATGGCCTTGGCCAAGAACTCAACTCAACCTTGTCACTCGATTAACACCTCGACTCGATCCGACTTTGTTCGGACTGTCCGACAACTCACATACTGACTCGGTGATTGACCGAGTCCTGACTCGAGTTGACCCGTTGACCGGTGACCAGGTTGACTTTGCCGGTCACCTGAGCTATTTTCCGGCGACCCTTCCGGCCATGTTTCGGCCACAATCCCAGTTTTCCGGCGACCGTTTTTGGGCAGAGTTTTCACATGGGTTTTTCTCACACATGGGCTTGGTGGACTTCTATCTTTTGGACCCTTGGGGCTTGACCTAATTTTGGAAGGAGTATCCTTTATGGAAAGAGAGAAACATATTAAAGAGAAGACTTATATTATCTCATAATTATTATGTTTTTTATCTATTCTTTTGCCTCTAGTTAGTTTTCTAGGGTTTAGAACCATGAAGTCTTTTCTCTTTCTTCTTGTGATGAACTCCATGAATATGAGCTAGAGTTTTATTATTGGTTATGGAATAAGTTGGATTTCCAAATATGGGTTTTAATTCAATAAATTAGTTTTGTCTCCATGTTATCGTTTATGATTCACCATTAATATTGTTACATGATTTGAATGCTTGTTTAGTCGGTCGCGAATCGATTGAGTTTGCTTTCATCTTTATTGCTAGATTAGGGTTATTATACGCAAAAGTGATAATTCCGGATTGCAAGTAGCATAAATATGATTATAGTTTGTAGTGATATATTCTTATGATCATATGTGAACCATAACCTTTGTTAAATCGGATTAGTGCTTTTACACGTTCGATTGCTTTTGATTGGCCTGATTTCATAGAACCTAATGCATCTAGGGTATTAAACTTGATTAGTGCTTTTACACGTTAGGTTGTTCTTTTAGATAGAATTCATATTCGCATCTTTTAATGTGTTTGTTGATGACAAGAGGAGATTAGCGGGATATTCTTGCGATCAAGGTATTCTAGGGCCTTTGATAAAAGTTGAGATTAAAATATCAATTCTAGTTATTGTGTTGAAAACATGTTTGTGAATGAAAACGAAATCCATGACCAATACTTTCTCATCCTTGATTTGCGTGTTTACTTTTTATTGTTTTGCTTTTATTTTATTTTCCTTTATAAAAATCAGAAAACCCCAGGTGTTATTATAAGAAATCGAATCAATTTGACAACCAAGACCTCTCTGTGGGAACGATCCTTTCTTGCCCTTGCTATATTTATATTTTGAGTAGTAAGAAAGTGTAAATTTATTTTTGACGCCTACGACAATGATCAAATTTTGCCATCGGGAGGCAGCGGTTGTCACTTGTTTTTGGTTTCTTATTTTTTTTTTTTTTTTTTTTTTGTTTTTAGTTTTTGTTTTATTTTTCTTATTTTCTGGGTTTTAACCTTGGTTTGAGAATTTTATTTCAGGTGCTTGTTTCTCATGGAAGGAGCATACTACATGGATGGATACGGTTTTCAACAACCTCAACAATATGACAACTACCGATTCCATGGGTATAATCAAAACCAATTCATTGGTTATGACTAATATTCCATGGAACCTTATGGTTTTCCTCAACAACCTTATGGCGGGTATGTGTGTGAACAACCACAAGGATGGGAGGATTCTTATGCTCGTGAACAAAAAGTCTCTAACTTTATCGACAAAGTTTCCAACATTTTACAAGAGGAATTTCAAAAAGCTAAAGAGACTACAAACGAGCAACTCCAAGAACTTCGTGAAGGTATTGCTAGCTTGCGAAGAGGCATTGATCAATGCAAGGAAGATATGGATAATTCTAATGTGCATATGGTTTGTGATGAATATTTGATTGATGCTAATGTTGAAAAAGGCCAAACCTTGGGAACTTTCGTTGATAATTGTGTAGTTAACTCAACTCTTGATCGTAATAATGATCATTCACCTATTCAAAAGGATGAGTTCGAGATTAGCAACACTAAATTCAGCGAGGACCAATCTTATGTTGACTATGATAGTGACGGTGATTATGATACATTGCTTGAAACAACTCATGGTGACATCCCCGAGGAGTGTACAATGGAGTCTTTTTTGGGATCAAGATGAAGACGAAGAGGAATATGTCGACACTTGTGTAGATTACTCAAGTATTGATCTTAATAATGATAAAAAGCCTATTCAAAGGGTGGAGCTTGAGGATGATGCATTTTCGAGTGTTCTAAAAAAGTTTCTTATAATAAAATTTGGATCCGCAAAAGAGTATGTGCCTTACAACAAAAAGGAGTTTGTTGAGAATGAGACCGGTATGACCAATATTGTGGAAGACCCAATTGATCTTGCAAATGATTGTAATGATGATGTTTATGTCGAAACTTTGTTTAAGGCAGAAACGGACGAAGAATGGTTGCAAGGTTTGATAGAGGACCATGATATACAAGAGGTGAATAATTCACTTGAGTTTTTCAAGGACGAAGAGGATTCCGTGATACAAGAGATTGTGCAAGGTTTGTCTAACTCGTTGACTATTGTTTCTTCTCCTTTACCTCTTATTGGTTTGAATGTATGTGCTTCGAGAATATTGTTGAATGACTTTGTTTCTCGTTATCCTCCATTAGAGATACTTGATTCTCATACTATGCAGGTTTTGGAACAAGAAACCGTACGTGGTAGTCCTGACTTCTATATTCTTTATACACTTCCAAGTGTGGACAAGAATAAGTGTGGGGGAAACTTTATCGGTTAATAGCTTCATTTCTGTTTTATATTACTAATATTTGTGTGAAGCTAGTGTTTGCAAAACAGGTTACATGGAAGGATCCCCAACTTTTCGATTGTTGGTATATGGACTATAATAAAAGAGTCAGGGGGCCGACGACTTTAAACCAAGCGCTAAATGGGAGGCAACCCATAGGTTTTGTATCTTAAACCCTTTTATTTATTTATTTTTATAGTTTTCATATCATATTTGCATCCCCATGTTTAATTTCATTGAGTCCGGAATCTATCTTAGAAGAGAATTATGACGAATACCTTTTCGTCGAGAAAATTCAGACTGCACGTAGTTCAGTCCAGAGACCATAACTGTCAGACCGTTTATCGAAACACTGTGCCCTTTTGAAACTTTGTAGAAAACACGTAGATGAACAACTTTTGTGAAATGGAGTTTTTCCAAATTCCTTACCAATTTGTACGGTTTTTGCGTTTTATCTGCTGTTACGTCAGAATTCAGAATTTTCGGTTTTACACATTGAGGACAATGTGAGTTTAAGTGTGGGGGAGTCTTTAAGTCTTTTGCATATATAGTTTTAGCCTTTGAGTCAAAATTTTCAATTTTTTTGTATATATTTGAATAAAACTCCAACTTGTGGTTAGTTTAGAGTCACATAGTATACATGTCGCTAAGATTACATCGAGAATCTCATAAGAGTGACTCTAACTTAGAGATGACAGAGAACATGATCGTGTTTTTTTTTACTTGTATGAGAGTTAAAGTTGGATTTAACCATGCCAAAGGCAAATAAGGTGCAGACTGAATTCGGTATTAGAGTAGTGATCCCCTATAGTGGAGACTACCCATGTTACATAATGTGAGGCACCGACCTTCAATTCTTTGTACCTGTCTAAATAGTGCTTTTAGAGTGTGTGTCACCGTACGTTAATTCCGGTAGAATGGTGAGCTACCCAACCTCCCACCATAGAAGCACTATTTTGATCTCTTGAGTGTTATTTTTATCAATCATGATGGTGACATCGAATTGCTAACTTACATACCACTTGTAATCTTGTTCGCAGTTAGCACCATCCACCTTATCTCTCTCTACACCAACAGGTCCATAGAAACACCATCATCATCAACAAGAGGAGCATCACAAATTAGAAGGAAAGTTGAAGACGTTCAAGGTTTACAAGAAACAATACAAGGAGCATAATTTTTATAAGTTGAAGACTATTGTACAAGAGTGAAAATTATCAAGGATGAGAGTTCGAGAAATTTATGATATCAAGACATACAAGTTGTGAAGAATCAAGCGGTAAAGTACTTACACAATGGCCTTTGTATTTTATTTTATTTTGTATTTAGTTTTCTCACAAAAAAAAAAAAAACAGAAAAAGAAAAATAAAAGAAAAAGAAAAAAAAAAGAAGAAAAAATTATATTTTGGGTTTGTATAGTTCGTTTTTAGTTTTGTATTCTTTCAATAAAGCCAATGGAAGAAGGAATATCTACAAAGAAGTTTCAAGCAATAAGAAATTAGAGGAAAGTATTACATTGTCAAGATTCTACGAAGTTCAAGAGTTATCATCAAGAGTACACGAAGATGAAGACACCGATAGAAGACCGAAGACGTTTCTATGGATGCTGTGAGAGTGGTGCTAGCTGCCCACGAACGAATAACGAGGTAAGTAAGCATATTCCCACCTTCGTTAAGTGGTTGATTTCCTTTCGTAGAGATCGTCGAAAAAATGGGTTTTCAAAAATTATAAAAGATGTGGGTTTTCAAAACAATTCGAGGGTTTTACCTTCCTACTATTCAATGTGTCTCGTGATTCTCTCTTCATTCCTACCTGACACATGTGTGACCCATAAAAAGTTGTTTGTTATTGAGAGCAACTTCATAAAACCCTTTCTTGTGAGGCGAGTCGAGACTTTCGATCACTCCGAACCCGAATTTCTTTCGAGAAGGGATGGTTATTTCTCTCTCAACTTTTAAGGATGAGATTGTGTTCATTTATGTGTCTAACTTCTTATGACTAGTGTGCGGAAATTTCTATGTCTTCTTAGCGCGTTGGATGCTATCATTTCGGAGAACTAGTAAGTTGGAAAAATAGGTTTTGTGGGTATATCTTTAGTAAACCCTCACGAGACTATAACTCGTCCACTAGGGACACCTAGAGGTTTAAAGGCTTGTTATTTATGCTAAAAGTAACCGTAGCCTCGACGACACGGAGTTGTATGTATGTTTTAGAATAAGTTTTGTTTGATTTGCTCGAGGACTAGCAAAGTCTAAGTGTGGGGGAATTTGATTGGTGTTGTAAAATACCTAATTTTATATCTATTGTTTATGCTTTCTTTGTAGTTTCTTGTGAATTATGTATCTTATGTGTGCTTTTGAGTTTATTAGGTGCAATGGAGTCATTTGGAGCAAAAAGACCAATTGGAACTCGTTCAAATACAAGATTTCTACTTTTCATTGTGTAGAGGACGAGAAGATGAAGACGATGGCGAAAGAACTGAGTCATTCGAGTTTGTATGAAGAAGTTATGAGCAAAACAAGAACTCAGAAGCAAAGGGCAAAATGGTCATTTTCTAGGCCAAGTGCTATTGCCACCCCACCGTACGTTAAGGGGCAGTCATTCTGTTAAGGGGTGGACTGTTTCAAGGGAACTTCTAAAGGCAGTAAGGTCTTTTACTTAGGGGGAAGCCGGAATTCAAAAGTTGTTAAGGCACTCAGCTAATATACTCAGGGCTGCCTTCATCTTCTCCGATTCCAAAACAGATTCATGCATGTCCGTAAAGCGGTTACATCGCCCACTCCCGAGTCTCATCGCCTTCTAGCTCAGGGATGATGGAATATGCTTGATGGTGAGTAATGATGGAAGTGTGGTGATGCAGGTGAGACCGAGAGAGTAACAGAGAAGAAAGAACCCGAGCTTGGTGACGAACATCGCTGGATGGGAGATTTTGATGTTAATGATTCGAGTAGGAGTCGTGGATGTTGGTATCGACGACGAGAGTTGAGCTCTAGTTGGTTTGGAACTGGACAGAGCTTGGAACGTTAGATAAGCCCATCGAGATGGTGCCGAGATCATTCGTTGTTACACGTGATCGGAGATGGTTTAGTTACGGTGTTGATAATGAACTGTGAAGAGATGCTCGAGATGAGAACAGGAGATGATGAAGTTGGCAGTGATGATGCTGCCGATATCGATGGAGCTTGAGTCTGCCATGGCTGCTCGAGGCTGCCATTACCGAGAGATGAGTGGGTTACTGCCAGCGATTAATGAAAGATGACCGCAGAAAGAAGAGTATCCAGCGATGATGGAGGAGGAGAACTGAACTAGAGGTTAAAGTCAGGGAAACAAGGAATGCGTTCCTCCCATTAATGGCAGTATTAAGGATAAACGGTGATGGCAGGGATACTGTCGGTGATCGTTACTAACCCGACAATACTGTGATGGAACAATGATGGAGCTCGAGTCTTTGGTGGTACTGAAATGATGGAGTTGTGACGCTTCTCGTAGCTATTGGGCGTAACGATGAAGAATGATGGATGGAAGACGGGATTGCTATGGTGGTTCAATGTCCGTCTCGGTGATGTTGCTTTGGTTCGAATGGAATAAAATGGAGAAACAAGAATCCAGGGAGACATACTACTGGAAATTCCACCGTAGGAATTAGAGAAGTTGGCCGTGAAAGAAGAGGAATAAAATTTACCTCCTGTCGGCCCACTGAACTCGACATGCCATTTTCAAAGCTAATGGTGTTTTGGGCTGGACTTTGCAGACCGTTTGGATAATTGCGACTACATTTTCTCGACCAGCCTTGGATGTGAATGATATTTGGAATTTTGGCAGGAGTTTGGCAAGCCAATTGCACGGGGTTTGATGCACGGACACAAATTAAGGAGGTGCACTTTCCTATTTTTACTAGGTTTCCTAGTTTTCTTCAAGAAGGGGTTACAAACTCTATATATAGGGAAGCTTAGATAGAATTTGGGATATCTCTTTTATTATGTTTTATCTTTTGCCTCTACTTTGTTTTCTAGGGTTTAAAACCATGAAGTCTTTTCTCTTTCTTCTTGTTATGAACTCCATGAATATGAGCTAGAGTTTTCTTTTGGTTATGGATTAGTTGGATTTCCAAACATGAGTTTTTGTTCAATAAATTAGTTTTCTCTCATATTATCGTTTATGATTCACCATTAATATTGTCATATGATTGAATGTTTGTTTTGTCAAGTTGCAAATTGGTAGAACTCACATGCATGTCTTTTGCTAGATTAGGGTTATTATACGTAAAAGCACTAATCCGATTTGAAGTAGCATAATTATGATTATAGTTTGTAGTGATATATTCTTATGATCATATGTGAACCATAACCTTTGTTAAATCGGATTAGTGCTTTTACACGTTCGATTGCTTTGATTGGCCTGATTTCATAGAACCTAATGCATCTAGGGAATTAAACTTGATTAGTGCTTTTACACGTTAGGTTGTTCTTTTAGATAGAATTCATATTCACATCTTTTAATGTGTTTGTTGATGACAAGAGGAGATTAGCGGGATATTCTTGCGATCAAGGTATTCTAGGGCCTTTGATAAAAGTTGAGATTAAAATATCAATTCTAGTTATTGTGTTGAAAACATGTTTGTGATTGAAGACGAAATCCATGACCAATACTTTCATCCTTGATTTGCGTGTTTACTTTTATTGTTTTGCTTTTATTTTATTTTCGTTTATAAAAAATCGAAAAACCCTGGTGTTATTATAAGAAATCGAATCAATTTGACAACCAAGACCTCTGTGGGAACGATCCTTTCTTGCCCTTACTATATTTATATTTGGAGTAATAAGAAAGTGTAAATTTATTTTTGATGCCTACGACAGCGATCACCCACCATCTATGTTTTGTCCAGAAGATCCAATGCATATTTGGTTTGACACATAAATAGACCACTACATATACCAGATCCAATGCATAGAGATTAATTCCTCACAGTAAGAACTGGAAGAACCTGTGAGAACAATATCATCTACATATACCAGAAAGATAGTGAGACGAGAACCAACCTTTTGAACAAATAGAGAAGGATCAGCAGATGAAGCATGAAGACCAAGAGAAAGTAGAATTGTGTGGAGTTTGTCATACCAAGCACGAGGTGCTTGTTTAAGGCCATAGAGCGACTTGTGAAGCTTGCATACATAATCTGGATGCTCAGGATCTACAAATCCTTGAGGCTGAGTCATATAAACTTGTTCTTGAAGATCACCATGAAGAAACGCGTTGCTGACATCAAGCTGTTGAATGTTCCAATTGTAGTGAACTGCAAGTGACAGAACAAGATGAATGGTAGTAGGCTTTGCAACGGGGCTGAAGGTTTCATTGTAATCAAGGCCTGGAAGCTGATGAAACCCCTTAGCAACCAATCTTGCCTTAAATTTATCAAGTGACCCATCAAAGATTTTGTTTGACTCGATACACCCACTTACAACCAACTACATTCTAATCAGGAGAAGGAGGAACTTTTGTCCAAGTTCCATTTGTAAGCAAAGCATCATGTTCTTGAATCATTGCAACCTTCCATTTTGGATTTTTAATAGCTTGAGTAAAATATGTTGATGTAATAGGAGCTGTAGAACTCAAATAAGCTGCAGGAAGAGGGTGTTTTGTAGCAAAATACATTTTGGGTTTAGATATACCAGATTTACCCCTTGTTTGCATTGGATGAACATTTTGAAGAATAGCCACAAACCATCCGGAGAAGAATCACCGGGAGCAACAACAACTGAACTAGGTGAGAGATAAGCATTGAATCTTGCCAACAACAAAAAGAAGCTTGATGAGAAGAAGAAATGATTCACCCCGAACAACGGTTGCGAAACATGAAGAGAAGAAGATACAATTCAACCTAAATAACATCTCATGAATCCGAGATAGTAGAAGCATCAAAATCAACAGCCAAATGGAGGAGTGATGATGGCTTGTCATTGCAAAATGAGTCAAAACTGAGTGTAGAAGGATTAAATGTAGTAGAAATGATAGTAGTGTAAGTAAATTACTCTTCATTGAAAGTAACATGTCTAGAAACATAAACTCTTCCAGTAAGAGGATTTAAGCATTTGTAACCCTTCTGTTGAGCACTATAACCAAGAAAAATACAGGGAGAGCTTCTAGGAGACAATTTTGAAGATGAATAAGGTCTTAACCATGGGTAACAAGCACAACCAAAACTTCTCAGAAATGTATAGTTTGGGATTTTATGAAAAAGCTGTTCAAAAGGAGAAGTAAAGTTAAGGCTTTTAACTGGTAGCCTATTAATTGTAAAATTGTCTGTCATAAATGCTTCAACCCAAAAGGAGTCAGGTAAACCAGCCTTTAAAATAAATGTTCTACCAATATCAAGTAAATGTCTCGTGGCAAGCTTCAAAGAACTCCATTACGTTCGAGGTGTAAGGGCAAGTAAATTCATGAATAATACCATGAGTGGTGGTAACTGAAGCCAACTCATTATTAATAAACTCACCACCCCCATCCTGCTCGATAGTAATGATTTTGAAGTTCAGCTTGGTTTTCAATTTGAGATTTGAACTTGAAAAAGATAGTCTTAAAATCAGACTTAGAAGTTAAAATTAACAACCAACAAAATTTAGAAAAATCATCCACTATGTTAACATAGTACAAGAAACCACTATGAGACATAACTGAAGAAGGAAACCATAAATCCATATGAAGAATCTCTAGTGGTTTTGAAGTAAAATGAGTAGAAACAGAAAATGGAAGTTTGTGAGATCTTCCTAATTGACAGCATTCACAGAAAAGTGGGGCTTTTATTACAAAATTGTCAAGAGAATGATAGACTCTCTGAAGAGTTTGAAAAGATGGATGTGCTAGTCTATGATGCCAGACAGAAGTTGAAGCTTTACTTAGATGTAGAGCCTTGAGTGGTGGTGGAGATGTTGTGGGAAAGTTGATTGGGTATAGGCCATTGACTTGAGACCCCTGCAGCAGAATCTTCCCAATATGAAGATCCTGAACAATATAGTCATATGGAGAAAATGTTATGGAAGATTTATTTTGAGATGTAAACTGATGAACAGAGATAGAGGTATTTTGAAGCTGAGGAACATGAAGAACATTTTGTAAGGTAAAAAGTTTATTTTGAGTTGGAAAAGACACAGTAACCAACGAGAAAAATGTTCATACCTTCACCATTAGGGAATGAAATACTTCAAGTCAAATATCACTAACCTCAAGTGGAAGGATGATTGTTGTCGTTGTATCTCCTTTCTTCTTCACATCTTCAAGTCTTCGCAATACTTGTAATGTCTCATATCCTAATACTTTCAAGCTAACCTATACGAAGTTTAACTCTAGTACATAATCAAGCGACTCTTAACATGAGTTTTGATTCACTAAAATATGACAACCAAACTTGACATACCAATGCTTGGTGGGTTCAACCGATACATGCTCTAATAATCTCCACCTTTTTCAATTTTAGTGACAAAACTCTTACATCATATGGATAAAATTCATTACAATCGCTTGATTCTGATTCAACAAAGATAAAGAAATCACATTCAATCCTTGAAAATGTCGATGTTGACATTATAATAACAAAGCCATTACTCCCCTAAGGAAGATAGGTAGATATTCATTCCTCACATCTTTGTTATACCAAACATATGACATGTTACTCCCCCTTAGTTTGTGCTTTCACTCTTTCGTTAGATAAAAACATTCAAGTACCAATGTTCTTTTCCCTAGCGATGCCAATCAATATAAATATCAATGCCAACATTGATGAGTGCCAAATATTGCATATTTCTACATCTATTTATTGGCATTTAACTCATCTTTTGTGCTCGTAAATCGAGATATTATCCCGCATTCTCGTTTTCTTTGTTTTCAAGAATAAATATTTGTACTAATTAATTTTGTATTTTTAGGTAATAAATAAAGCTCGGAGAAATTGAGGAGCCAAAAGAGCAGTAAAATTGAGACAAGTGTCTATGGAGCAGAAAGCCAAAGCCCACGCGCGCACAAGGAGCAACCCATCTACAAGACATGGGCCCAAGCTATCCAAGACCCGACTCGCGACCCGGATCCGAGCCCGTCCTTTTCCGATCCGTTAGATTTGATCTCCGCTTCATCCAACGCTCGCGCACTCCTACACATCATTTCTTGATACTCCCGCTCCACACCAAAAACCGCACATCACCGAGTCGTTCGGATCTCGCCCCGTAACATCCAATGGTTGCTTTCTGACTTGCTCATCAATCGTTGATGCACCCGCTTTATACCACATCTGCCTATACCTATACCCGATCGACCTCCCAATTTCTCTTCTTCACTTTCTCTTTCTTCCTCTCTTCCCCGACAATGCAGAGAGAACCCATTCTCTCCACCTCCTTCACCATACCAAAGACGCCACCACCATCCTCATCTCCCCTCACCCCGACACCATCAACACAAACGGCACCACCTTCTCCCCCTCCTACTTGCTCTCTATCTCTCTCATAGCCTCTTACCTAGAAGCTAAGTTGGAGATATGAAGAACTAGGGTTAGGGTTTTGTCCAATCAATCAAGGGAGTTGCTTTGCCGAATCGACGAGGGAGAGCACGCGATTCGTAGAGTATGGGTGAGAGGATATTGAATTATTTTCTGCTTTGAAGAGATTTAGGGTTTGGTATTTTGCATGTATAAATAGGGTTGATGTGTGTGTGTGTATAAAAACTTATGCCTGGACTAGCCAGAGCACCAATTTAGTGTAATTTGTATTATGTTCTAATTTAATTTACTGGGGTGTTAATGAAACCCCTGAATTTCATTTCAAGCATATCTATTTTTGGTTGTGTTTTTGGTTTGAGTTATAATATGATTAGGATTACTAATTAATTGATGAAGCTTATGAGTTCGTGATGAGCCATCTTTAAGAAGACAAATTCATACTAGGGTTAGTTAGGCACTGGTTAATGAACATCTAGTGTAGACCTTCATAAGAAGGCACAAGAACATAGCTTAAGATATATGGCCTGAGCATGAGATTAGAGGTGGATTGATCACCTGGTATTTTCAAAGTGTTACAATTTAGTTGTTGTCTTAGTTCACAGTCTCAAACAATTCCAATTTTTCGTATCGACAACCACAAAACAACCCTGACTTGTGTTACATTTCCTTGAATCAGTTAAGAAGCCTTTGTATCACCCTTGCATACACCATTTCTCTGTGGGATCGACCTGATTGCTTGCCTTGCCTCCAATAGGACTCGTGCACTTGCAAAGAATACGAGGAAAGCTCTTTTTTACGGACCTACCAAGTTTTGGCGCCGCCGCCGGGGATTTGCGTGTGTTTGTCTTGATCCGTTGCTTGCTTCACCGAATCCCGTCACCCCTTGTACATATTAGCTTGCACTCGTATTTTTTTTTGCAATCATTCTTAGTGTAACTTAGCTTCTAATTCTCTATTTCGCATCTTTGCCTTGTAGTGCTATTTAGTGTAATCAGTCTCATAGTTTAAATTATATCTTGTATGACATTGTCTATAAGTACTAAAATAACTCGAGCTATATCCTCGTGGCATAGCTCGTAGTTTGCTAAAGATTGGCTATAGCATGTGCCGAAGTCTCAAAGAAGTGTGTCTTCAGGCTGATAGTGCATCTGTCTCAGACATCGGAGCACTAGTATCCACCTGTCTTTACTTCATTATCCGCACATCCGAGCACCGGCTTGTTGTTGAGTTGCAGTGCACTGCAAACACCGGAGCACAAGCCAAGGAGGAGAAGAAAATGGAGCAAAGATTTGAATCTTGTATTGCCCTGAGCATCCCCTCTCGCTATTTATAAGGTTCATGTGAGTGATTCCTTGGTATTTAAATTATACACTGTTAGCTAGTATGCCATGATCAAGTGTTGAATTGTATGGAAGTTTGCATGAATTTGCTATCATATCTTTGATCTTTGTATCAAAATTAAACTGTGCATCACTGAAAATTACCTAAGCATCATTGTATATGCATTTGTATCACCCTTGCATGAACTTATTGGCATGAATGCATGAACAAGCTACCTTGCTAGGATTGCTCCACCCCTGTGCCTTGTGTGATGTGTGCTATAACCCCTTAGTCATCATCTGCCCCCACGGCTCCACTTCAGAGCTGTTGAGCTTAAGCCGCATACCCTTTTGAGCTAGGTTGTTGCCAGCCCACTTCATCTGCGCTTCTCCGTGCCTTGTATGACCCCGTTGAACCATATCGATTCCTTGTTCTCGAGTTGTGCATTGCATAGTTACTTGAAATCTCATTGGAAAGTCAAATGTGTGCTTCGTGTAACTCTTGCATTGAACCATTGACTCGAACTCGGCTGCAATTTTTTTCTCCGAGATATTAACCTCAAGCCCCTGTAGATGTGAGGTTGCACTTAGGTAGCCGGGCTAGCTCCGGTATTTCAAATTGCATCTGTTGTGAACCCTTAATTTATTGAATGACATAGCGGGCTTGTCACCGAATCGATTATTTGTCAAGTATTTGTGCTTATAGCATCACCCAACCCTTGCAACATATTGGATTTGTGCAAGTAATTCTCGTGATTAGTTTGAATAGCTTGCTTCATTGTTAAATCTGTCATCATTCGTTCTATTCGATATCTCGAGCTCATGACACCCATGCTTGCATAATCTTGATACTCTCACCTAAGTTTCAAAAATTGTTGGTTGCCCGATTAAATTGTATTGACCACAGACATACCAAGTCATCTTCATGTGCAAACATGTGCAAACCTGATGACACTGAGTCAATCGAGATTGTGAGCCATCGACTCCGCACCTTATGCATGCTCAACCGAGGGTAACCAAATCTTTGTGTTAACCTATGTTGAATGCTAGATAAATTTGATATCTCTTGGGTCAGATCTCTCGAGATGAATTAGATCATGATGTATGCATGTGTGAAATTGTCACCACTATGAGCTGTTGAAGCCTGTTCTTGTGTGACCTGTGCTTAACCTATGAAAACTAAGGTCAACTGACCTTGTTGGAATTAACTGTGTTAGCATCAGTTCTACAATTTGTATGTGATTGATTTGTGCTGTGCTGCACCTCAGCTGCACATTACCTGCCAATGTTGTGTCATTTTGGAAGTTTGTGTTTCCTCGACTTTGTGCCTATAGCTGTCTATGCATAAATCGGGCATAAGTCGCTCGAATCATCTTGCTTTCCTTGCTCTGTGCAAACTAGCCTCTGTGTGCTGAGCTGCACTTAGAGCTGTGCTGTGTTTCTTTTGAGAATCTGTGCATCACCATGCTGTGAACACAACCTGCATAAGCTTCAAGCTCGGAGTTTCCTAGTGTTTTCCTTGTTACGTGCACACAACAAATTGTTGTGCTTGGCCTCGACTGTACTGCACATAACTTGCCAATCCCTGCACAAAAACAACTTGAGCATAAACCGAATCCCACATACTTGGGCCGTGCAACTATCAAGTGCACAAGCCGGGCTAGAACCCAATACCGCTAGGGCTTCCCATAAATCGAGCTGCCAAGTGTTTGGTTGCACATTTTCACCCAAACCTGGGCCGCAAAACAACTAAGCCACATAACTTGGCCTATGCAACAAATTGAAGCCCACATAAACTAAACTAAGCCCACATAAACCAAACTAAGCCCACTTAAACCAAATCTGAGCCCACAACAACGGGGCTTTGCATAACTTGGGCTGCACATTTGCAAAGAACATTAAGCACTCCCCGCGTGCTTAATTCTAAAATTAGGGGCCATTTTCTTGTATCACCTTTGCTCCCCGTGATATATGATTTGATGTGTGCTAAGCTATGCTTCTTTTTGAGTTCAAATTGAGTTACTAGACCATGTCGGGATTTTGGTCCAGAATCGGGATGAAAACAAATCCATCGTGAGAACTTGCTTATGGGCATGCTTCACATTATGAACCACCCACAAACCTTGATGTCACTAGTTTTAGGGATTATTATGAACCTTTTCTAGGTCATGCGCCTCAATATGCAAACCCTAATCATCATGCACACATGTATCAATCACCACGGTGGGGAGTTGAACAATTTTATACTCCCCCCGACCTCGTATATGCACTCAGTGGAAGAAAACCTCATAGAACAAAACAATGATATATTTGAATTGAATGCAATGCATGATCATCAATCTAGCAACATGTCTGAATTTCCCTTCTCTAGTGAACCATGTGCACAACCATGTAATGATCATTCATATGAAACATGCATACCCACTAGTGAAGACTCCCCTTCACTTGAACATCTCACTTTGATTCTTCAAATGAACTCCGATTCATCACAAAATGAAGAATGGAGGGAAGTTCATGATAGGATGTTTGTTATCTCGAAAAATAGTGTTTCTATTCCTACTCATGCAACTAACACTGAATATGAACCTAATCTAGAGGTAAATGAGTACACTAGAAATGCTACAAGTTTGAATAGGGAAATGCATTTTTGTTATGATGATGATTATGACATGTTAGAAGAGCATGTGCATGCTGAAAATATGATGGAATCTTTGGGTTCAGAGACGATAAGCGTCTCTTCTGTAAACCCTATGAATGATACTTCTTCTAACATTCATCCATGCGATGTTGACTCTGAGTTTGGGTTTGTGAAATTCTTCAGTGAAAGTGAGCATGCTACACAACTTGTTTGTGACTTAAGAAAGGATGAATCTTCCGTTGACACTAATGTTCTTTTGGATCATGATATTATTTTTGTGTCGATTCCCGCCCATGTCACAATATGTTGCCTCCTCTGATGATTATGACATGGAGATTGATGAATTGTTCTATGCAAGTGAGCATGATTTACCTTTGTCTGACTTTAGGAAAGTGTGTGATGGTACAAATGATCTTATACATGAAAACAACTTAGATGTACCTAATCTCTATCCTAAGGCACAGATTCAAACTTCTCCACCAAACCTAGGTGTAGTTTGTAACAAAATTGCAAAACCAACTTTTTCTGAAAATGCCTAATTTAGGCCTAGAGCTTTGTGCTTCCCAAGTCCTCTTGGACTATTTTGCATCAAAGTATAACACTTTTAAGGAGCCACAGCTGGAATGTGTATATCTGCATTGCTCTTAGCAAAAATCATTTTGAGTTAGACCTTTTGCATGATGTACCTTTAAAATTGCAAGAATTTGTGCTCAAGAACACATCTCGTTGACAAGTTTAGGTTTGGGGGTAACTTGTTCACGTATGCAATCTTTCCCGCACTCTCATGTTATATCTGTAAAGTCATTGATGTTTGTACTTATTGTCTTTTTGGGTTGATCCTCAACTCTTTAGATTGTTGGTATATGGTAAATTTTCATTGTATATAATCCAAGAGGGACTTGTTAAATTTTCTTTTCTTGAATCGGTTGAGTTTTCTTGTACATATATTGTGCTAATCCGATATGATCTCCAATGAGAATGTTGGATTCTAGCCTTGACTAATGAAGCTCTAACCTTGCTCCCGCCGACATCCTAATCTCTTCCCTTTTCTCTACTCAACATAGTTCTCATAGTATGTGATTTTTTGAATTCTTATTATCTGTTGACACATTGAGGACAATGTTTGATTTAGGTTTGGGGGTACATTTGCATTTAGAGTTTTTAGTCTTCTTTTATTCAAAAAAAAAAAAAAAAAAAACCCAAAACTCTTTGCAAATAAAAACCTCCAACTTTGAGAGATCTTAGAGTCACTAGCATGCATCTAGCTATGTTTACATAGAGAGTCTCGACCGAAATAATGAGAACTTGAAGTCTTGGAGAACACAATCGGGTTTCTTAGTTGATTATAGCGTTAAAGATGGATTTAACCATACCGGAGGGCGAATTAGGTGTTGTTTAGAAATTCGGTAGTAGAATTGTGATCACCCATAGTGGAGACTACCCATTTTACATCAAGCGAGGTACCGACCTTCACTCTTTGTGACTTTCTAGAAAAGTCATTAGAGTGTGTGTCACCGTACGTCAATTCCGGGTAGGAATGGTGAGCTACCCAACTTCGCACCACTTTCAAAGACTATTTTTGATCTCTTGAGTGCTAATTCCGTCAATCATGAGGGTGACGTTTAAAGATGAAAACTTCTTCTAAATACCGATTTGCAGTTAGCATCACTCTCTCCCTCTCAATAAACGGATTCATAGAAACACATCATCGTCAGCAAGCGGAGCAACATCAGAATATTTGAAGAAAAGTTGAAATAGTCCAAGGTTTATGTGCAACAAAGAAAAGAAAATAAGATGAGAATTAGTGAAAGTTATAAAACCAAGACAATACAAGTTATGGAAATTGAGTGATATAGTCCTTCACCCATGGAGTTAGTAGTTTCATTATTTTTGTTATTATTTTCATTTCATTCATACTTAAAAAAAATAAAAAATATATATATATATATATATTGTAGTTTATTTTCTTAGTTATACCACCATGGTAAAGAAGAATTCAAGAAGAAAATTCCAAGTAACAAGGAAATTTGAAGAGAAAAGTTATAAATTGTCAAGTTTTGTGAAGTTCAGAAGTTTGTCATCAACAGTTGAAGACCGAAGATTGAAGACGTTTCTATGAATGCTGTGAGAGAGTGATATTAATTGCCAATCGGGTGAGAAGGTAAGTGAGTACTCCACCCTTGCTAATGGTTGATTTCCTTTCTTAGAGATCATCGTAAAAGATTCTTTTGTCCACACTTCGTGGAGTCTCCGAAATTATTTCGGAAGGTTATCCTTCTTACCTACAACGTGTGCAGGATTTCTCTCTTATTCCCCGCCCGCACACATGAGAGACTAAAAAGCAATCTTCTTGAGTGCAATTATCATAAAACCTTATTAGTGAGGCAGAAGTCGAGGCTTATGATCACAATCGAATACGAATTCTTTCATATGGTATGGTTACTTCTCGCTCGACTTAAGGATGAGAATGCGTTCTTTGGTAGTTCTAACTTCATGTTACTAGCATGCAGAAACTCTATGTCCTCATAGCTCCTTGGATGCTTGAGACTCTTTTACTCTCCTCGAAGTTGGAGAAGGTTTTGTGGGTACACCTCTGGTAAACCCTCACGAGACTACAACTCGTCCACTAGGGACACCTAGGGGTTTAAAGGCTTAATTAGTGCATACGCTAAATGCATTCGAGAGACCATGCGACAGGGGTATAGTTAGGATTTCTTAATCTCTGTTTCACTTGAGGACAAGTAAAATTCAGGTTTGGGGGTATTTGATGAGTGCCAAATATTGCATATTTCTACATCTATTTATTGGCATTTAACTCATCTTTTGTGCTCAGAAATCAGATATTATCCCAGATTCTGTGTTTTTTTTGTTTTCAAGAATAAATATTTGTACTAATTAATTTTGTATTTTTAGGTAATAAATAAAGCTCGGAGAAATTGAGGAGCCAAAAGAGCAGAAAATTGGAGACAAGTGTCTATGGAGCAGAAAGCCAAAGCCCACGCGCGCACAAGGAGCAACCCATCTACAAGACATGGGCCCAAGCTATCCAAGACCCGACTCGCGACCCGGATCCGAGCCCGTCCTTTCCGAGCCGTTAGATTTGATCTCTGCTTCATCCAACGCCGCCGCACTCCTACACATCATTTCTGATACTCCCGCTCCACACCAAAAACCGCACATCACCCCGAGCCATTCGCATCTCGCCCGCAACATCCAATGGTCGCTGCGCCTTGCTCATTAATCGTTGATGCACCCGCTTCATACCACATCTGCCTATACCTATACCCGATCGACCTCCCAATTTCTCTTCTTCACTTTCTTTCTTCCTCTCTCCCCTGACAATTGCAGAGAGAACCCATTCTCTCCACCTCCTTCACCATACCAAAGACGCCACAACCATTCTCATCTCCTCACCCCGACACCATCAACACAGCCGCACCACCTTCTCCTCCTACTTGCTCTCTATCTCTCTCATAGCCTCTTACCTAGAAGCTAAGTTGGAGATAGGAAGAACTAGGGTTAGGTTTTGTCCAATCAATCAAGGGGAGTTGCGCAGCCGAATTGATAGAGGAGAGCACGCGATTCGCAGAGTATGGGTGAGAGGATATTGAATTATTTTCTGTTTTGAAGAGATTTAGGGTTTGGAATTTTGCATGTATAAATAGGGTTGATGTGTGTGTGTATAAAAACTTATGCCTGGACTAGCCAGAGCACCAATTTAGTGTAATTTGTATTATGTTCTAATTTAATTTACTGGGGTGTTAATGAAACCCCTGAATATCATGTCAAGCATATCTATTTTTGGTTGTGTTTTTGCTGAGTTATAATATGATTAGGATTACTAATTAATTGATGAAGCTTATGAGCCTGTGATGAGCTGTACTGTAAGAAGACAGCTCATACTAGGGGTTAGTTGGCAGAATTGGTTAATGAACATCTAGTGTAGACCTTCATAAGAAGGCACAAGAACATAGCTTAAGATATATGGCCTGAGCATGAGATTAGAGGTGGATTGATCACCCTGGTATTTTCCAAAGTGTTACAATTTAGTTGTTGTCTTAGTTCACAGTCTCAAACAATTCCAATTTGTCGTATCGACAACCACAAAACAACCCCGACTTGTGTTACATTTCCTTGAATCAGTTAAGAAGCCTTTGTATCACCCTTGCATACACCATTTCTCTGTGGGATCGACCTGTGCTTGCCCTTGCCTCCAATAGGCCTGTGCACTTGCAGTAATACGTAGGAAAGCTCTTTTACAGACCTACCAAACATCACCTGTTTACTCCATATATTTCTCCCCCTTTTTGTCACAAAAATGACAAAGAAACGAAAAAATAAAGGACAACATAAAAAGAATCTTATAAATCTCGGAATAGACTTGCAAACCTGTAGAGTTAAACACGAGGGTTCCACACATCATGTTCTAATAACCAATATCAAAAACGAAACTACAAGTAGTCTTATTTTGATATGTTACCAAGGAAACAATTTACCGAAACAATTTTTCCAATTTAGTTTAGCAAACCAAAAACAACTAAGCATATTAGTCCCTTTGCTATAAAGAGATCAAGAAAGTAAAGATTCAAAAGAAAATCAAGATCTTGAGATAGATCGAGTAAAAACTGTCGGGAAAAGAGAAGTAACAGAGATGAAATTACTTAAGAAGAAAAGACAACTGAGCTTAAGAACACTCCATTAATGGAGGGGAAAAAATTGGATCGAAAAACCCCTGAGAAATTCATTTCTCAGGTCTGATACCAAGATAACAATACTGTTCTTCTCATTAAAACCAGAAAACAATCTTAAATATTAAATGAAGCCGACAGGAGTTAATATACTCTATTGTTGACCAATTATAGCAATAGAAATACTTTCCACCAGGATACAACCACGTGTCTATAGATGACAAGCTGTTTACAGTTGGTGACAATTAGAGTGTACACAAAGTGTGAACTATTAGTATATTCTATTTCAAGCCTCCAGTTGCAACCCTTGTTTGGTCAACTAATCGATCGATGCTATTATAAACCATCTTCAGTTTTCCTCACCAGTGAAGGAAAGTTGGTGCTCCAGATGAATGACAAAGAGAAGCCCTTAATACATAACATACAAGAACCAGTGTCATATGCGGTGACGCATGAGAATGGAAATTTTGCGCTTTATGGTTCAAAATCTCAAATTGTCTGGAAAAGTTTTGATTATCCTACTCACACCATTCTCGGAGATCAAAAATTAAGATATGGAGTTGATCTTATATCTGGGTAAAGAAGATTATCAGTTCAAGACATCAATGGTTCAGTGGAAATACATGTACAAAGTTCAGAAATTGTACTTGTATCCGTAATATCTGATGCGATCAAGGGTTCACTAATGAGGCCAATATTTCTAAGTCTACGCACTACTGGTGATCTATATCTTGTTGGTTCCGATGGTGTCGTTCTTAAATATCTTTATCGAAACAAGAATCAGCAACAAAGGCAACAAGAAGGAGGAAGTGTTGTGAAGGAGGATGATTATTTCTATATTGCAAAACTATTTTCCGAAGGATATTTTATTCTCTACAAGGAAAGAATCAATGGAAGTATTAGTGAAGAATCTTCTAGTTCTATTTATATTATTGCACTACAATCATGGCCAATTTATCAAAAGAGTACTCTTGTGGTATGTCGAACTGCAATGAAGCGTTTCTTTTTTTTTGTTGGGCTTTGTGTTTTGCTGCGGAAGGTGTTTTCTGTTGCCAAGGCTGCTGCATGGAAACGGATGAACAGGTCTGCTGCAGCCAAAACCGAATAATGCTCAAATAACTACAAGATCGTGTCTCTCTTAAGCTAATGGGTTCCAATCTATGCTTTTAGAGGAGCTACTAGAGAGGTCTTTTGACTCTTTGGGGGAGTTCTTCTTCCTCTGGTATTATGATATTTAGAACTTCTATTTATGGTTAAATATGTGTTTCATTTTTAGTAAATGCACTATAGTTATCCGTATTTGCTTGTTGCTTGTTGTTCTTGCTTGTTGCAAGTAAATACTTGATGCTTCTTGCTCGTTGTTGTTAAAATTTGCTGCTTTGGAACTCGTATGTAATTGCTTAATGAAGTCATAAGCTCTTTTTGTGCAAATTGTTTTAAATTGGTTTGTTTTGCTAGTTTTGTAGATATTTTAATTTGGTTGGTTTTTGCTAGTGCCTGGTAGTTTAGGAAAAGACTGTAAAATACATTTTTTTTATCGATCGATTGTAAAATACATTGTACTTGGAATACCTCGTCATCAAAATTGTAGGAGTGGAATATCGCACATATCAATAAATATGCGAAGTGAAGATTATCTAACGTAAGAGAGACTATCGCACATAGTATAATCGAGATGACGTACTGGATGATGTCAGCAAAGTCACGAGTATAGTGTGATGATCTATGCGAAGTATAAATCGTGCGAGAATGAGTGAGTGTACATGAGCGAATGCAACGCATGCTTATTCAAAATAGTGGATCTCTTAGTCATATCCACTATGTAGAATCCTATATAAGGGAAGAAGTTATCACATAGAGAGAGATCTTTTAGTATGCATTAGATAAGAAATTAAGAGAGAGAAAGTTTATTTGGAGAGCAAGTAAAGTCATTGTAATATCTTGTATCCAATTATAAATCTTGATAAATAATAAAAGAATTCCATTATGATTACTTAGAACCTTGTCTAAATATATTGGGGTGTGGTTGTAGGATTTCCTGCAACTACATTTTTGGTGCTAGAAACAGCTTTGGGTGATAAAATCCTGGTAATTTATTCATAAAATCTTGGCAAGAGTAAGATCTGAAATTGTGGAGAAATCTTTTTTAATTCTTATCAATATAGGAAGTTAAAGATGGTGAGACTTGGATCTACTGTTGAACAAGGAACAACAACTAGAAGGAGTAATATTGCTAAAAGAAGAAGAGGTACAAATTCAGAACAGCGAGAAGAAAGAGTAATAGAAAATCAAAGAAACGAAATTCCAATTGGACCTCAGTATGAACAAGAGCGGAACAATGATATTGATTATGATAGAGTGAGTCTTCATACTACACAAACAAATTCCCATCAAGAAGAGGAACAAGGACTTGGAATGCTAGATTAATTGAAGAAAACTAAGAGAAATGACAATTGAAGAACTGTGGAAAATATTACTAACAGAACAAAGGAGAGAGGAAGAAGAACATGAGAATTTGATACGTCAGAATGATTATTTAAGAGAAGAGAATCTTAGATTGCAAGAACAGAGATCAAGAAGCTCTACACGATCAAGGTCGAGATCAAGCAGGAGTTCATCAAGACAAAATCAATCTAATCAAGGAGATGCTAGTCGAAGACAACGATGGAAACCA
>JAJJWW010018080.1:0-32254 GCA_023531295.1 Papaver armeniacum | reverse complement strand
TTGAGTGAGGGGTGTAGTGTGGGAAATCCTGCAACTACATTAGGATTGAAACAGTTCAAGTCAAAATATTACTAACCTCAAGAGGAAGGATGATGTCGTCGTTGTAGCTTGTTACTTCTTCACATTCTTCAAGTCTTCGAGTAATACTTGTATGTCTCATAATCCTAAACTTTCTAGTCTAACCTCTACAAAGTTGTCTCTAGTACATAATCAAGCGACTATTTAGATGAGTTTTGATTCACTAAAATATGACAACCAAATTTGACATACCAACGCTTGGTGGGTTTAACCGAGCTATGCTCTAACACAATCAAAATAGTTATACTTCTTTAAAATATTTTCAATATAATGAGATTGATCCAAAGAAATACCATTATTAGTTTTAGTGATCTTAATTCCCATAATTACACTAGTTTCACCTAAATATTTTATTTCAAAGTTAGATCTAAGCACATTCTTAGTTTCTTCAACCACAGACAAGTTTGAACCAAAAATGAGCAAATCATCGACATATAAACAAATCATGATGCATGCATTATTTTCAAGCTTATGATATATGCATTTGTCACTTTCATTAATTCTGAAACCATTCGAGATCATCGAGTTATCAAATTTTTCATGTCATTGCTATGGAGCTTGTTTCAAACCATAAAGTGACTTATCTAACTTACACAATTTTTGTTCTTGACCTGGAACAATAAAACCTTCATGTTGTTCAATGTAAATCTCTTCTTCAAATTCGCCGTTTGAGAAAGCTGTTTTAACATCCATTTGATGAACAACAAAATTATGCACTGCAGCAACAACAATAAAAACACAAATAGAAGTCAATCTTGTAACAGGAGAATAAGTATCAAAGAAATCAACATTTTCTCTTTAGCTACCGACCTAGATTTTTATTTGTCTACTGAACCATCGGGGTTCAACTTCCTTTTGAGTACCCATTTACAACCTATTGTTTGCAACCAAGGTGTAAATATGCTAAGTGACAAGTTCCATTAAAATTATGGGAGTCAATTTCATTATCTATGGCTTCCTGTCAAAAACCAAATTCAGGAGAATTAAGTGGCTCTTGAAGACTATAAGGGTCTTCCTCTAGTGAACAAACATAAAAGTTAGAATCATAGTCTTTCTCAGCCCTAGCCCTTTTGCTACGCCTAGTTTCAACTTCGATGTCTCTAGTTTCTTCATTTCTAGGTTCTTCTATTCTACGTTCGTAACTTGTACTAGGTAGATAACCCCCACTATTTCTAGATTTGAAAGAAGATCTATCTTCAAAGAAATCATCATCAATAGATTCAATAATAACTTTATTATTAAGATAAAAAAATATAACTTTTACTATTTTGAGCAGACCAAACAAAAATAGATTCATAAGCTTTACTAGCTAACTTTGATCTTTTAGGATCAGGAATACAAACATAAGCCAAGCAACCCCATACTCTAAAAATAAGACACATTTGGTTTTCTATTTTTCCAAAGTTCATAAGGTGAAAATTTTGTTTTTGAATCCGTAAAACGATTCAAAACACAACAAACAGTCAAAAAAAAAAATCCCCATCAATGAGAGGCATTAACAGATGGCATGTCATAGGCACGACAAATTAATAATCAAGATATTCCCACTAATTAATAAGTAATATAGGAGTAGTAAGGATCGTTCCAAAATAGAGCTCTGTAATTGATAGGTTAGATCAAGGTCCACTTCCTGATGTTGTCTTCATTCGCAATTGTTCCACAAAATCCCTCTGCAAGGTCTCACAATTTCTACTTGTGTAGATCATTGTTTGACTATTATACTTATCTCACAACTCTCTACTAGCAATAGAATGATCGATAGATTAATTCAACAGTACACTTGAACAATCAAGAAATCAACCATAAATATTAGTGAAAAAGCGGCGGTATAAAAACCACACCCAATAATTCGTTCTGCAATATGTATGGACTAAAATCCAATATAATTACGAGAGCACCAACTTAAAGTGAGACCCAATCAATAAATATAACAAAGAGCTTCATCTATTTCTCAATGCAATCAGCAAATCGAACAGATAGAAATCCGTGAGCCTAATTGATTTGGACAGTACCAAAGACCAATGCCCAAGTGTCAATCGAGTTATATCCAACAAACAAGGTCGGATTTATCAACTGATTGAACTACGTACAACCTATGATATTTCAATTATATAAACAAAAATAAAGCGGAAAAGAAATAACACAGACACCAGAAGTTTTGTTAACGAGGAAACCGCAAATGCAGAAAAACCCCGGGACCTAGTCCACATTTGAACACCATAGTGTATTAAGCCGCTACAGACTCTAGCCTACTACAAGTTAACTTCGGACTAGAATGTAGTTGAGCCCTAACCAATCTCACACTGATTAAGGTACAGTCGCATTCCTTACGCCTTTGAATCCCATCATGATTTTACTCACTTGATTCCCTTAGCTGATCTCACCCACAACTAAGAGTTGCTACGACCCAAAGTCAAAGACTTGATAAACAAATTTGTCTCTCACAGAAAAGTCTATTTGAATAGATAAATCTGTCTCCCACGAAATACCCACAAAGTTTTTGTTCCGTCTTTTGATAAATCAAGGTGAACATGAACCTATTGATACACCGGTCTTATATTCCCGAAGAACAACCTAGTAATATCAATCACCTTACATTAACTTAACTATATGGTAGTAGAACAAGTTATTACGAAATCACAGAGAATGAGACGAAGAGCTTTGTGATTACTTTTTATATCTTACCTATCGGAGATAAATCTCGAAAAAATCTTAGAGAAGATAATACTCAATATGATAGAACAAAGTAAGATCTGAACACGCAACTATAGAGAAAATAGTTGGGTCTGGCTTCAGAATCCCAGTGAAGTATTTAAGTCGTTAACCTATAATGGTTTTAGGAAAAACCTAGGTTAAAGGAGAATCGAATCTAGTCGAAACTAGTATCACACAGGAGGTATGGGGATTAGGTTTCCCGGTTGCTAGAGTTCTCCCTTATATGGTCTTCAAATTAGAGTTTGATAACTTTGGAACAAAGCAATCAATATTCATTGTTAGATGAAACCTGATTTAAGATTCAAGCTAATATCTTTCCACCGTTAGATGGTCTTAGCTTGTTACACACAAATGAAATATACCTTCATTTAGATATGGATAACCGTACCTAAACGTGTATATTGAGTTGGCTCAATAACAGTTAACCGAAGATAGCCATATGAACACTTTTCTCTTCACCATGTTCATCTTAACACTTCTAGATAAATTTATAATCAAATGAATCTAATTGTGTTACTCATACAGTTGTTCAATTGATTATATTCTCATAGAAGTATACAAGACACAATTGAAGCAAAATCGGATTGATTTAAAAGAATCAGTTCATGAACATTTTATCCACGGTTTGTGAAGATTTCATTCCTTAATTTATTAATGTATTTGTTCATGTGCATGAAATTATACTTAACCGATTTAAGAACTTGAACCACTTAAGTTTGCAAACGGGTACGCGAACTTAAGTTCCGGACATTGGTCACAAGCCGATAATTTGCAAATGGGTACGCAAACTTTAGCTCCGGACCGAACTAAGTTGAAACCGTTTGCGTACGGATACGCAAACTTGGTTCCCGGACTTTAACAGTTAAATCAGTTTGCGAACGGGTATACAAACTTAAGTACCCTGACTTAAATAATTGAATAAGTTTTCGAACGGGTATGCAAACTTCGATCCTGATTCACAAAACAGTTCGTACACTAAGTACACAAACCGTAATGTATCCATACATGGGTTTTAGCTCTTAACTTCCATTTCAATCATTGAAACATTCTTAGAAGATGACAATAGCTGTCTCACATAAACTATAAGCTTATAAGCAATTTTCAAGTGATCGAATGATCAATACGAAATATTCCGAGTCTACATCAAATGACTGTCTCACACAAATCATGTAAGATGTTACCAGGTGATTTCCACATGATCATATTTTGATTTTCGTCAAGAATAATGATGAACGTAGTTAAAGAAAAAAGCTTTCCAACACATATTTCGAGAAAGATATAAGCGAGTTAAACTCAGCTCGAAATATCAAATGCGTATAATGTAAAGTCTATATAGTTATACGACTTTGTCTCAACAGGAGATAGAATAGAATAGACTTCTGAGTGATAGATGAGTTCAAGTCTCCACCTAACTTTTGTTGATGAAGTTCCTCCAAGCTCCTCAGTAGATCTTCTTCTTTAATTGATGAACGCCGTGAAGTCTAAAGCTCAACTACACAATTTATCCTAATCCGATACATAGCTATAAGTAGATTACAAATCAAGTATATAGTTTTGATCAACTAAACTTGACAAACAAGCTTTAGATAGCAACGCTTGCGAGTTCGACCGAAAAGTGCTCTAACAGTTAGATATAGTGAAAACAAACGATAAGATGATTAAAACTCTGAATAAACTTGTATAACTAACAATGCTTCTTGTAAACATTGAATTCATCCATAATCAAATAAAGGTTTAGCTACTCATGATACAAAAAGAAGAAGATATCTTATGGTTTCCACCTAAAGGGGTAAACCCTAAAATATAGATGTAAAACCTAGCCCCTCCTTTAATATTAAGGTTTGGAAATATTTCGGAATTAAGTTTTTTTAATTTTATCAAGTATTTTCATCACTTTTTGGATCGGTCTTACCCTAGATCCCGAGATAGGTAGGGATCGGTTCCTACTTGATCCCCAATTTGTTTTGCCCATAACTTTGCATACGAACTCAGAATGACCTCTTTATTTTTTCTCTCTTTTAGTCTCTTCATTCTCTACAACATAGATTTTGAATACTCCTAAATTTGGTCGAGTTCTTCCTGGTCCTTAGTCCACGCTCACGTTTATGTTTGTTTCAACACTCTTTTCGCTCCTTTTGGATGATTCTACCTAAATAAGATAAACAAAAGAAAACAAGAGTAATACAAGATAATATCAAAGAAACATAGAAAATACAAGCATGGATTTGATAACAAAAGGATAGTAAATTATGCAATTATCAAATTCCCCCACACTTAGCTTTTGCTAGTCCTCGAGCAAACTACTCAACCTAAACTAAGTCATAATTCACTTTCGCTGGAATCACAGTCACACTTAGCATCTGTAACAAGCCTTTAAAACCCTAGGTGTCCCTAGTGGACGAGTTGTAGTCTCGTGAGGGCTTACAAGAAGTATACCCACAATACATACTCAAATTTCTAACCAAGAAAACACAATTAAGGACAGACACTGAGCAGGCTGAATAAATAGCCTACATATGTTCTTTAGCTACAAGAATCCATATCTCACATGAATTCCAATCATAATGACACGCAATTACTTGCATGTGACATTCATTTAAGAAAAAAACTCTACTCAGATAGTCATTGATATATATATTTGATGTAATGTTTTTTCGATATTATGCACAATAGTCGTGTATCTACACAAAAACAATTCACATAAAATGCATATGAAACCAGCGGCGAATCCAGGATTTCAAGACCGGGGTAGCAAACAGAACAATACACAACAAAAAGATATAGCAGATTTTTTTTTCCATTGCACATAATAGATTGTGTATTACTATATGTAATAATCCGGTCATTGCTAATCTTCATGGTTAAACACAAATTATGAATAATACTAATATCTAGAACTAGCTTTTGTGATCAAATAACCAGGCGAAACCGGTAAATCGGCAATGACCTCATCTACTAATTCAACTCTTATAAACTAATTGGGGATGCCGATTTCATTTCTAATGTGCCCCAAAGGTATCTCTTAAAAATGATCTTTGTTCAAGACAAGCGTCTTCCTGACTATGGCTTGACGACTCAATCATCACTTGGAACCAATATGGCAATATCTATGTCTTGTTTTCTAATAACAGGTACACAATGTCTTAATTGCGCAGGCCTCTAATTTAAACCCCAAGGTAGTGCATATTAATAAGACAACCTTGGCTTACTTATCCGGATACAATAATCAACATCGGCAAAAGGAGACGACAATGTTATGGTCAATTTAAGATTATGGTTCTTATATCCAAAATACCGCTGACATATGAATTTGTCTAACGCTTTGCAATGACGCTGGAACATACAAAAAAAGATGAGGTTGGATACCCAATCTATCAGTTTTTCATGCAGAACGTGATATACTAAAACCCTCAAAATTTGACATGAACCGTAATCTTAATTTAGATAGAAACTACAAAATCAAATTGACAAAAGATGGTACCTGAAGTTGGGGAAGAAAAACACTAACAGTCAACAACACTAGCTCAAATCTCATTGAATTTATCGGACTTACTTCAGGAAGAGACGAGTTTTCTGTGGTTTCCCTCGGTATGGAATTGGAAAACAAGAGAAAATAATTCGTGGAGGGGGCGCATCTTTTCTGTGGGCTCGGATAACTAAGCCTTATAGCAGAGATTTATGAAAGCAAGGGGTCGCAACTGCATACCCTTGCTTCACGGTAGATCCTCCACTGTATGAAACTTGAATCACATGGATAGATAAGAGAATGGAGATGGAATAAAGAAATGTGCAGATGTTAACTAAGGTGAACGATATTACCCAAAATATTTGCATGAGACTAAGCCGCTACAGACACTAGCCTACTACAAGTTAACTTTGGACTGGAATGTAGTTGAGCCCTAACCAAGTCTCACACCGATTAAAGTACGGTCGAGTTCCTTACGCCTATGAATTCCAGCATGACTCTACGCACTTGATTCCCTTAGCTGATTTCACCCACAACTAAGATTTGCTACGACCCAAAGTCGAAGACTTATAAACAAATTTGTCTCACATAGATAAGTTTATTCTGATAGATAAATTTATTCTGATAGATAAATATGTCTCCCACAGAAGTACCTATGAAGTTTTTATTCCGTATTATGATAAATCAAGGTGAACAGGAACCAATTGATAATCCGGTCTTATATTCCTGAAGAATAACCTAGAAATAACAATCACCTCACAATAACTTAACTATATGGTAGTAGAAGAAGTTATTATGGAATCACAAAGAATGAGACGAAGAGATTTTTGATTACTTTTTATATCTTACCCATAGGAGATAAATCTCGAGCAAATCTTAGAGAAGATAGTACTCAATACGATAGAACAAGTAAGATCAGAATACACAACTACAGAGAAACAGTTGGATTTGGCTTCACGAATCCCAAATGAAGTCTTCAAGTCGTTAACCTATAATGGTTTTGGAAAAACCTAGGTTAAAGGAAAATTGACTGTAGTCGCAACTAGGACACATAAAAGTGTCGGGATTAGGTTTTTCATTTGCTAGAGTTCTCCCTTATATAGTCTTTGAAATCAGGGTTTGCTTACAATCAAAGCTAAGATAGCTTAGTAACAAAGCATTCAATATTCACCGTTAGATGAAAACTGATTTAATATTCAAGCTAAGTTTGCTTAAAACCAAAGCAATATCTCTCCACAGTTAGATGGTCTTAGCTTGTTACACACAAATGAAATATACCTTCATTTAGATATGGGTAAAATTACCTGAAAAAGCGGGGGTCAAACAACCACACCCAATATTTCGTTCGGCAATCTGAATAGACAAACTCCAATATACTTTCAAGAGAATCAACTAGACAGTCAGACTCAATCTAGAGAAAAGTATATCAAAGAGTCAATTCAATCCACAATCAGCAAATAGGAATTTGCGAGCCCGATTGAATAAGAGAAATAACTTGAACGGTACCAAAGACCAATGTTCAAGTGTCAATCAATTTATATCAACAACCAAAGGTTGGATTATCTAATTGATTGATCTTAACGCACAACCTGCAATATTTCTATTATATAACAAAATATAATGCGGAAAAGAAATAACACAAACACCAGAATTTTGTTAATGAGGAAAACCGCAAATGCAGCTTTGAACACCACATTGTATTAAACCGCTACAGAAACTAGCCTACTACCAATGAACTTCGGACTGGAATGTAGTTGAGCCCTAATCAATCTCATACTGATCAAGGTACAGTTGCGCTCCTTACGTTTCTGAACCCCAATAGGATTCTACGCACTTGATTCCCTTAACTGATCTCACCCACAACCAAGAGTTGCTACACCCAAAGTCATAGACTTGATAAACAAATCTTTCTCACACAGAAAAGTCTATTGGATCAGATAAATCTGTCTCCCACATGAACCAATTGATAAAACGGACTTATATTCCTAAAGAACAACCAAGTATTATCAATCACCTCACAATAATCTTAATCGTATGGTAGCGAAATAAGATATTGTGGAATCCCAAACGATGAGACAAAGATGTTTGTGACTACTTTTAATCTTACCTATCGGAGATAAATCTCAAGTAAATCTTAGCAAAGATAATACTCAATCATGATAGTAGAAGTAAGATCAGAGCACGCAACTACAGAGAAAATAGTTGGGTCTGGCTTCACAATCCCAATGAAGTCTTTAAGTCGTTAACCTACAGGGTTTCGTGAAAAACCTAAGGTTAAAGGAGAATCGAATCTAGTCGCAACTAGTATCACACAGGAGGTGTGGGGATTAGGTTTCCCAGTTGCTAGAGTTCTCCTTTATATAGTTTTCAAATCAGGGTTTAACATCTATGTTACCTTGGTAACAAAGCATTCAATATTCACTGTTAGATGAAAACATGATTAGATTCAAGCTAATATCTTTCAACCGTTACATCGAACTTAGCTTGTTATACACAAATGAAATGTACCTTCATTTAGGTTTGAGTAACCATACCTAAACATGTACACTAGGTTGGCTCAACATTAGTTAACCGAAGTTAGCTATATGAACACTATCATATCAACCTTATTCATCTTAATCAAAACTGGTTCTAATGACTCAAATGAAACTAGTTATAGAGTTGTTCAATTGCTATATTCTCGTAGAAATATACAAGAACACAATTGAAGCAAAATCGGTTTGATTCACTCGAATCAATTCATGAACTTTATAGCCACGGTTTGCAAAGAATGCATTCCTTATTATATAAATGTATTAGTTCATGTCACAACGGATTTTAGAACTTTAACCACTCAAGTATGCAAACATGTACGCATACTTAAGTAGCCGGACCAAGTTTGGTTTTCGCCAGTATGCAAACAGTACGCATACCTCCAAACCCAACAGAAATTCCCGACTGAACCTTACGCCAAGACGCGTGTGCGGGTACGTGTACTTAGGTTCCCGGACTTCACAAACCAACAAAGTATGCATACTATGGTTCCCTGGACATGGATTACATATATGCAAGAGTGCATAACATGTTTATAATCCAATGTTGGTTAAGTGTTCTAAACTCTATTTCAATCATTGAAACTTTCTTAGAGGATGACAATAGCCGTTTTCACACACTACTAGCATTATTGATGGTGGATTTTCAACAAGGGCTAAAATCGTAAAATCATGATACTGCATGTTTCTGACCCGGCTTCAGGAACGCATGTGACGATTCATATTTTATGATCCGTGAACCGTTTCGCGATCTCGGACCGAGCAAATATTCCTCTCAGAGCCATGATGAATATGTATCTCGAAAGGCCTCCTATCTTAGCGTTCGATGCTGCACATTTCATCATGACCTCTATGTAGAATCAAATGATTGGGCGGTTCTCTAGACATAATTGTTTGTTAGAGAGCTTAACGCCTTCAGGACGTCACGTTGCTCGATGTTCCCTGACTACATAGAGAGACCCACCTCTACATAGAATAATGATTGGGTGGTTCTCTAGACATAATTGTTTGTTAGAGGGATTAACGCCTTCGGGACGTCATGCGCTCGTTGTTCCCTGACTATGTGGAGATACCATGTATAGAATCAGGCGGATCTTTAGACATACTTGTTTGTTAGAGAGCTTAACGCATTCAAGACGTCATGCCGCTCGTTGTTCCCTGACTATACACCCCTCAGAATGAATATGATGCTTCAATTATCTCATATCTCGATTCTGCAATAGTGTCATTCGCCAACTGAATTCTTAGAAATAATCTATTTTATCTCATTACTCCGTTCCATGGATTATTAATAGATAACCATTTTTATCTTATTACTCCGTTTCATGGTTTATTCCCGACTGAATTCCATGAATTAGTAATAGATATCCACTGCCCGGGCGTTTGAACCACCATCGAGTAAGTCCCCTGCAGACTTCTTTGCTAAGAAGGGAGTATATCTTTCCAAGGGACAAGCCTTAAAATTTGTTACTAGACCCTCAAACATGCTTATAATGGAGTTCCCTGGTACTCCATACTATAGATTTGCTTGAAATCTTTCTTTTAGCTTAGTTTCTGTACTTTGCAATCTTGAACTTCCTGAGACATGTGGTCCAATTTGGCAGGAAAATTTATTTCTTCTGAAATTCCTTTTGTAATATTTTGTACCTTGTTTAGTTATTAATAACATTTGATTCTTTAAAAAAAAAATCGAGTAAGTCCTGAGAAAATGGTGCAAGTGTGCGTGACAATAATGCACGAACGAGCACCCGAACGCACGAACGAGCATTCGAAAATATGGAAAAATGAGCAACTTATGGAGGAAATAATATTAAATAAAATAAGCAAGAGGCGTGGGACCGGGCGCACCGGCCGGCCGGCCATGCCGCCGTGGCCGGTCCCCCTCTCCATTATTTTATTTTATTTTAATTTATTTCCCTCATCTCACAGAGACTCCTTCGTTTGAGCAAACTTCCTCATTTGATCGAAACTCCCTCGTTTGAGAGAAACTCTTAGTTTTCCATACTTTCATCGAACAAAAATAGGGAAATGTGTCACGGGACCGGGCCACCTAGCCGGCCAACCATGCCCTAGCCGTGGTCGGTCCCACACCTCACAATCCCTTATTTTCTCATATTATTATTTCCATCATCTCATGGAACTCCATCGTTTGAGCAAAAACCCTAGCAATATTTTCTCAAATATTGCTCAAACCACGAAAAAGCCAGATGGTCAAACGATCGCACGACTGACTAGGCTACTCACGTCAAATATTAAAATATTATTATTTAAATATTTTCAAAATATTGGTCGCACGAGCAAAATCGAGAATTTCAGTCAAGATCAAACTCTTCTGAAAATCCAAAATATTGCTCAAATACGCACCAGAAAATGCCAAAACTCTCAGGACTGAGACACAGACACTTTGGTGACACGGGCATGCTCCCTTGACCGACTAAGGCTGGCCCTAAGGATTTCAATGAGCCGGTCCCACACATCTTTATAATTTTGACCTAATTTGCTATCAATTGCTCATATTGGGTCAAAACTCTCTCAATCGACTGGTACTCGCTCAATCGACCTTTAGCTGGTCCCACAACCACCAAGGGCCAGTCCCATGACCCCTTGGTCGGTCCCTCATCACTTCATAATTAGGTTTTACTACCTAACGCTCACACGAGCATCATTTTAATAAATGATTAAACCAGCGTTTGATCGTTCTTTCACCAACCTGTCAACAAAGGACTTTGGTGCATGCTTACTCGAGCACTCAGGCCCTACATGGTTGACCATCATCCCACGTAGCCGGTCACTCCTTCACTCAGTGACCTATTTTCAGTAAATCATCAATTGATCAAAATTAGGGTTTCGAACAAATGCTTTGTAAATCATATTTCTGAGCGAGTTCAAACAATAATAATTCTATGTTGATCCAGCAATCAACATCTGAGTTAATTACATAATATTCGGTCAAGCTACCAATATTTTTATTAATATTTTATTGGGTCACGTTACCAATAATTCATCGAATGAGCAATACTTGCTCAGTTGCTCGAATGTTGATCCAACTATCAATATTCAGTAATTTATCGAATGAGCAATACTTGCTCAGTTGCTCGAATATTGATCCAACTATCAATATTCAGCAATTTATCGAATGAGCAATACTTGCAAGTCGTGTGTTCATCTGCGATGAGTAATGTGAGTAAGTCGTGCAAGCGGTTGAGGGAGTTAGCAAAGTAGTGGGTGGAAAATCAACCAAGTCTCTGCACGACCTGGAACTGGTTAAACCACGATTTCCCACTTTCCCACTCTTTTACTCGAACAACCGTCACACTTACTGGAGATCAATGTGTCTACTATTCTGGCAATATAAATAAGTCTCTGACTCCACGATTGAAAACAAAAGAATTTTTCGAGCAATCACTCTCAAGAATTCCATCAATCGACCAGAACTTATTCGAACTCAACAGTTCACAGAAAACTTGTAGAAACCTACAACACGTTCACAATCCTTGATCATTATTGATCTCACACAATTCTCAGCTTCCCTCCTACATATCAACCCTCTTCCCTCTTTGTGACCGAATTGACTCTGGAATGACCATTGTCTTGGTTTAGGCCAGAGTCCTACAGATTGATCTCTCGAACTTAAAGCACTCACGTGCAGTGCATCTGTTTTAGGGTAAGCAGTTTGCTCGGTTGAGGAGTCTCGTCCACACGGTCGTCTCTTCACTTTCCTAAAAAACCAGCGAATCATTTTTTTCCCATCAACAGATTGGCAACCATAGTGGGAGATTAATTTCTCGGTCGCAATCTCAAACTTTTACAAAATGGTTGATCTTAGGTCAGGTTCAGTTATAAATCCTAACACAAACAACGCTAGCACTAGCAACAATGATGGTACTCCAGAAACTACTCCTGCTTCCAACAACGGCGCTGGTGATAGCACTCCTTTGCAAACCAACACCGGAAACCATCCTCTCTTCGGTCGGTCTCCTGAAGAAATCAGAGAAAATCCATCTACCATAGCTTATCTCATGAAGGTGCAAGAGACTCTCGCCAAAAACCAGATTGACATGGATGCAACACAAAAAGAGCTGTGCAATTATCTCAAAACTCTCACTGACAAGATGTCAAAGAAAACCCATGAGAAAGGAAAAGCCAAAGAAACATCTCCGACTGCTGATCCTAACATCACTCCAATCCATGTAGTAAACGATGATGAAGTCCAGAAGGCTGCAAATAATCCACCAACGAAGGAACCTGCAGGCTTCATCACCCGTGAAAACCTGGAATACTTTATGGAGGATCGAGGAAAATACAAAATACCATTTTTTCACCGTCATCAACCTCCATATCCTGCTAATATGCAAATAATTCCTCTCCCGAAGGGCTATACCTCTCTAACGTTCACACTGTACAACGGAACGGGGGACGCTCGAAAACATGTCTCTCGATTCCTGGAAGCACTAGGAGAACATGAATACAACCATGTCGTCCGTCTAAAGGAATTCTTGAAATCCCTAACAGGCTGAGCATACACATGGTACAACAACATTGCACAAGGGAGCATCGCTAGTTGGGGAGTAATGGTTAACACTTTATACGAGAAACATTTCTTCGTCTCAGAGAAGATTACTCTCTCTGACATAGGAAGAATGTATCAGAAGAACAATGAACATCCGAACGATTATGTGAAGAGGTTCAGAGTCCAAGCTTTGGATTGTCATGAACCGAACGTCACTGAACAACAACTGGTGGACTTGTGCATCAACGAAATGATCCCGGTCTACAGAGCCTTGTTGGAAAATCTCCGATTCCAGACTTTATCAGAGCTTCATGAAGCGGCCAAACGATCAGCGACTACTGCACCTGCTTTACCGGAAAGAGGAAAGTCTGGAAAGGTCGAGGAACCTTGTAGTAGCCGACGCCTGGTCAACAATCAGTACAACCTCCAACCTTCAACAAACGTTGTTACTGAAAGGAATGAAAGCAAAGCTGAAACACAATATCAGAGCGCTTCCCCAACATCCCAGGCTCCTTTGAAGGCGCAAAGAAAAGATAACCGATCTTGAAATGCACAAACCTCGACCCGGCATCAACGAACGGTAAATGATCAAACGGGACTAAAACTCATTCTTCCCACTGAAGAAGTGATCGAGTTACTGGAAGTATAGGTTCAAGATGATGCAATCAAATCGTTGTTCATCAGAGAGAGCCAACTGAAGAAAAATGGAGAATCCCAGGTACTGTCACCTTCATAGATTCATCAATCATCCAACAAGTAACTGCAATATTTTGAAACACATCTTCAAAGAGAAGATTGATCCATAATAACTTCAACTGGGGACTGAAGGAGTACACAGGAATCCTCTCCCAATCGTAACCTTTACACTCTCTCAAACAACCAAAAAAAGAAGCAGTTCAATCGTTGATCGAGCATATCTGTGAGATTGCTTTATCTGTCTAAGGCACAAAGGAAAGACATGTTCACATCACCAAATTACATTGTTTCAGACGTCTGTCCCTCACAGAAATACTCCTTGAACCTTCATCCATAGACAAGGAGATGCACAACCGGGACCGCTACTACCACCATATCGAGGAAATAAATTCGAAGAATGTTGATCGATGGTGACACCGCCATCAACATCATTCCACGGAAAACCCTCAGATCCGCAGGCATCACTCGACAAGAAGCTACTCGTGATCCATATCAATCAGAGACCTTGAAGGAACGCTCGGAAATACTTATGGCTATATCACTTTCAAAGTGAACATAAGTTCAACCTGGGCAGAAACCAAGTTTCGCATAATCAAGAAGATCCAGGATATGACATGTTCTTCAGACGAGCGTGGATCCACGCTGAGAATATGGGTACTAACAAAGCGCCTTTGGTTGCATATCTCTCCAACGAAGAAAGTTCTGATCCAGAAGATTTGGCAGACATTCCATCATCAGAGCACTTGGAGGAATTTCGAACTTTGACGAGGTTGAAGCAAGAACCTGCAAAAGATGCATAGTCATTCATCAAGGTTCCGCACTCACGCAAGTTTCATTCCTTCCATGTCTATGCCATTTATTTCCTCACATGCTATCCTAGCATGGGAACTCAATTCTGCTAGCAACTCTGCAAGACGTTATGAATGGTAGCTTCACCGTATTAGTATTTTACCAAGTGGTTGAGTCTGACATTTCTCCGAATCGAGCATTGAGACATTCATTACTGATATGATGTCCAAGTATGGAAAGAAACATTTTGGGCGTTTCTCCATAGCCTTGCAGTAGTGTCCATGAGTGCCACAAAATCAAAAAGCTCTGATGTCTGCACAAGGCATCTAAGAAGCCTTCGAATTGTACTCCCAATCAAAGAGTACACCTTCTATAATGGCGCCTCTAGCTTCAGCACAAATATCTCGAAGATGACACACTGATTCAATACCAAGACGGTCAAAGTTTAACTTAACTACAATCGTTAAGTCTTCACTATCTCCATGGCCAGACTTCTGAAGCAGATGCAACATCATTCATCCATGGATGGCGCAAACTCCTTCAACATATATATTTTCTTGCAACTGGGGACTTGATCTTGTTGGAAAGATCGATTCAGATCGATTTCAATGAAATATTCAACATGAAAAATAAGTCTCTGAATCCACGATTGAAAACAAAAGAATTTTTCGAGCAATCACTCTCAAGAATCCCATAAATCGACCAGAACTTATTCGAACTCAACAGTTCACAGAAAACTTACAGAAACCTACAACACGTTCACAATCCTTGATCATCATTGATCTCACACAATTCTCAGCTTCCCTCCTACATATCAACCCTCTTCCCTCTTTGTGACCAAATTGACTCTAGAACGACCATTGTCTTGGTTTAGGCCGGAGTCCTACAGATTGATCTCTCGAACTTAAAGCACTCACGTGCAGTGCATCTATTTGAGGGTAAGCAGTTTGCTCGGTTGAGGAGTCTCGTCCACACGGTCGTCTCTTCACTTTCCTAAAAAAACAGCGAATCATTTTTCCCCATCAACAGATTGGCAACCATAGTGGGAGATTAATTTCTCGGTCGCAATCTCAAAATTTCACAAAATGGTTGATCTTAGTTCAGGTTCAGTTATAAATCCTAACACAAACAACGCTAGCACTAGCAACAATGGTGGTACTCCAGAAACTACTCCTGCTTCCAACAACGGCGCTGGTGATACCACTCCTTCTCAAACCAACACCGGAAACCATCCTCTCTTCGGTCGGTCTCCTGAAGAAATCATAGAAAATCCATCTACCATAGCTTATCTCATGAAGGTGCAAGAGACTCTCGCCAAAAACCAGATTGACATGGATGCAACACAGAAAGAGCTGTGCAATTATCTTAAAACTCTCACTGACAAGATGTCAAAGAAAAACCATGAGAAAGGAAAAGCCAAAGAAACATCTCCGACTGCTGATCCTAACGTCACTCCAATCCATGTAGTAAATGATGATGAAGTCCGAGAAGGTCATGCAGATAATCCACCAACTAAGGAACTCGCAGGCTTCATCACCCGTGAAGACCTGGAATGCTTTATGGAGGATCGAGTAAAATACAAAATACCATTTGTTCACCGTCGTCAACCTCCATATCCTGCTAATATGCAAATAATTCCTCTCCCGAAGGGCTATACCTCTCTAACGTTCACACTGTACAATGGAACGAGGAACGCTCGAAAACATGTCTCTCGATTCCTGGAAGCACTAGGAGAACATGAATACAACCATGTCGTCCGTCTAAAGGAATTCTAGAAATCCCTAATAGGCTGAGCATACAAATGGTACAACAACATTGCATAAGGGAGCATCGCTACTTGGGGAGAGATGGTTAACGCTTTCTCCGAGAAATATTTCTTCGTCTCAGAGCATATTACTCTCTCTGACATAGGAAGAATGTCTCAGAAGAACAATGAACATCCGAACGATTATGTGAAGAGGTTCAGAGTCCAAGCTTTGGATTGTCATGAACCGAACGTCACTGAACAACAATTGGTGTACTTGTGCATCAACGAAATGATCCCGGTCTACAGAGCCTTGTTGGAAAATCTCCGATTCCAGACTTTCTCAGAGCTTCATGAAGCGGCCAAACTATCAGCGACTAATGCACCTGCTTTACCGGAAAGAGCAAAGTCTGCAAAGGTCGAGGAACCTTGTAGTAGCCGACGCCTGGTCAACAATCAGTACAACCTCCAACCTTCAACAAATGTTGTTGCTGAAAGGAATGAAAGCAAAGCCGAGACACAACATCAGAGCGCTTCCCCAACATCCCAGGCTCCTTTGAAGGCGCAAAGAAAAGATAAACGATCTTGAAATGCACAAACCTCGACCCGGCATCAACGAACGAGAAATGATCAAACGGGACTAAAACTCCCTCTTCCCACTGAAGAAGTGATCGAGTTACTAGAAGTATAGGTTCAAGATGATGCAATCAAATCGTTGTTCATCAGAGAGAGCCAATCAAGAAAATGGAGAATCCTGTCATTGTCACCTTCATAGATTCATCAATCATCCAACAAGTAACCGCAATATTTTGAAACACATCTTCAAAGAGAAGATTGATCCATAATAACTTCAACTCGGGACTCAAGGAGTACACAAAATCCTCTCCCAATCGTAACCTTTACACTCTCTCGAACAACCAAAAAGAAGCGGTTCAATCGTTGATCGAGCATATCTCAGAGATTGCTTTCTCACTGTCTAAGGCACAAAGGAAATACATTTTCACATCACCGAATTACATTATGTCGACGTCCCGTCCCTCCCTCCTGGAATACTCCTTGAACCTTCATCCATAGACAAGGATATGCACAACTGGGACCGCTACCCACAGACCATATCGAGGAAATAAATTCGGAAGAATGTTGATCGATGGTGACACCGCCATCAACATCATTCCATTGAAAACCCTTATATCCACAGGCATCACTCGACAAAAATCTACTCGTGATCCATATCAATCAGAGACCTTGAAGGAACGCTCGGAAATACTTATGGCTATATCACTCTCAAAGTGAACATAAGTTCAACCTGGGCAGAAACCAAGTTTCACATAATCAAGAAGATCCAGGATATGACATGTTCTTCCGACGAGCGTGGATCCACGCTCGAAGATGGGTACTAACAAAGCGCCTTTGGTTGCACATCTTTCCAACGAACAAAGTTCTGATCCGTAAGATTTGGCGTACATTCCATCATCGAGCACTTGGAGGAATTTCGAACTTTGACGAGGTTGAAGCAAGAACCTGCAAAAGATGCATAGTCATTCATCAAGGTTCCGCACTCACGCAAGTTTCATTCCTTCCATGTATATGCCATTTATTTCCTCACATGCTATCCTAGCATGGGGACTCAATTCTGCTAGCAACTCTGCAAGACGTTATGAATGGTAGCTTCACCGTATTAGTATTTTACCAAGTGGTTGAGTCTGACATTTCTCCGAAACGAGCATTGAGACATTCATTACTGATATGATGTCCAAGTATGGAAAGAAACACTTTGGGCGTTTCTCCATAGCCTTGCAGTAGTGTCCATGTGTGCCACAAAATCAAAAAGCTCTGATGTCTGCACAAGACATCTAAGAAGCCTTCGAATTGTACTCCCAATCAAAGAGTACACCTTCTATAATGGCGCCTCTAGCTTCAGCACAAATATCTCGAAGATGACACACTGATTCAATACCAAGACGGTCAAAGTTTAACTTAACTACAATCATTAAGTCATCACTATCTCCATGGCCAGACTTCTGAAGCAGATGCAACATCATTCATCCATGGATGGCGCAAACTCCTTCAACATATATATTTTCTTGCACCTGGGAACTTGATCTTGTTGGAAAGATCGATTCAGATCGATTTCAATGAAATGTTCCACATGAAAAATAAGTCTCTGAATCCACGATTGAAAACAAAAGAATTTTTCGAGCAATCACTCTCAAGAATTCCATCAATCGACCAGAACTTATTCGAACTCAACAGTTCACAGAAAACTTGCAGAAACCTACAACACGTTCATAATCCTTGATCATCATTGATCTCACACAATTCTCAGCTTCCCTCCTACATATCAACCCTCTTCCCTCTTTGTGACCGAATTGACTCTTGAACGACAATTGTCTAGGTTTAGGCCGGAGTCCTACAGATTGATCTCTCTAACTTAAAGCACTCACGTGCAGTGCATCTGTTTGAGGGTAAGCAATTTATTCGGTTGAGGAGTCTCGTCCTCACGGTCGTCTCTTCACTTTCCTAAAAAACCAGCGAATCATTTTTCCCCATCAACAGATTGGCAACCATAGTGGGAGATTAATTTCTCGGTCGCAATCTCAAACTTTCACAAAATGGTTGATTTTAGGTTAGGTTCATTTATAAATCCTAACACAAACAACTCTAGCACTAGCAACAATGGTGGTACTCCAGAAACTACTACTGCTTCCAACAACGGCGCTGGTGATACCACTCCTCCTCAAACCAACACCGGAAACCATTCTCCCTTCGGTCGGTCTCCAAGAAATCGTGAGAAAATCCATCAACCATAGCTTATATCATGAAGGTGCAAGAAACTCTCGCCAAAAACCATTGACATGGATGCAACACGAAAGAGCCGTGCAATTATCTCAAAAACTCTCACCGACAAGATGTCAAAGAAAACCCATGAGAAAGGAAAAGCCAAAGAAACATCTCTGACTGCTGATCCTAACGTCACTCCAATCCATGTAGTAAACGATGATGAAGTCCAGAAGGATGCAGATAATCCACCAACGAAGGAACCTGCAGGCTTCATCACCCATGAAGACCTGGAATGCTTTATGGAGGATCGAGGAAAATACAAAATACCATTTGTTCACCGTCGTCAACCTCCATATCCTGCTAATATGCAAATAATTCCTCTCCCGAAGGGCTATACCTCTCTAACGTTCACACTGTACAACGGAACGGGGAACGCTCGAAAACATGTCTCTCGATTCCTGGAAGCACTAGGAGAACATGAATACAACCATGTCGTCCGTCTAAAGGAATTATTGAAATCCCTAACAGGCTGAGCATACAAATGGTACAACAAAATTTCACAAGGGAGCATCGCTAGTTGGGGAGAGATGGTTAACGCTTTCTATGAGAAATATTTCTTCGTCTCAGAGCAGATTACTCTCTTTGACATAGGAAGAATGTCTCAGAAGAACAATGAACATCCGAACAATTATGTGAAGAGGTTCAGAGTCCAAGCTTTGGATTGTCATGAACCGAACGTCACTGAACAACAACTGGTGGACTTGTGCATCAACGAAATGATCCCGGTCTACATAGCCTTGTTGGAAAATCTCCGATTCCAGACTTTATCAGAGCTTCATGAAGCGGCCAAACGATCAGCGACTACTGCACCTGCTTTACCGGAAAGAGCAAAGTCTGCAAAGGTCGAGGAACCTTGTAGTAGCCGACGCCTGGTCAACAATTAGTACAAACCTTCAACAAACGTTGTTACTGAAAGGAATGAAAGCAAAGCTGAGACACAACATCAGAGCGCTTCCCCAACATCCCAGGCTCCTTTGAAGGCGCAAAGAAAAGATAACCGATCTTGAAATGCACAAACCTCGACCCGGCATCAACGAACGGGAAATGATCAAACGGGACTAAAACTCCCTCTTCCCACTGAAGAAGTGATCGAGTTACTGGAAGTATAGGTTCAAGATGATGCAATCAAATCGATGTTTATCAGAGAGAGCCAACTGAAGAAAAATGGAGAATCCCAGGTACTGTCACCTTCATAGATTCATCAATCATCCAACAAGTAACTGCAATATTTTGAAACACATCTTCAAAGAGAAGATTGATCCATAATAACTTCAATTGGGGACTGAAGGAGTACACAAGAATCCTCTCCCAATCAGAACCTTTACACTCTCTGAACAACCAGTCAAAGAAGCAGTTCAATCGTTGATCGAGCATATCTGTGAGATTTCTTTATCTGTCTAAGGCACAAAGGAAATACATGTTCACATCACCGAATTACATTATGTCGACGTCTGTCCCTCCTCCTAAATACTCCTTGAACCTTCATCCATAGACAAGGATATGCACAACTGGGGACCGCTACCACATGCACCATATCGTAGGAAATAAATTCAAGAATGTTGATCGATGGTGACACCGCCATCAACATCATTCCATTGAAAACCCTTATATCCACAGGCATCACTCGACAAGAATCTACTCGTGATCCATATCAATCGAGACCTTGAAGGAACGCTCGGAAATACTTATGGCTATATCACTCTCAAAGTGAACATAAGTTCAACTCAAGCGTAAAACCAAGTTTCACATAATCAAGAAGATCCAGGATATGACATGTTCTTCGACGAGCGTGGATCCACGCTGAGAAGATGGGTACTAACAAAGCGCCTTTGGTTGCACATCTCTCCAACGAAGAAAGTTCTTATCCAGAAGATTTGGCAGACATTCCATCATCAGAGCACTTGGAGGAATTTCGAACTTTGACGATGTTGAAGCAAGAACCTGCAAAAGATGCATAGTCATTCATCAAGGTTCCGCACTCACGCAAGTTTCATTCCTTCCATGTCTATGCCATTTATTTCCTCACATGCTATCCTAGCATGGGAACTCAATTCTGCTAGCAACTCTGCAAGACGTTATGAATGGTAGCTTCACCGTATTAGTATTTTACCAAGTGGTTGAGTCCGACATTTCTCTCAAACGAGCATTGAGACATTCATTATCGATATGATGTCCAAGTATGGAAAGAAACACTTTGGGCGTTTCTCCATAGCCTTGCAAAGAGTGTCCATGTGTGCCACAAAATCAAAAAGCTCGATGTCCGCACAAGACATCTAAGAAGCCTTCGAATTGTACTCCCAATCAAAGAGTACACCTTCTATAATGGCGCCTCTAGCTTCAAAGACAAATATCTCGAAGATGACACACTGATTCAATACCAAGACGGTCAAAGTTTAACTTAACTACAATCGTTAAGTCTTCACTATCTCCATGGCCAGACTTCTGAAGCAGATGCAACATCATTCATCCATGGATGGCGCAAACTCCTTCAACATATATATTTTCTTGCAACTGGGGACTTGATCTTGTTGGAAAGATCGATTCAGATCGATTTCAATGAAATGTTCAACATGAAAAATAAGTCTCTGAATCCACGATTGAAAACAAAAGAATTTTTCGAGCAATCACTCTCAAGAATCCCATAAATCGACCAGAACTTATTCAACTCAACAGTTCACAGAAAACTTGCAGAAACCTACAACACGTTCACAATCCTTGATCATCATTGATCTCACACAATTCTCAGCTTCCCTCCTACATATCAACCCTCTTCCCTCTTTGTGACCGAATTGACTCTAGAACGACCATTGTCTTGGTTTAGGCCGGAGTCCTACAGATTGATCTCTCGAACTTAAAGCACTCACGTGCAGTGCATCTATTTGAGGGTAAGCAGTTTGCTCGGTTGAGGAGTCTCGTCCTCACGGTCGTCTCTTCACTTTCCTAAAAAACCAGCGAATCATTTTTCCCCATCAACAGATTGGAAACCATAGTGGGAGATTAATTTCTAGGTCGCAATCTCAAACTTTCACAAAATGGTTGATTTTAGGTTAGGTTCAGTTATAAATCCTAACACAAACAACTCTTGCACTAGCAACAATGGTGGTACTCCAGAAACTACTACTGCTTCCAACAACGGCGCTGGTGATACCACTCCTCCTCAAACCAACACCGGAAACCATCCTCTCTTCGGTCGGTCTCCTGAAGAAATCAGAGAAAATCCATCAACCATAGCTTATATCATGAAGGTGCAAGAAACTCTCGCCAAAAACCAGATTGACATGGATGCAACACAGAAAGAGCTGTGCAATTATCTCAAAACTCTCACTGACAAGATGTCAAAGAAAACCCATGAGAAAGGAAAAGCCAAAGAAACATCTCTGACTGCTGATCCTAACGTCACTCCAATCCATGTAGTAAATGATGATGAAGTCCAGAAGGATGCAGATAATCCACCAACGAAGGAACCTGCAGGCTTCATCACCCATGAAGACCTGGAATGCTTTATGGAGGATCGAGGAAAATACAAAATACCATTTGTTCACCGTCGTCAACCTCCATATCCTGCTAATATGCAAATAATTCCTCTCCCGAAGGGCTATACCTCTCTAACGTTCACACTGTACAATGGAACGAGGAACGCTCGAAAACATGTCTCTCGATTCCCTAAGCACTAGGAGAACATGAATACAACCATGTCGTCCGTCTAAAGGAATTATTGAAATCCCTAACAGGCTGAGCATACACATGGTACAACAAAATTGCACAAGGGAGCATCGCTAGTTGGGGAGAGATGGTTAACGCTTTGTACGAGAAATATTTCTTCGTCTCAGAGCAGATTACTCTCTTTGACATAGGAAGAATGTCTCAGAAGAACAATGAACATCCGAACGATTATGTGAAGAGGTTCAGAGTCCAAGCTTTGGATTGTCATGAACCGAACGTCACTGAACAACAAATCGTGGACTTGTGCATCAACGAAATGATCCCGGTCTATAGAGCCTTGTTGGAAAATCTCCAATTCCAGACTTTCTCAGAGCTTCATGAAGAGGCCAAACGATCAGCGACTACTGCACCTGCTTTACCGGAAAGAGCAAAGTCTGCAAAGGTCGAGGAACCTTGTAGTAGCCGACGCCTGGTCAACAATCAGTACAAACCTTCAACAAACGTTGTTACTGAAAGGAATGAATGCAAAGCTGAGACACAACATCAGAGCGCTTCCCCAACATCCCAGGCTCCTTTGAAGGCGCAAAGAAAAGATAACCGATCTTGAAATGCACAAACCTCGACCCGCAACGAACCGAGAAATGATCAAACGGGACTAAAACTCCCTCTTCCCACTGAAGAAGTGATCGAGTTACTAGAAGTATAGGTTCAAGATGATGCAATCAAATCGATGTTTATCAGAGAGAGCCAACTGAAGAAAAATGGAGAATCCCAGGTACTGTCACCTTCATAGATTCATCAATCATCCAACAAGTAACTGCAATATTTTGAAACATATCTTCAAAGAGAAGATTGATCCATAATAACTTCAATTGGGGACTGAAGGAGTACACAAGAATCCTCTCCCAATCAGAACCTTTACACTCTCTGAACAACCAGTCAAAGAAGCAGTTCAATCGTTGATCGAGCATATCTGTGAGATTGCTTTATCTGTCTAAGGCACAAAGGAAATACATGTTCACATCACCGAATTACATTATGTCAGGCGTCTGTCCCTCCCGGAAATACTCCTTGAACCTTCATCCATAGACAAGGATATGCACAACTGGGGACTGCTTACCACAGACCATATCAGAGGAAATAAATTCAGAAGAATGTTGATCGATGGTGACACCGCCATCAACATCATTCCATTGAAAACCCTTATATCCACAGGCATCACTCGACAAGAAGCTACTCGTGATCCATATCAATCAGAGACCTTGAAGGAACGCTCGGAAATACTTATGGCTATATCACTCTCAAAGTGAACATAAGTTCAACCTGGGCAGAAACCAAGTTTCACATAATCAAGAAGATCCAGGATATGACATGTTCTTCAGACGAGCGTGGATCCACGCTCAGAAGATGGGTACTAACAAAGCGCCTTTGGTTGCACATCTTTCCAACGAAGAAAGTTCTGATCCAGAAGATTTGGCAGACATTCCATCATCAGAGCACTTGGAGGAATTTCGAACTTTGACGAGGTTGAAGCAAGAACCTGCAAAAGATGCATAGTCATTCATCAAGGTTCTGCACTCACGCAAGTTTCATTCCTTCCATGTATATGCCATTTATTTCCTCACATGCTATCCTAGCATGGGGACTCAATTCTGCTAGCAACTCTGCAAGACGTTATGAATGGTAGCTTCACCGTATTAGTATTTTACCAAGTGGTTGAGTCTGACATTTCTCGGAAACGAGCATTGAGACATTCATTACTGATATGATGTCCAAGTATGGAAAGAAACACTTTGGGCGTTTCTCCATTGCCTTGCAGTAGTGTCCATGTGTTCCACAAAATCAAAAAGCTCTGATGTCTGCACAAGGCATCTAAGAAGCCTTCGAATTGTACTCCCAATCAAAGAGTACACCTTCTATAATGCCGCCTCTAGCTTCAGCATAAATATCTCGAAGATGACACACTTATTCAATACCAAGACGGTCAAAGTTTAACTTAACTACAATCGTTAAGTCTTCACTATCTCCATGGCCAGACTTCTGAAGCAGATGTAACATCATTCATCCATGGATGGCGCAAACTCCTTCAACATATATTTTTTCTTGCACCTGGGGACTTGATCTTGTTGGAAAGATCGATTCAGATCGATTTCAATGAAATGTTCCACATGAAAAAGTCACTGTAACCTGATGTGATGCCATGAAACATCATCAACGGAACCTTTATACATCACAAACCTTGCACGACTAAGGAACTTCCTCTCCTCACCCATCACATTGTAGTGATCTACACTACCAATCGGTCTCAAGAACAACTCAAAGTTAAGAAAGAAGAAGTAACTAGATTTTCCTCAAAATTCAATAACAATAATCCACCACAAGTTTCAGGAGATAAGGTGGTGAGAAGGGTGTGATTGGCACACGCGCCAGTCACACACAAGGCTACTAATAATTACCAATGGTAGAAACAATAAAAACTAGACTAATTACTAAGGCACCCTATAAGACTGGATAGCCCTTATCGTGTTAGCCCTTAGTCCGGGGATATGACAAATGCCCTTCCCTTCTAACTATCCTTGTCCTCAAGGATGAAGTTTTCAAATTGTTCAGCTATAAACTGCTTGTCCTCCCAAGTAGCTTCGCCTTCAGTCATATCCTTCCATTGTATCAAGATCTGTGTTATTACTTATTGGTTCTTTTTGATCTCCCTGGTTGCCAAAATCTTCAATGGTTCTACCTTGATGTTGCCTGTTGTGTCAGTGGTTGGCAATTTGGTATGGATTACCACTCTTCTTCCCACCTTAGGTTTAAGCTGAGAGACATGGAAGGTAGAGTGTATCCTTGAACTGGCTGGTAGCTCCAATTTATATGCCACTGCTCCTATCTTAGCCAGCACCTTGTAGGGACCATAGAACTTGGCTGCTAGCTTTAAATTCTTCCTCAGTTGAACTGAAGTCTGGCGATATGGTTGTAGTCTCAGATACACCCAGTCCTTTATTTCAAAGGACCTCTCAGACCTTTTCTTGTCAGCCTGTTATTTTACCCTGTGTTGTGCCATCTCTAGAGTTTCCTTCAACATTTGACTCATTACTTGTCTCTGTTGTAAATAGTCTTCTACTGCAGCATGGACTCCAGCTTGAGATGATAGAATACCAAACTGAGCCCATACAATGCTTGAAAGGGAGTTAGCTTTAGACTTGTGTGATATGAAGTGTTGTACCACCACTCGTGAGAGTCGAGAGCCATGTAACCCATTTTGATGGCCTAAAACTTGTCATACATCTTAGGTAGGTCTCTAGACATGCATTTACTCTCTCACCATCCAGCCGAGGATGGCAGGCGGTGCTGCTCATGTGTAAGGTGGTTCCTAATTTAGCAAATAAGGCTTGCCAAAAGTTGCTCATAAACACACTATCTCCTCATGAGACTATTGTTTTGGGTAATCCATGCAGCTTTTAAAGATTGAGTCAATGAATACCTTGGCTGCATTTATGAGGCAGGATGACTGAGGTCCAAGAAGTGGTCAGATTTGGTAAATCTGTTTCTACCACTACTAAGATCACTGTTCTCCCTTCTCGATTTGGGTAGCCCCGTGATGAAGCCCATGCTAATATGATCCCATGCTTTGAGTCCGGGTATTGGCAAAGTGGGTCAGTAAGAGTCCTACGTGTAGGGTGTTGAAGTTCTTATGTTGTTGGCAAATGTCACATTCCTTGACATACCGCAAGTATTTGTTGCTTCATACCCTTCCAATGAAATTATAATTTGTCCCTTTGATAGGCGGCTTGAGACCCCGAATGTCCTCCAATGGCGTAAGTATGAATGGCTTCCATAATCCTCTCTGCCTAAGCTCTCCATTTACCCCCACATAGATTCTGCTTTTGAATCTCAACACTCCTTGTTGGAAGCTATAATCTTCTACCGATCACTTGAATGAGTAGTTTAGAAATAATTTCTTGCCATCCGATCTTTTGTGTAGTCATGTTGCACTTCTTTTACCCAAGAAGGTTGACTTTGGGATATGGCATTGTAACTAGAATCTTCAGCTATTACAACCCGGATAGGGCATCTCGCACCTTATTCTCAAAACCCTTTCTTATACCTTAACTCATAAGTGTACCCCAAGAGTTTTGAAAGCCATTTCTGTTGAGAGGTGTGAATTATTTGCTCTAGCAGATACTTTAATACTCGATGGTCAGTATATATGATAAATTTATTTCCCATCAAGTAAGTCCTCCATTTGGTCACTGCCATGACAACTGCCATCATCTCTTTTTCATATGTAGACAGAGATAGAAACCTGGTTCCCATTCCCTTGCTAAAAAATGCAATTGGTCTCTGGTTCTGCATCAAGACAGCTCCTACCCCTGTGTCACAAGCATCAGTGTATAACTCAAATGGTTTTGAAAAATCTGGTAGTATAAGCACAGGAGTGGTTATCATGGCCTCCTTTAGATGTTCAAATGATAGTTGGGATACCTCATTCCAATTGAAGTTATTCTTCTTAAGTAACTCAGTGAGAGGTTTGCAGATGATCCCATACCCCTTTACAAACTTCCTATAGTACCATGTAAGACCTAAGAACCCTCTCAACTCTTTTATAGTCTTTGGGGTTGGCCAATTCTTCATACAAGAGATCTTCTCATGGTCAGCAGCTACTCCTTCACCATTAATTATGTGACCCAAGTACTCAATCTGTGGTTCGCCCAAAGTAACATTTGCTTATCTTAGCATAGAGGGAATGTTTCTTGAGAAGAGATAGTGTGGTCTTTGAGATGTTGCTTGGTGAGTTTCCAAATCGTGGGGGTATATCAAGATGTCATCAAAGAATACCAGTATAACTTCCTCAAGAAGGGTTTGAACACATCATTCATCAAAGCCCGAAAACTGGGCAGAGCATTAGTTAATCCAAATGGCATGACTAGAAACTCGTAATGCCCTTGGTGATTTTTAAAAGCAGTATTGTGTGTATCAGATACTACCACTCTTATTTGATGATATCCTGCTCTTAGATCAATCTTAGAAAACACCTTTGAGCCTTTGAGCTCATCTAGTAATTCTTCAATAACTGGAATGGGGTACTTGTCTTTGATAGTTATCTCATTCACCTTCGTCAGTCTACACAAACCTCCAAGTTCCATCCTTCTTTTTACTAGTAAAATTGGTGAAGAAAAAGGGATATGACTGGTTTAATGATTCCTACAGAGCATTTCTGTACTAATTTTCCACCACCTCCTTTTGTATGTAGGGAATTCTATAGGGTCTTTGATTGGGAGGAGTTGAAAGTGGTTTAAGAGGAATGTAGTGATCATGATTTCAAAGTGAGGTAGGGTATTGGGTTCCTTAAACACCGTCTCATGTGAATTGAGGATGGGCTTGAGGGTTCGGAATGGTGGTGTCGGACTCGATGGCTCACGAGTGAGTATAAATGTGCCATAAATACTTGCTTCTTCTTCTCACTCTTTAAGAGCTTGTCACATTCCTCACTGTTATTATGGAAATACTTGGAGTAATATCTCACATTCCATTAACTCAATATATTCACCCTTCATTTTAAAAAGTAATGGTTAACTTGGAAAAATCAAATTGCACAGGCTAATAGTCTTCATCCAATCAACTCCTAAGACCATATCACAACCACCAAGGCAACAACCTCAAATCAAACTCAAATTCATGGCCTTGCATATTCCAAGGAAAACCAGAGCACTTAGCTGTACTCAACAATTTATTCCTATCCGCTACAACCACTTGAAATGCATTAGTTGATTCAATACAGTGGCCACTAACTCTAGCTATTTCAGGGTTAAGAAAGCTATGGGTACTCCCACTATCTATGAGTATAGTGAGTGATTTCTGCTTTTAGACTTACCTTTAATCTTGATGGTATTAGTAGAGATATTACCCGAGAGAGCATGTAGTGATATCTCTACCTCTTCTTCGCCTAGCTCCTGAATTAGTGGTGAGCTCTCGGTGGGATTCTTCTTCGATTGAGCTAAGTCTTCATCATCACCGCTAACATAAAATAAGGTTGTTGCTTCACACACTTATGCCCCTTGCTAAAGACCTCATCACAGTTATAACATAATCCCTTTTCCTTCTTAACCTCATTTCAAGATAAGTCACTTTCTAATGGGGTAATTTAGAGGTGGGTGTGCTCCTTGTCCGGTGAGGGTGTACTTAACCTAGGAGAAGTTACAATTGCTCTATTGGTGCTGGGAATGTGTAGAGGAGGTAATTTGAGGTTTGCTTTGCTTCTCCTTGTTGTGGTTTCTAATAGAGCCTCTTGCATTCTCGCTAAATGAATGGCTTGCCTCAAACCAAGATTTACTAAACATCTCGTATGACTATTCTAAGCTCTTCCTTCAACCCACCGATCCAACTGGAAGTAAAATAAGCCTCGGTGAGGTATTTGTTCTTAGCGATCATTAAAGCCTTCAATTCTTCAAATATCTCTTGATACTCCAACACCGCACTCGGCTTGGCTCGGTTTATTGAACTCACCCACAATGTCATCATGACCCAACTCTCAAATATGGAGGTGATGTCTAGGATAAATTCTTCCCATACTATTTCTTTCCTTTCCCTCCCGATAATCTTGGAACCACACATCAGCCTTATCTTCTAAGTACAAGGAAGCCAAATGTACTTTTTGTTCTTCATCCATAGAGTGGAGCTGGAAATATTTTTTACATTTTCTAATCCACGATCTAGGGTTAACCCCTCCAAATCTAGGAAAATCAACCTTAGGTTTATGATGATGTGAAAACTGATTCGAGAAAAGAGATTGATTATTATTACCTCCTATATTAGATCTGTTGTTAGAGTGCGATCCCGAATCTGTTTCTGGTCCAATCTTCTTTATAGCTTTTTCTACCTCCTGTGCTATAATAGCTCCTATACCACTCATTGTCTTAATCATTTGAGCTATATCAGCTGAGTTCTTCACTTGAGCATCTTCCAATCTTTTGTGACAAATGCTGCTCGTTCTTGTGATTCTTCCTGGCTTTTAGTGAGTGTAGTAACCCTTTTGTTAAGATCCTCAAAGTCTTTTTGATTCACCATTGTATCAGGTCCTCAGATCGAGTGCTCTGATACCAATTGTAGTGATCTACACTACCAATCGGTCTCAAGAACAACTCAAAGTTAAGAAAGAAGAAGTAACTAGATTTTCCTCAAAATTCAATAATAATAATCCACCACAAGTTTCAGGAGATAAGGCGGTGAGAAGGGTGTGATTGGCACACGCGCCACACACACACAAGGCTACTAATAATTACCAACGGTAGAAACAATAAAAACTAGACTAATTACTAAGGAACCCGGCACTGGATAGCCCTTATCAGGGTTAGCCCTTAGTCTGGGATATGACACACATCCAGAATGAAGACCATTGATGTTGTCTCCGCAAAGAACGCCGATTCACCGATTTAAGCCACTTTACAAAGAAAGTCATACTGCTCGGAGAAATTGGGTTGAACTCCCAGTACACCTTCATCTTAGGGATTCTCAACCCAGCAACTAGTTCGGGAATGTAAAGGCTCACTGGATGGAGGAGCAACGACTATGTCGATAATCATGGTTCTAGCCTTTTTCCGATCTCTCGGAGCAACTCACCATATTATCGACATCAACAAGGATATCTGGTGGAAATCCTTCCATGGTCTCAGCATCAACAAGAATTTATGGCTAAAATTCAATCGTGATCTCAGCATCAACAACGGTCTCAGGAGCAACATCTTCATGACATGGCTTCATCAACTAACCATTCTCTGAAGTGTTACGCGATGAAGCGGACTTTTCCAAGCACTAATGATTCACCTCAAGTTGTGTAGACATGAAAACATGTTCACATGAAAGTCTTCCCAAAACTTGCACGACGGGCGATGGTAGGCTTAGGAAATGTTACCTACAATGATACTGCAAGTGCACAGTGACAGTTTGTGTAAAGTGCAAGCACAGGTCGATCCACAGAGACTTGGAGAGTTAATGATGAAGCTATATTCTACTTACTGAATTTCAACAAGAAGTCACACAAAGGGAGGTTGTTTGAGTGTCGATACGACAAGTTGGAGATTATATCAGTGAACTAAAGATGAACTAACAAGAAATGAGAGTAAAGGCACTAGGATTGTCAAATCCACCACTAACTCTTGTTATGTATTCAACTAGTTTGAGTATTCTTGCCCTTGTAACAAATAAGGAAGATGTATCAATTCTACCACTTACCTAAGGAGTTTCACCAATAGATAGTTCAATTCTCAAAGGTATCAACCTGAGCACTAATTGTCTAGTTAAGCACAACTAGTCAAGGGATTAACAACAATCACTTAAGCATGAACCGAAGTACAATCAAAACAAGCTTTATCCTAACTACAATGTAGACTTGGCATACATTGTGAGAGCAAAGCATTGAAGCACTAAGATTGAAACTATCTTAACAAACATAAGTATTCAAGAATAACATAATTAGCATGAATAACACAAAGCAGAGAGCTAAGGCTTCATTTGAATCCTAGTAGAATAATTTAGAACATACTGAACATGATAAAACACAACTGAATTAAACTAACAATTAAACCCTCAAAATTCTGAGAGAGTTTCTACACAGGGAACAATTTCATTTTATACCTAGAATTCTCTTCTCACACTCAAAATCCAAATTAAATGCATACCCTACAAACCCAATTGTCTCAATTGCTTGTCCCCTCTTCCAATTTGCCTATTCAGCTTCGGGCCTTCTCAGTGGACTGGGAGTTGTGCAGGGGGAGAGCTGTAGCTTGTGGATAGGTGTGTGAGCAGCTGCTCTATGGGGTGAACACAGCCAGATGTTTCCAAACACTTAGGTGGGCAAAATGGCGAGAAGCAAAGCAAGAGTGAGACGGCAACTGGTCATCACTCTTCACAAGGGTAGCGCGGATAATGCAGGTGGTGGCGGTGTGTTTAGGCCGAAGGCCAGTGGAAGAGCTTACCGATGCCCCGCTTGACCCAACTTGACGCCGGTGAGCTGGACGCTGACCCGGCCGCGGTAGTTGGTCACTGCTTTAGGCTAAAGAACCGGGCGCCAGCAAGGTAAACTTCTTTCCCATACTCGCTAGTCCCCACCTTCTGCTTCTTTGGCCTCTAACATCCAAGCTTTATTTAGCAATTTAAAAACACAAAATTAATTAGGTATACATTTATTTTTAAAAGGTAGTAGGTAATTTGATAATATCTGATTTTAA
>JAJJWW010018079.1:0-38536 GCA_023531295.1 Papaver armeniacum | reverse complement strand
GTTCTAGCCTTTGGTACCTTTAGATTAGATCCAACAGCTCCACCAGCATAGGTTTTCTCATAGTGACCTGGTTATTTACATCTCAGGTTCATCATAAGCTCTGATTCCCTTTCTTCTTGGTCTACCTGCTTTCCTGATGTTCACTAGAGGTTGTATCATTTCTTTCTTTGTTGTCTGCATATGAAGAAGGAAACAAATAGAGTTATAAAGAAAAGAATGAAACCCTAAAAGAATCAAACATTGATATTCTATATTTATTGCACAACAAACAATAATAAGGACAAAAGCATATTAAAAAACAAAACAAGGACAAAAGTACCATCTCGTAGTCATCTGGGTCTAATAATGGGTTAAACTCTGGAGCATATGTTCTCTTGTAGCTATCCACCCAATAACACTAGTCACAATACCTACAACAACATTATAAAACTAAGTCTATGAAACTAAAAAACAAACAAATAAAATAAATGCAAAGAAACAAATGCAAGGAAACAAAGAAAATTTACTCAGCTCAAACAGGTCTCAATGGCTTTAAAGCACAGACAACATGCTGGCAGACAAACCCCCTTAACTGCCATTGCAAACAGGTACAAGTCTTCTTTGGCAGATTGACTGAAAAAATAGCTCCATGACAACTGGTAACTTCATATACTTTCCCCCTTACAGCACCATCCAGTTTAAAATTAGTGGTCAAGTCACACATCTTCTCAATCAGCTGCATTGCCTTTGGAACCAAGTCACCATCCTTCCATTTTGTAGCCTTATTCCTCCTCTAGTGTATAATCCCCATTACCATCTGTCCATACATCAAACCCAGCTTGAATATTGGCTTGTCTCTCAACTTCTTGGCCATATTATTGAAGGATTCTGAGAAGTTGTTGTTAATGTGCTCACACTTGCTAGTAGGTGGAAAATGAGCTCTAGACCATGTTTCGGGCCTTTCATCCATGAGCCATCTTGCAGCATTTTCATTCTTAGATGCCATAGCATCCATACGTTGTTGCATGTAGTATATGAATAAAAACTGAAAATTAATGAGGGTTATAAAAATATACATTAAAATGTTTGATCTTATAACACTTGGCAGCATTCCAGAGATGGGTCTGCAAGTTAAACCCCTTGAAGTACTTCTTGAAGTTAGCCATCAACTATCTGCCACACCAAGAAACTGTAATTAGTGACAATTATACATATATAACAAATTCTAAAACAGAGTAAATGATTGAAAAGTTCACCTGACACATTGTCTGTGCTCAAACAAGGGAAAGTAATGGTCAACAGCTTCCAAAATTCTCTTCGCTTGTCGAGATGAAGGTAAACTCCCATTCATCACCTAGCAGCTTCTTAAAATCATCCAAAAATATCTTCCAATTCTTTATTGTTTCATTTGTGCATACCATTATACCTAATGGAAGTAATCCATCTTGACCATCCAATGCAGTTGCATGTAACAACACACCACCATACTTTCCATACAAGTGACATGCATCCAGACCAATAAATTTTTTGCATCCGGCAAAGAATCCCTCCATTATGGCTTTGAAACAAATTGTCATGGACAAGAAAGTATTATCTTCTGTTCCATATGAAAATATAGTTACACTGCCTGGATTCCCCTCCTACATGCAAATAAAAGTAAAGATCATTCCAGGGTTTGTTTCATATAAAAACTACTACTTAGACAAAAGTAAAAAAATCAAAATAAAACATAAAACATAAACATATAGTGTTACCTTGACCATATCACAAAATGCAGACACCATTAGGTAGCTCTTCTCATAATTGCCATTTATTTTCTCTAACACCTTCACCCCTTCCCTCCATGCAGTGTGCTATCTAATGTTAGAGCACTGCTCGGTCGAACTCGCAAGTGTTGCTATCTCAAGCTTGTTTGTCAAGTTTAGTTGATCAAAATTATAGTCTTGATTTGTAGTCTACTTATAACTATGTCTTGAATTATGATAAAATGTGTGTTTATGGGTGAAAACTACTCCTGCAGAATTTGGTAATTTGGGGTGTGGATGAGGAATGAATTTAAACCTTTAAACAAATGCACTGCGCGGTGAGTGCTTGTAGATTCGAGAGATCAATGCGTGCAAGTCCGGCCTAAACCAAGAAATGGCCGTTCAGGACTTGTTTCGGTCACAAAGTGAAGGAGATGGGGTTGATCTTAGGGAGGGAAGCGAAGAAGGTGTTGAGATTGTGAAGGTGTTGGCTTGCTTATGACTTGTACGAAAAAGTGAGCAAAGCTTGCTTGATGCAAGCGAGCTCCGGGTGTTTGAATACGATTTGTATTAACACTTGGTTTTTCTCGTCTGCCCAACTTGTGTTGTTGTTTGAAATAGGGCGGAGAACCTATTTATACAAGTCATCGAGCCTTATTCACGTCTCTCGTGGGAAGTGGAGGAAGTGGAGTAGTGGAGTTGTGTGTCGGTGCCACACCACCGCCTTGCCCACTTCTCCCTGTTCATCTCTAACCGTCCATGACTTCGACACGTTCTTGTGATGGCGCGTTACGCCGCACGCCTGTGAACCGCTTGACCAATACCCCAATATGTATCCCCGATTGTGACATGATTGATGTACTCTAATGTGTGGATTGTGGATCCACGAAAGATAGCATGTAATGCCGAATTGAATAACCGTGTTATTGAAGTCGATACTTGTGAGGTATCATGTGTATTTTATGTGCGCCGGCATGGTGTGGTAAAGTGATGGGTAATGACGCCTCACTAACCAAATAACTCCCGACTGTTGTATAACCAAGTCTGGTGAAGTTGGACGGATGAGATGATCTTTGAGACACTCATCTGCGACCGTCAATGAATATTAGGATTTTTGAAGAGGAGCGCAAGCATGACTCTTTGACTTGGCCACGAAACCAAGTATGGGAATAGATTTGGAGAGGACCGACTGTGGGACGTATATGTAGATGGCATGCTTTGTGTACACGTCCATGTCTCACCGTCCCATGAAGGCGCGATCTAAGCCACTCAATTTGACCGGCAAAGAGGAGCGGTTGAGATCGGTTTGAGTGCGAAACCTTGCCGCAAAGGAGTTGGAAACCGGCGCGAGATCCCTAGTTCGGGCACGCGTTTCAAGACGACACATCTTGGTCTGTCTTGGTCGATGGGTTTGACGGGAAGATGGCGGTGGTGATCATGCCTATACCTCGACTATCCCATGAAAACGTGATCTAAGCCATTCAAATCATCCGGTGAAGTTGAGTGGTCGAGATCAGTTTGCAATTTGGGAAGTGTAACCACGCATGTTTGGGCGGGCGTTTTGGATTAGCCGGGCATGGGATGCCTTGGCCGTTCGCATGAGGAGGTAGATGAGCCTACGGTGGTCATGCTGGTATGACCGGCCCTTGTTTAATCTAATCCGTGACCCTCCATTCGTGCCGGAGAAGATGGACGCGCGTGATGATTTGAAACCCTAATTTTGGCTTTCAAAAGCCGTGCGCCACTCCTTGTTTGGGTGATGATTTTGTCACGGCCAAACATTGTTGGTCTTGACCGATTGGTCAAGTGTGTAGGCGGTCCCACGGTGATCGTGTTGACATGCTCTGGGCCCTTTAAGTCTACATCTACACCCTTCATCTATACCTGCGAAGATGGATGGTTGAGATTGTTTTAGACACATGTAATATGCCGCAAACCCTTATTTAGGTTTTCTCATCCATAATGCTTGGTATGAACGTCTTTTGGCAAGCAAAGTCCAATGGCCCGGACCATGCGGGGTCGGCAGTGGGTATTCCATACCGCTGGGGGTGATGGAATTGATCTGGGGTCATCCAATCATGCTTATGGAGTTGGATGACTGCGATCAGATCATATCCGGACTGATACAATCAGTCCGGATGCTCAATCGGGCTAGTATAACACACCGAGAGGGGCTCAATCGGGCTAGTATAACACACCAAGAGGGCTCGGGCTAGTATAACACACCGAGAATCGGGATCTTATCGGGTATTTCGTACATGGTTTCATTATAGTGCTTGGAGGTTCGTGTTATTCTCAGAAGAGTAACACTCGATCGTCATGCCACACCGATAATGAGTACTCGGAAATACAAAAGTGATATGAAATTCACAGAAGGGATTGTTGCCACGTGCTCCAACTCGGAGGAATTTCATGTATTCACAATGGGATTGTTATACATGCTCCACTCTTGGTGAATTAAGTGAGGGAGTATCCAACACTTATAAATGGCTTTATCTTTTACAAGATGTCGCCGCATGATTTTTCTCGGGTTTTTTACAAATTTAACCTTGAACGAAAATCCACCATCAACATTAAGTCCCCCGCCTAGCACATAATGGTTACACTATTGTGTGGTAGGCATGAGATGGTGACGAGTTAAAGATAAAACTTATGAGGCAAAGTTAGATGTTACCGGGAGAGACGGGTTATCCGTCCTTGGAGTATGTTACGTTTAAAAGGCATATAGGAGAGCGTTCCCCTAGTATGATGTCGGTCTTGCCTGCTTCGATCGACCTTTCTATGCCGCTTCGGTCGAGGCCCGCTCCGTGCTTGCTCCGCTCGATCGTGGGGTTGTGCCTAATCGACGGACCGCTTTGTGCACGGCTTCGTTGGTGGGCTCACTGCGCCGCTTGATCGAACGTGGGCTTGAATTTCGTGAACATGATTCCCATGACATGAGAAACCGTGTTGTGCAAATAAATGTGGTCCCGCCATATATGCTTGATTGAACGTGGGTCCCATATCGTGTATGCCTCGATTGAATGTCAACTTTATACTCACCTCATGCCCTTGACCAACACCGGTCTTGAAACTTGAGCAATACTGGACTTGACTTGATCAATACCAGACATGAATATTAAGCAATACGAGACTTGAAACTTGAGTGATACTAGGACTCGTCACTTGATCAATACCGGGACTTGAAGCTTGAGCAATCAGGACTTGCAACTTGCACCCGACTTGAAATCAATACCCATCGAAACTTGCACCCGACTTGAAATCAATACCAGACCAAACTTGCACCCGACTTGAAATCAATACCGGACGAAACTTGCACCCGACTTGAAATCAATACCAGACCGAAACTTGCACCGGACTTGAAAACTAATACTGGTCTTGAAACCGTCTCGAATTTGAGCCTGGACCGGTTTTGTGTGCTCCGATGTGAGTTGTGTCTTGCCGTGTGTGACTACATCTCTCATGTGCTTTCATACAAGTTCTAACTCGTGCCTTTTATTTCATTGTGGAAGAAAAGAATCCCAGTTGAGATGTCTTACGGAGATAATGTCGGTACCAAGTCGGGAAGTGTTGGCGACTTTCAAGGATATGCCGAACATTGATGATGAGTTGTTCACCGCGCCCTTCCAACTATATGAAAATATCCGTTCACGAATAGCCCTCCTCCTATCGACTTGGGGTTTTTATGCTCCGCCCCGGGTCCTCATGAAGGATGGATGAGACGTATGTTGAGCAATGAGTACATCAAAGATAACTTGACCCGAGCGCGATTGTTGATGTAGCTTGAGTGTTGAAACGACTTGAGAGGATGTTAAAGTGGCTTCCTGGTGCGAACGTTGAGGTGGATCCTGAGAGGGTGTTGAAGTAGGATTATGAAGCGAAAAGGGGTCCCGGAGAGAGCATTGAGGCGGCTCTTGAATAGACCATTGGCGGCTTACCTAGAGGGAGTGTTGAAGTGTTTCCCTCTTGAGTTCAATTTACCCTTGCAATTCCATATTTCTTGACGACCACATCTCTCATGTTGAAGAATTCCTTGACACGGTGAAGGAACTTCATGCGAGCCTCGATCCCAAGTGTGGTTCTTATCTTCTTGAGGCTGCTCCCTTGAGGTATCGGCTCCAGTGGAAGATTACCGTCATAGAGCGTTGATACGTTGTACCGGTATTCCTTAAACCAAATGGCAGTATGGTATAATAAAATTTTCCGAGAGGAGTTCGAAAAGATATCTTACTTGCATCATGCTCGTACATTCTTATCTCCAGTTGTAGCCGCCGCACCCATCCATGGAGGAGAACATCTTTGTGTCCATTGTTTGCATCTACTAACATGTCGATGTCGTGAGGAGGATTGTTTTTTGAGCAAAGACTGTTCAAGTTTCGAAGTCTATGCAAGACTCGATCTATCCATTTTCCTCATGTATGAACTATAACCGTTTAACCGACTTGGATACAGTGCATGACATGTAGATGATGGGTGACCAATTTTCATCTAGATCCGGCATTTCTTCATATCTCCAAGTGAATATGTCCTGGTACTCTTTGAGAAGTTCCACGAGCTTCGTGCGTTTATCCGTACACAAGGTTGAGATGATGGAGATAGGCCTAGGAGATTCCTCAATGATTTCAATCTCATCAGTTGTGGAGTTGGTGCCATCTTGCAGCTGTTGTGGAGCATCTAGCACTTGTTCTTGTGGTTCGTTGCTGTTGTAGCATTCCATTGGGTGGAGAGACTGGGTAGCGCCTCCCTGCTAATTGATAATGGTAGTGTCGGTATACCGTTTTCCCATTCTCGTCATGACTACGCCACAAAGTTCGTTCCCTCTTTGTGTGAACGTTGGTCGTGGCTTCACAGGATGGAGAAGAATACTTCGTCAACAAAGATGCATCGTGGGTTTTAGCCCTCAATGATGCAAGCCGGTCTTCTTCATGAATTTATGCCCATGTGGGACGTAATGAACTTGTATGATTCTTTCCGCGGAGCTTCTCCTGTATGTGCTGGTTTGGTTTCCCTCGAAGTCCGTCATTGTGGTAGGATTCCGTACGACCTTGCCTGGGAGAACCTTAGATGTCCCGAGAGTCTTGATAGTAATCACATTCGAAGACGCTCCCGTGTAGATAAGGGCCGTCTTGAACTCGAATCCTTGATGCGTGCGGTGACATGTAGGTCACGGTCGTGACCTTCCTCTGGTTGATTGCAGCAAAATGTCTCCGCGCTGATTCTTGAGAGGTGTGAAAGTTTGCATAAACTTTCCACTAGAGAAACCGCTTCGATCCACCGGCCTCACGGTTCATAGTGAAACTATTGACTTGAGGAAGATCATTGTGAGGATCGGTCCCGATGTAGGAGCCTCCATGACGGTACCGCTCATATCTCGATGTCGCTTCTTTGATCGGGTCCATGTAGGTCCGTGCCATTGAAGTACCTTCTCTGGTGCGTTGAATTCATTCCTTGTTGGCTCCAGGGGCTGTTGCGGATCATGTGGAAATCGATCGGTTAATGTCTTAAGAAAAGTGAGTACCTCTTTTCGGAGTTGCGGCCATATCCGTTTGAGTCTTGACAAGAACTTCCCGTTTCCATCAAGTCTGCAATGGTAATGGGGAGATGGTCCTCCTCTCGCCCCTCCGGTTCCTCGTCCCGATGAAGGTGTGGAAGTTGTTGCTCGGTGACTACCCCGAGGTGTTACACTTGATGAGATGCCGGGGACTTGCAATGCTCGGCTCTGGTGATGGGAGGTGTTGTAATATCACTGCTGAGTGATCGAATTGAACATTCCCATCCTCTGTACTCACGTGTTCCTTGATTGATCTCTCCTTCCTCAAGCATTTCTTCACGGCTTCGACAAGGGTCTTGAGACATAAATCTTCCAGCAGGATTCGTAAGGCTGCCCCGAGGCTCCATTTCTTTATTCGGTAGACGTTGTAGTACTCCTGACAAGTCCTCTCCTCTGTGGAGTTGCCTCGGTTCTTCATTGTTGACTGACCATGTTGTTCATCTTTCTGAGTCACCCGCGGTTACGCGCTCTTTTGCCTCTCCACCGTAAAGGTGTGACTCCCGACTAAGGATTCGACATTTCTTGCACCGCTGAGTAGATGCCCCGATCCTTCTTGTAATCAGTGCTTGCTATGTCATTCAAAAGGCGAAATGTCTCGCTCTGTCTTACGGTGATACCAAGATGATTTGCCAAGACATCCTCCAAAGATTCTATCTACACTTCCCATGGTATCTGAACCGCCCGTGGTTTCCTGATGAGGATGCATCGCGAGCCGAAAATCGAAGAATTGAGAATTCAACTTTTTTTTTTGCAACCGATAGATCAACCTCCCACCGTGATCGCCAATTGTTTATGGGTGAAAACTACTCCTGCAGAATTTGGTAATTTGGGGTGTGGATGAGGAATGAATTTAAACCTTTAAACAAATGCACTGCGCGGTGAGTGCTTGTAGATTCGAGAGATCAATCTGTGCAAGTCCTACCTAAACCAAGAAATGGCCGTTCCAGGACTTGTTTCGGTCACAAAGTGAAGGAGATGGGGTTGATCTTAGGGAGGGAAGCGAAGAAGGTTTTGAGATTGTGAAGGTGTTGGCTTGCTTATGACTTGTAATGTAAAAGTGAGCAGGGCTTGCGGTTGATGCAAGAGGCTCGGGTGTTTGAATACGATTTGTATTAACACTTGGTTTTTCCGTCTCGTCCGAACTTGTGTTGTTGTTTGAAATAGGCGGAGAACCTATTTATACAAGTCATTGAGCCTTATTCACGTCTCTCGTGGGAAGTGGAGGAAGTGGAGTAGTGGAGTTGTGTGTCGGTGCCACACGACCAGTCTTGCCCACTTCTCCTGTTCATCTCTAACCGTCCATGACTTCCTGACACATTCTTGTGATGGCGCGTTGCACGCCGCACGCCGTAAACCGCCAGACCAATACCCCGCATGTATCCCCCAGTTTGTGACATGATTGATGTCTGGAATGTGTGGATTGTGGATCCACGAAAGATAGCATGTAATCTTCGATTGAATAACCGTGTTATTCGGGAAGTCGAAATACTTGTGAGGTATCATGTGTATTTTATGTGTGCTGCATTATGGTGTGGTAAAGTGATGGGTAATGACGCCTCACTAACCAAATAACTCCCGACCAGGGTTGTATAACTAAGTTTGGTGAAGTTGGACGGATGAGATGATCTTTGAGACACTCATCTCGCGACCGTCAATGAATATTAGGATTTTTGAAGAGGAGCGCAAGCATGACTCTTCAACTTAAGCCTCGAAAACCAAGTATGGGAATAGATTTGGAGAGGACCGACTGGACGTGTATGTAGATGGCATCTTTGGTGTACACGTCCATGTCTCACCGTCTCCCATGAAGGCGCGATCTAAGCCACTCAATTTGACCGGCAAAAAGGAGTGGTTGAGATCGGTTTGCGCAAATCCTTGCCGCAAAGGATTTGGAAACCGCCGCAGATCCCTAGTTCGGCATCGCGTTTCAAGACGACACATCTTGGTCGGTCTTGGTCGATGGGTTTGACGGAAGATGGCAGTGCTGGTGATCATGCCTATACCGACTATCCCATGAAAACGTGATCTAAGCCATTCAAATCATCCTAAGTGAAGTTGAGTGGTCGAGATCGGTTGTAATTTGGGGAAGTGTAACCACGCATGTTTGGGCGGGCGTTTTGGATTAGCCGGGCATGGGATGCCTTGGCCGTTCGCATGAGGAGGTAGATGAGCCTACGGTGGTCATGCTTTGGTATGACCGCCCTTGTTTAATCTAATCTGTGACCCTCCATTCGTGTTTGGGAGAAGATGGACGCGCGTGATGATTTGAAACCCTAATTTTGGCTTTCAAAAGCCGTGCGCCCTCCTTGTTTGGGTGATGATTTTTTCACGGCCAAACATTGTTGGTCTTGACCGATTGGTCAAGTGTGTAAAGCGTCCCACGGTGATCGTGTTGACATGCTCGGGCCCTTTAAGTCTACATCTACACCCTTCATTTATACCTGCGAAGATGGATGGTTGAGATTGTTTTTGCGACACATGTAATATGCCGCAAACCCCTTATTTAGGGTTTTCCGTCCATAATGCTTGGTATGAACGTCTTTTGGCAAGCAAGGCCAATGGCCGACCATGCGAAGTCGGCCGTGGGTATTCCATACAGCTGGGGTGATGGAATTGATCCGGGGTCATCCAATCATGCTTATGGAGTTGGATGACTGCGATCGATTCATATCCGGACCGATACAATCAGTCCGGATGCTCAATCGAGCTAGTATAACACACCGAGAGGGCTCAATCGGGCTAGTATAACACACCGAGAGGGCTCTGGCTAGTATAACACACCGAGAATCGGCTGTCACGGGTATTTCGTACATGGTTTCATTATAGTGCTTGGAGGTTCGTGTTGTTCAGCGTAAGAGTAACAATCGTCGTCATGCCACACCGATAATGAGTACTTTGGAAATACAAGGCTGATATGAAATTCACAGGAAGGGATTGTTGCCACATGCTCCAACCTGGAGGAATTTCATGTATTCACGGAATGGGATTGTTGATACATGCTCCACTCTTGGTGAATTAAGTGAGGGAGTATCCAACACTTATAAATGGCTTTATCTTTTACAAGATGTCAGCGCATGATTTTTCTGGTTTTTTTACAAATTTAACCTTGAACGAAAATCCACCATCAACAATGTGTAATTGAGCTTTAGACTTTACAACATTCATCGATTGAAGACGATATCTACTGAGGAAATCTTGGAGGAACTTCATCAACAAAAGGTATGTGGAGACTAAAACTTATCTATCACTCAGAAGTCTAATATATTCTATCTCCTAATGAGACTAAGTCGTATAGCTATATAGACTTTTATATTATACACATTTGATATTTCGAGTTGAGTTTATCTCGCATATCTTTTTCTCGAAATATGAGTTGAAAGCTTTTTGCTTTAGCTATATTCATCGTATTCTTGACGAGTTTAGTTGGAGACAATTCATTTGTTAGAAACTAAATATTAAGTCAAAAGATGATCATGTGAAAATTGCCTTGAAACATCTTACACGATTTGTGTGAGACAATCATTTGATGTCGACTTGGAAAGTTTCGTATTGAATATTCGATCACTTGAAAATTACTTGAAGCTAATAGTTTGTGTGAGACAGCTATTGTCGTCTTCTAAGAATGTTTCAATGATTGAAACGGGAGTTTACAACAATTAACCATGTATGGTTACAACACGGTATGCATACCTAATATGCGAACTGTTTTGTAATGATGTTTACCTAATATGCGAACTGTTTTGTAATGATTGAGGTCCGGGAACCTTGTTTGGTACCTAGTATGCGAACGGTTCTACCTGAGTTGGGTCCGGGACGGTTGGTCGCGTACATGGTATGTGAACGGCTGGACATGCCAAGGTCCGGAGTTGTTGTTTGCGTACCTGGTTAGCGAACACATTGGTTAAGTTCTAAAATCGGTTAAGTATGTTTCTCATACTCATGAACTAAAACATTTATGAATTAAGGAATGCAATCTTTGCAAACCGTGGCTTAATGTTCATGAATTTATTCTTATATAAGTACTTTGTACAATTACGAATCAATCCGATTTTGTTTCAATTTGTTCATATATATTTCTATGAGATAGTGAACAATTGAACAACTTTATTTGAAACACAATTAGATTCATTTGATTATCTTTTATGTTTGATTGATCATCATATTTGATATAGAAGTGTTAGATGAATGTGGTTAATACAAAAGTGTTCAAATGGCTAACTTCGGTTAACCATTATTGAGAAAAATCAATATACACGTTTAGGTATGTTTACCCATATCTAAATGAAGGTATATTTCGCTTGTGTGTAACAAGATAAGACCATCTAACGGTGGAGATTAATTGCTTTATTCTTAAGAAGACTTAGCTTGAATCTTAAATCAGGTTTTCATCTGACGGTGAATATTGAATGCTTTGTTACTAAACTATCTTAACTTTGATTGTAAGAAACCCTGATTTTAAAGACTATATAATGGAGAACTCTAGCAACTGGAAAACCTAATCCGGACACTTTCTTGTGGCCTAGATGCGTACTAGAGTCGATTCTCCTTTAACCTAGGTTTTTCCAAAACCATATTAGGTTAACGACTTGAAGACTTCATTTGGGATTCGTGAAGCCGGATCCAACTATTTTCTCTGCAGTTGTGTATTCTGATCTTACTTGTTCTATCGTATTGAGTACTATCTTCTCTAAGATTTGCTCGAGATTTATCTCTGATAGGTAAGATATAAAAAGTAATCACAAAGTTCTTCGTCTCAGACTTTGTGGTTCCGCAGTAACTTCTTCTACTACCATATAGTTAAGTTATTGTGAGGTGATTGATATTTCTAGGCTGATCTTCGGGAGTATAAGACCGGATTATCAATTGGTTCTCGTTCACCTTGATTTATCATAAGACGGAGTGGGAGACAGATTTATATATCATAATAGACTTATCTGTGGCAGACAAATTTGTTTATAAGTCTTCGACTTTGGGTCGTAGCAACTCTTAGTTATGGGTGAGATCATCTAAGGCAATCAAGTACGCAGAATCCGGCGTGGTTCTAGAGGCGTAAGGAACGTGGGTGTACCTTAATCGGTGTGAGACTTGGTTATGGATCAACTACATTTCAGTCCAAAGTTAACTTGTAGTAGACTAGTGTCTGTAACGGCTTAATACAGTGTGGTTTTCAAAGCTGGACTAGATCCCAGGGTTTTTCTGCATTTACGGTTTCCTCGTTAACAAAAATTTTGGTGCCTGTGTTATTTCTTTTCCGCATTATATTTTTATATGATTAAAATATCACAGTTTGTGCGTAGTTCAATCAGTTGATAAATCTGACCTTGTTTGTTGGATATAACTTGATTGATACTTGGACGTTGGTCTTTGGTACTGTCCAAGTTATTTCTCATATCAATCAGGCTCACGGATTTCTATCGTTCGATTTGCTGATTGCATTGAGAAATAAAGATAAAGCTCTTTGATATATCTCTTGATAGAGCTCGCTTTTAAGTTGGTGCTCTCGGAAATATATTAGAGGTTAGTCCATACAGATTGTCGAACGAATTATTGGGTGTGGTTTTTATACCCCTGTTTTTCAATTGGTATCAGAGCAGGCAAACACGTTAAGACCTCATAAGTCTGTGTTTGTAGCAATCTAAGTTTATGGACAGAAGTGTTATCTCTATGGCTTTATTCAAGCGCGTGATTTTCAATCATGGGTTCGTGTTGTTAATGGCTATGATCCTCCATTAGTTACAATAGACGGTGTAACTATTGCAAAGGATATTGGTGAGTACGATCATGTAGAGATTCTCACTACAAAGAAAAATTCTAACGGATTAAATGCTATCATCCATGAAATTATCCCAGATCTTCAGCACCATGTGATTACATGTAATAATTCTAAAGATGCTTGGGATATCTTAGAAACCGTATTTGAAGGGAATACCTCTGAGAAAGAAGCAAGGCTTCAAAACCTAAATTCTGATTGGGAAAACCTGTGTATGGCTGATGAAGATTCATTTGATGAGTTTAATCACAAAGTGTGTGAATTTGTTAATGTTTATTTTGCATTGGATAAGACTATTCCTGAAAAGGACTTTGTAATGAAAATTCTCAGATCGTTGCCAGCCACATACGATTTTAAGAAACATGCCATCGTTAAGGGAAATAAACTTGAAACACTTTCCAGAAACTCACTTGTCGGAAAGTTTAATACTCTTGTTCTTGATCAGAACACATCAGAACATCTGCGTTCAATGCTGTGACCAATACAAGTGAATATCCTAATTTGTCATGGGCTGATGAATGTTGTTCAAATCATGTTGATCTTGACAGGTCATTGATCACATGAAAGATCAAGGATATTGTGCAGATGATTCAATATAAGAATTAAAATCAAGTCAGTGTCAAGAATATGCATATACACTTTTGAAGTTTGCACAAAAAATTCTGCTTTCTCTGGAGAAACTTCAATTAACTCATATTATGATCCAGAATACGAGTCTGACACTGAGATTTTGAAATTCTTGGATAAAAATGAAGAAAATCTTCTAGAAAATCTTTAATGAAGATTTTTTTGGAGAAACTTGAATCATCACTTCAGGTGAAAAAACTTGAGATTGATTGTCTTAATGATGAATTCACCAGAACCATATCTCTAAAAGAAAAAGAGATTGATACTCTTATGTGTGACCTGCAAAGGTTGTCTAAAAGTTTTGAAAAGATCTCAACAATTTCATTTGGTCAGAAGTCCTTTGGTGACACAAAAGGTATAAGGTTCAGAAGCAAGACTGTGAGCACTAACAACTTCTTTGTTCCAGCCATTTTTGGAAAGGTGGATGAAGAAGGTTGTGATACAGGAGAGCAATCGGCAAAACAAAAATTCCTTTCTAAATTGTTTGTTTTGTGGAAATTCGAATCATGTTCAAAGTAAGTGTTGGAAATTCAAGAGGAACAACAAAAAAAATGCCAAGCTACAAGGTGACATGCAAAGAATGAATCTGGCATTGGGTAACCAACAGGGAACCCCTGAAGATAAGAAGAAGTCTAGGAGAACCGGAGTCAGACGAGGTAAGAAATCTGTTTATACAATAAACCTTGGAATGTCATCATGTGACACAATAAGTGAGCTTTCTTCTCATTGCGTCGCTACCTAATTGTAGTGCATCCTCTTTATTAACTTGAGAATATGAGGATTGTATCAAGGTTGATCAAGTCTTGTATAATTGTTTATTTTTTATCTTAGAGTTTACATAAGGTTATGTAAGTTATGTTTTGCTAAGTGAATATTTTCTTATCAAAAATAAATAATGGATCGTGAACCGTTCAATTTTTTTCAAAATGCATCTTGAAAAACTCTTTAGGGTTTGGTATTCTACATGCTCTATTTATATTCCTTTGTGATCAAAATGCCCTTCACTCCTTTTTCTTTGAAAGATACTGAAAAAGCGGGGGTCTAACAACCACACCCAATATTTCTCTTAGCAATATGTATAGACAAACTCCAATATACTTTCTAGAGAATCAACTAGACAGTCAGACTCAATCTAGATAAAAAGTATATCAACGAGTTTATATCACAGTCTCTCGATTTGATCTTTACTTAAGCAAATAGAAATCTGCGAGTCTTTATCAAAGAGAGATAACTTGGATGGTACCAAAGACCAATATCCAAGTGTCAATCAATTTAAATCAACAACCAAAAGGTCGGATATTCTAATTGATTGAACAATGCACAACCTGTGATATTTCAATTATATAAAACAATTTTAATGCGGAATAGAAATAACACAGACACCAGAATTTTGTTAACGAGGAAACCACAAATGCGGAAAAACCTCGGGACCTAGTCCAGATTGAACACACACTGTATTAAGCCGCTACAGACTCTAGCCTACTCCAAATTAACTTCGGTGCTGGATCGTAGTTGAACCCCAATCAATCTCACACCGATCCAAGGTACATTATGCTCCTACGCCTCTGATCCCAGCAGGATGCTACGTACTTGATTCCCTTAGCTTATCTCACCCACAACTAAGAGTTGCTACAACCCAAAGTCGAAGACTTTAATTAACAAATTTGTATCACACAGAAAAGTCTATAGTAATAGATAAATCCGTCTCGCACGAATAAACATATGAGTTTTGTTATGTCTTTTGATAAATCAAGGTGAACAGGAACCAATCAATAACTCGGACATATATTCCCGAAGAACAACCTAGTATTATTGATCACCTCACAATAATCTTAATCGACACAGCGAAAAAAGATATTGTGGAATCACAAACGATGAGACGAAGTGTTTGTAATTTCTTTTCTATCTTGCCTATCATAGATATAAATCTCAAGTCAATTATTTCAATTGTACTCGTATGATAAAAACAACAAGATCATATCACACAACTACGAGAAAAGTAGTATCGGTCTGGCTTCACAATCCCAATGAAGTCTTTAAGTCGTTAACCTGGTTTTAGAAGAAGAAAACCAAAGGTTAAAGGAGAATCGACTCTAGCTTAGCAAACTAGTATCACACGTAAAGTGTGGGGATTAGGTTTCCCGCCTAGAGTTCTCCCTTATATAGTCTTTCAAATCAGGGTTTGTAATCAATGTTAGCTTAGTAACAAAGCATTCAATATTCACCGTTAGATGAAAACCTAATTAGATTCAAGCTAATATTTATCAACCGTTGGATCGAAAACCTAGCTTGTTATACACAAACAAAATGTTCAATTTTGGGTTTATGAACCGTACCCAAACATTAACATTTGTTGGTTCAACAATAGTCAACCAAATGGTTAGCCATATGAACACTCTCATATCAACCATATTCTTCTTCACCATAACTAGTTCAAATTACTCAAATGAACTAGTTAGAGAGTTGTTCAATTGCTTAGATCTTATGTAACTACACAAGACACAATCGAAGCAAAAACGGTTTGATTCACTCGAATCGGTTCATGAACTTTATAGCCACGGTTCGCAAAAGCATTCCTTAGTTTATATAAACATTAGTTCAAGAACAACCGGTTTTAGATATAACCTACTCAAGTTCGCGGACTGGGTTCGCGGACGTAAGCTCATGGAAGGAGTACACAAACTCCAGCAGAAATTCTCGGGTGAGAACTTCCACCAGTTCGCGGACTGAGTTCGCGGTCTTGGCTTGCGCCACTTCCATTTCTCTTGATCAACAAAGTTCGCAAACTTTGGTTCAAGGAATAAGGACTTATACATATATGTGTTTCCACAAAAATGCTTATATCCTAACAATGGTTATGTAATCTAAACTCTCATTTCAATCATTGAAACATTCTCAAAGAACGTTTTATAGCCGTTATTCACATGCCATTTTTCGTCAAAGCAATTTCCAAAGTGATTGAAACATATCATGACTTTCGTCACTAGGTACAGATGAATTCAGTTAAAGCGAAAGCTTACCAACACATATTTCGAGAAATAGATATGCGAGTTAAACTCGGCTCGAAATAGCAAGTGTGTATAATGAAAGTCTATAGTCTAAACGACTTTTGTCTCAAGAGTAGGATATAGAGTAAATAAACTTTTGAGTGATAGATAAGTTCAAGTCTCCATATACCTTTTAGTCGATGAAGTTCCACCGGTTCCTCGAGTAGTCCTTCGTCTTGTATGATGATTTCCATGGAGTTCTTGAGCTCAACTACACTTTCTATCCTAGTCTGAGACCTTTAGATACATAGGCTAGAAATCAAGACTTATAGTTTGATCACTACCATTGACAAACATGCTTGAGATAGCAACGCATGCGAGTTCGACCGAGCAATGCTCTAACAATCTCCCCCTTTGTCACTTTTAGTGGCAAAACTATTAATACATATGGAATACAAAAAATAAATAAATTAACTTTGGTAGCTCCAATTCCACATGTCTAATCTTTAACATTACTCGTAATCTTCGTCACTTCCAAGTACTCCAATGATCCCAAAGGTTGTAAGTTTAGCATCATCATTGTTGAATATCCGTAGCTATAACAATAAGAAAACAAGAGTTCTCAATCATTGTTATACAATGTCATAGTATGATTACACAGCATCAAAGTTCAATTGTATCACAACTTCAACAACAATACTATGGTGATATGTATCACTCCCCCTTAGTCAATACTCCATTTCAGATGGAACCACTCCCCCTTACATAATGATCCGAAAACTATATGTATTTGTAGTGTGAACTACATATTAATTCTCCCCCTTTTTGTCAATAAAATTGGCAAAGGTACAAGAACGGGATCCTAATGAAATTTCCGAAAGAGACGTTTCATGACCAAAAGAAAGAACCACACATCATCTTGTTTAGATTCAATCATAAAGCCGAAGCTAAATGCATTCATCAAGGAGTTTAAAGATACAAAATAACCCCTATAATATTCTACATCCGCACTCCCCACAAAGATATGGCAATTAAGCGCAAGTTCAAAAAGAACTCTCCCCCATAATATGTCATTCCCGAGAGAACAACAAGAGCGACCTTAATTTGAAAGAAAAGAAGGATTTCTTTGGACATAACAAATCACATACAAGTATGAATTTGAATCCAAAATACTCAAATAAATTAACCACAAGAGGACCCATGATTAATTTAATCAAAATACACAATCAAATTAATCACAAAGAGTAATCAATTTAATTGGCCATACTCACATAAGAGAATCTATGGAGCAATGACTGAGTTAATTATGAAAATAACCAACCCAATCAAAAGTGCTCAAACATAAGAAAACTTATGGAGTCATAACTAAATAACCAAACAAGATGATTAATTTAGTTTAATATGCTCGTCATAAAGTACCTTATGGAACAACAACAAAGCTAACCATGAAAATAATCAACTTTGATTGTTTTATGATGAGTGCCAAATAGTGCATATTTATACACCTTTTTATTGGCATTTTACTCATCTTTTGTACTCGAGAATCGAGATATTATCCCAGATTCTGTGTTTTCTTTGTTTTCAGAATAAATATTTGTATTAATTAATTTTGTATTTTTAGGTACTAAATAAAGTCCGGAGAAACGAGGCCAAAAAGAGCGAAGGTGGAGTCGAGCATCTATGGAGCGGATAGCCAAAGCGCGCGCAATGATTGCAACCCAACAAGTAGCAACTCATCTCAAGACATGGGCTTGAGCTAGACCCAACCCGCGACCGGATCCGGGCCCGTCCACCACGAGCCGTCGGATCTCTCCCGACCTGCATCTTACGGTGCGCTCCATCACTATACATCATCTCTTGATGCTCCATTGCAACACCCGATCGCTCCAAACCGCTTACCATCCTCGACCGTTCGGATCTTCTCCGCAGATCCCTACGCTCACCGATGCCTTCCCATCGATACTTGTGTGCCCGCTCAACACCCAAACCACCTAACCCTATACCCATCGAAACTACGCTCTTTTCGTCTTCTCCTTCTCTTTCTTCCCTTCACCCGAGGGAAACCTCTGCAACACCTTCATCTTCTTCCCCACCAAAGTTCACGGAACATCCATCTCCATCACCTCCGACACTAGCCACACCACCACTTTACACTTCAACAACTCCTAAATATCTTTCCCTCTCTTGTCATAGCTTCTCACCCTAGGAGCTAGGATCGAGAAAGAGAGAATTAGGGTTATTTCACAGTTGGGAGAAAACCAAAGCAAGGAAAGCTCAGAGACGATGGAGCAGAGCAGACAACGATTCAGAGCGACGTGGGTGAGAGAGTATGTTTGATTTATCTCGATTTTGAGAATTAGGGTTTGAGAATTTTTATTTGCATGTATAAATAGGAAGTGTTGGTGGATGTTAGAGGTATGCCTGGACTAGCCAGTGCTTCAATTAGGGTTAATTTGTAGTTGTTTTCATCTTAATTATGTTTTAAATTGATTTGCTAGGGTTGAGATGAAACCCATGATCTGTTACTAATTGTAGTTCATATTCTGATAATTGCTCTTGTTGTGCTTTAAGGCTTAGGATAAACATAATTTGAACACTTCAACATATCACTTTCACAGAGTTAATCTATCAAGTATTCATTAGTCAAAGAAAGTCTATATGTTGATTGTGTAGCAAATTCATACTTCATTGTTATTATTGATCCTTAGACTAATTGTGCCATGAGAAGACAATTAGTACTATGGAAAAATACTCTAATTGCAATTAGGATATCCATTCTAGGAGAGGATTAGTCATCTAAGTAATAAAACCAATCAGGATTAGTTGTACTATGACAAGACAGCTAATACTAGGGGTTGTCTAGTTACCTTAGTTGATGAGAGACTACCCATTGAAACCCGGATGAATGGCGGCCTTGCCATTACAAGGACGAGAACATTATTGAAGGTGAACCTAGATTAGCTCGGTTAGGTGGTGAAGTCGACACCTAGTGCTTTACAACCTTCTTTTCCTTAGTTCATTGACACAACTCAACCTCGAGTCGTGTATCAACACCAAAAAAACCAACAATATTGTGTTACATTTCATTAAAAACTCATTTTAGAGCAAGTAAAATCAACCAAGAGCACCTCCTGCGTCCTGCATGTGACGACTCAGATTTGCCACCGTCTTCATTGAAGACACCGTGCACTTCACGTTATCACCGTAGGCCATACATTCATACACATTCCCAGGCCTACCAAGTTTTTTTGCGCCATTGCGTCGGACTTTGCGTGTGCCACTGATTGGCTGTTGGCTTGTTTCTTGAGTTCCAATCCTCCATTGTACATACTCACTTTACTGATTTTGTTTTAGCCTGTATTACTATAATTTAGTTAAAGTTTTCTATTTTTACATTTTTGCAGCTTTACATTTCGCATCTTGTCTTGCATTGCTAGTGCTTTTGGTTTCTTCTTAGTATAACTTATTGTAACTTGTAGTGTGATTTGTAACATCATAGCCTGTAGTAGTGCAACAACATATAGGTTTCCTTCTCTCGCACTGTCATTTCATTTGCTAGTATAACTTAGCTCCACTTGCTTAATTTGTTGCATTGCACTTACTCTCTCGATCGGCCTCCCAGGTGGACTTAGCTCAAGCTTGCTGACTTAGCTCTTCACACTGTGTCACACGCATAAGCATCTTGTTGTGCACATTTCTCATAGTGCTTTAGCCGTACAATGCTGAGAATCGAAATTGAGTTGTTGAGTAAGCGAGTACATCTTTCTTTGTCTTCTTTGTCTGCAAAGCCATAGGGAGAAAGACAAGGAAAGGCGCAGGACTTGAGGTGCAAGTGGTAAGGCTGAGCCAACCCAAGAAAAGCACAAGACTTGAGGTTAGTAATTGAATATGGTATGCCTGTGCCATGTGCCATGTGTCATGTATTGCCCTGTGAATGTACCTGTATTGCCTTATTGTATGCTATGTGATGTCTTTGTTTAGCCCGAGCCTTGTGTGAAACCATGTTGTGCTCAACCTCAGCCCCAAGCTGTGAGTTTGAACCACAACCCAGGTTTCCAAGTTTGCATGCTTGAGACCTTGTGGGAGAAATCTGCACCTGCTAGACTGTTGAGCCTCACTTTGCAAACCTGTTGAACTAATTGTTTGCTTGAGGTAGCCCGAGGCTAGCCCACAGTATTTCAGTGTGCATCTGTGTGAACCACAGCAGCCTTGTGAGCCCTTTGCCACCTTGCTGGCCCACAGAAGGCGCAAGTGTGAGTTCTGAATATCCAAGGCGGGTGCTTTAAAAACCTAATTGTCATTTGCCCGGAGCTTTGTGTGAGGCCTTGTAAACTTACTATCACCGAGCTACACAACCCGCCTCGCCACCCTGTCTTTTGTCATTTGTTAGGGTGTGAGTCCGCCTTCCCGTGTTTGTGCTTTGCATAAAGAGTCATAGTGCACCTAATTTGGGCCATGTGTAACATGCCTTACACATCTTGTCTTTGTCTTTGTCGCCTAACTGAAATGCCCAGGCCTAGCAGTAAACCACATAACTAGCCCCCGTGCTCACTGGAAACCACAAACTCTGTAACGCACATAACTAGCCCCTGTGCCTCACCATTTAAACCACAACCTGGGCTGATCACAACCTACACTTTCAACTGGGCTAACCCACAACCAACCAAATGGTGAACTGGGCTAACATTATAATCGCTGCTCGTCGCTAAAAAGTGAGCCCATCGTCCACTAGGCTTTGCACAACCACATAAGCCACACTGCTGGAGGCCTAAACAAAATCGAGCCCACGGTTCCACTGGGCTTTACACAAACACAGAGTCGCATCTTTGTTTTCACAAATCTTGGGCTTCAAACAACAAATCCCAAACAAACCAAATCTCACTTGAGCCCACAACAGAACAGGGCTTCCCACATAAACCAAACTTTCCCACACAAACCAAATGAAACCCAACAAACCAAAAACCCAATAAACCAAACTTAGTCCACTTCATTGGGCTTTGAGTTCAATTTGAGAGCTAGACCATGTCGGGATTTTGTCTGCATCTGGGGATGGAACAAATAAATCCCTTAGAGAGCTTGCTTACGGGCACCTATCAGGATGAACACCCCACATACCATAGTGACTTTAGGGAATTTTATGGGCCTTCTCAGGGGCCCCGATCTCACATACCCTAATCATTATGATCACATAACACCACAGGTTGAAAATGAACAATTTTCTCATACCCGATCATCACTTCTAGATCAATTAGAGGCTCGACTATACCGCTTTAGATAGGCAATGCGTTTTAAAGGCAATCATTTAATCTAGTTTTTCTAGGCAATATGAAATGCATGCTTGCACCTTATGTGTGGCTTAGACCACCTCGCTGAGTAATCTTGTTATATTTTGCATGTTTTTAGACAAGTCTAGGGAAAACCATGATAATCCAATGTACGAAGTGTCTAGAAGTGACTATTGGGACCATGATCAACCCGCACACATGCATCATTCACCACAGTGGGGAGATGAACAATTTTATACTCCCCAACTCCTAGTTTGCAATCAACAATGGAAACACTCATGGAGCAAAATGCTAGGCTTGAAATGAATGCAATGCATGACCATCCATATAGCAACATGTCTGAATTTCCCTTCTCTAGTGAACCTCATGCTCAACTATACAATGAATATCCATATGAGGAATGCATACCCACTAGTGAAGACTCTCCTTCAATGGAACAACTCAAGATGATTCTTCAAAGGAACCTTATTGAGTTACAAAATGATAGGATTGAAAATAGTGTTTCTAGTCTTACTCATGCAACTAACATTGAATATGAACCTAATCAAGAGGTAGATGAGTACACTAAAAATGCTACAATTTTGAATGGAGAGATGGATTTTTGCTATGATGATGATGATTATGATGATGAATATGAAGAGCATGTGTATTTTGAAAATGTAATAGAATCTTTAGGTTCGAGACATTAAGTGTCTCTCCACATGAACCCTATGAATGATGCTTCTTGATATTCATGCATGTGATATTGATGTAGAACACAGTGCAATTATCTGTGAAAGTGAACATGATTTACCCTCTTTTGACTTTAGGAAAGTGTGTGATGGTACAAATGATTTTAAAAATGAAAACAACCTAGATATACCTAACCTCTCTCCGAGTCACAAATTGAAACTCCTCCACCAAACCTAGGTGTTGTTTGTCACAAAATTGCAAAACCAACTTTTAAAATGCCTAACTTAGACCTAGAACTTTGTGCTTCCCAAGTCCTCTTGGACTATTTTGCATCAAAGTATAACACTCTTAAGGAGCCACAGTTGGAATATGTATGTACTCTTTGTTCTTAGCAAAACTCATTTTGAGTTAGACCTTTTGCATGATGTCTTTATTAAAATTGCAAGATTTTGTGCTTTCAAACACACCCGTTCACAAGTTTAGGTTTGGGGAAACTCATTTCCATTTGCGATCTTACTTGCACTCTCATATTATATTTGTGTAAGGCTGTTAATGTGTGTACATATTTTCTGTTGGGTTGATCCTCAACTCTTTAGATTATTAGTGTATGGTAAATTTTTGTATATATCCAGTAGGACTTGTTAAATTTTTTTCTTTTCTTGATCGGTTGAGTCTTCATGCGCATATATTATGCTAATCCGATATGATCTCCGTTGAGAATGTTGGATTCTAGCCTTGACTAAAAGCTCAACCTTGCTCCTGCCGACATCCGGTAATCTCTTCCCTTTTTATCTTATCGGCATAGTTCTCGTGGTACGTGACATTTTTAAATTTTTCTATACATGACACATTGAGGACAATGTTTGATTTAGGTTTGGGGTGCATTTGCATTTAGAGTTTTTAGTCTTTTATTTTACCTTTTATTTTCAAAAAAAAAAAAAAAAAAAAAATCAAAAATCAAAAACTTTTTGCAAATAAAAACCTCCAACTTTTAGAGATTTTAGAGTCACTAGCATGCTTCTAGCTATGTTTACATAGAGAATCTGACCGAAATAACAAAAGTTAGAAGTGCCGGAAAACGCAATCGGGTTCCTTAGTTGATTAGAGCGTTAAAGTTGGATTTAACCATCTGGGAGGGGCGAACTAGAGTCTTTGTTTAGATATTCGATAGTAGAATTGTGATCACCCATAGTGGAGACTACCCATTTTACATCAAGTGAGGCACCAACCTTCAAATTTTTGCAACTTTCTAGAAAGGCATTAGAGTGTGTCACCTTACGTAAATTAGGGTAGGAATGGTGAGCTACCCAACTTCGCACCAATTTCAAAGACTACTTTGATCTCTTGAGTGCTAGTTTTTGTCAATCATGAGGGTGACGTCTAAAGATGAAAACTCCTTCTAAATACCGATTTGTAGTTAGCATCATTCTCTCTCTCAATCGCAAAGACCCATAGAAACACATCATCGTAAACAATGGGAGCATCATGAATATTGAAAGAAAAATTGATATAGTCCAAGGTTTATGTGCAACAAAGAAAAGAAAATAGGATGAGAATTAATAAAATTTATAAAATTAAGACAATACAAGTTGTGGAAAAATTGAGTGATAAAGTCCTTTGTCCATGGAGTAGTTGTTTCATTATTTTTATTTTCACTTATTCACTTGTAATATCAAAAAAAAAAAAAAATAAAAAAACAAAAAAAAAAAAAAAAAAATATTGTAGTTTATTTTCTTTTTTTTTTTGCTACCACCATGGTAAAGAAGAGTTTTAAAGAAAAATCAAACAACAAGGAATTTGAGTAGAAAAGTTAAAAATTGTCAAGTTTTGTGAAGTTTAGAAGTTAAGTCATCAACATTTGAAGACCGAAGACCGAAGATTGAAGACGTTTCTATGGTTTCTTATGAGAGAGTGATATTAATTGCCGATCGGGTGAGAAGTGAGTGAGTACTCCACCCCTTGCTAATGGTTGATTTCCTTTCTTAGAGATCATCGAAAAAGATTCTTTTTGTCCACATTTACGTGGAGTCTCCAGTTTTATTTCGGAAGGTTATCCTTCTCACCTACAACGTGTGCGGGATTTCTCTCTTTATTCCTACCGCACACATGAGAGACTAAAAGCGATCTTTTTGAGTGCAATTATCATAAAACCCTAATGGTAAGGCGAAGTTGAGACTTATGATCACAATCGAATCAAGATTCTTTCATATGGTATGGTTACTTCTCGCTCGGACTTAAGGATGAGAAACGTTCTTCGATAGTTCTAACCTGTTACTAGCATGCGAAACTCTATGTCCTCATAGCTTCTTGGATGCTTGAGACTCTCTTACACTCTGAAGTTGGAGAAGGTTTTGTGGGTACACCTCTTGGTAAACCCTCACGAGACTACAACTCGTCCACTAGGGACACCTAGGGGTTTAAAGGCTTAGTGCATCGCTAAATGCATTCGAGACTGCGACAGGGGTATAGTTAGGATTTCTTAATTTATTGTTTCACTTGAGGACAAGTAAAATTCGGAGGTTTGGGGGTATTTGATGAGTGCCAAATAGTGCATATTTATACACCTTTTATTGGCATTTTACTCATCTTTTGTACTCAAGAATCGGATATTATCCCATTCTGTGTTTTCTTTGTTTTCAAGAATAAATATTTGTATTAATTAATTTTGTATTTTTAGGTACTAAATAAAGTCCGGAGCGAGGCCAAAAGAGCGAAGGTGGAGTCGAGCATCTATGGAGCAGATAGCCAAAGCCGCAGCGCAAGCGATTGCAAACCCAACAAGTAAGAACTCATCTCAAGACATGGGCTTGAGCTAGACCCAACCCGCGACCGGATCGGGCCCGTCCACCACGAGCCGTCCAGATCTCTCCCGGCTGCATCCTACGGTCGCTCCATCACTATACATCATCTCTTGATGCTCAGTGCAACACCAGATCACTCAAAACCGCTTACCATCCTCGACCAGGTTCGGATCTTCTCCACCAGATCCTCACGCTCGCCGATGCCTTCCCCATCGATACTTCGCCGTGCCCAGCTCAACACCCAAACCACCTAACCCCTATACCCATCGACTACGGCTCTTTTCTCGTCTTCTCCTTCTCTTTCTTCCCTTCACCCAGACGAAACCTCTGCAACACCTTCATCTTCTTCCCCGACCAAAGTTGCAGACGGCCGTCTCCATCACCTCCCGACACTAGCCACACCACCACTACACTTCAACAACTCCTAAATATCTTTCCCTCTCTGTCATAGCTTCTCACCTAAGGAGCTAGGATCGAGAAAGAGAGAATTAGGGTTATTTCACAGTTGGGAGAAAACCAAAGCAAGGAAAGCTCAGAGACGATGGAGCAGAGCAGACAACGATTCAGAGCGACGTGGGTGAGAGAGTATGTTTGATTTATCTCGATTTTGAGAATTAGGGTTTGAGAATTTTTATTTGCATGTATAAATAGGAAGTGTTGGTGGATGTTAGAGGTATGCTGGACTAGACGGTGCTTGATTAGGGTTAATTTGTAGTTGTTTTCATCTTAATTATGTTTTAAATTGATTTGCTAGGGTTGAGATGAAACCCATGATCTCATTACTAATTGTAGTTCATATTACGATAATTGCTCTTGTTGTGCTTTAAGGCTTAGGATAAACATAATTTGAACACTTCAACATATCACTTTCACGGTGTCTATCAAGTATTCATTGTAGTCGAGCACTTCATGTTGATTCTGTAGCAATTCATACTTCATTGTTATTATTGATCCTTAGACTAATTGTGCCCTGAGAAGACAATTAGTACTATGGAAAAATACTCTAATTGCAATTAGGATATCCATTCTAGGAGAGGATTAGTCATCTAAGTAATAAAACCAATCTCGTGATTAGTTGTACTATGACAAGACTGACTAATACTAGGGGTTGTCTAGTTACCTTAGTTGATGAGAGACTACCCATTGAAACCACTGGATGAATGGCGTGCCTTGCCATTACAAGGGACGAGAACATTATTGAAGGTGAATCAATTAGCTCGGTTAGGTGGTGAAGTCGACACCTAGTGCTTTACAACCTTCTTTTCCTTAGTTCATTGACACAACTCAACCTCGGTGTGTATCAACACCAAAAAAACCAACAATATTGTGTTACATTTCATTAAAAACTCAGCTAGAGCAAGCCGTAGAATCAACCAGAGCACCTCCTCGTCTCTGTGGACGACTCGTATTTGCCACTGTCTTCATTGAAGACACCGTGCACTTGCGGTTATCACCGTAGGCCATACATTCATACACATTCCCAGGCCTACCATTTTAGTGCTCAACATAAGATACATTACGGAGCCTCACAGTAATACACAAAAAATATGGATCAGGGAAGATCGATTACTGCGGAATACATAAGGATTCATTCTTTTTTCCATCACAATTTGCACCATGACATACAATAGACATAATCCTTGAAAAACAAAAGATTTTAACCTATCTTCCATCAATAATTGACAATATAGGCTTAACTTTTGTATTTGTCAAAAGTCCATTCATTCCTTTATCAATATAAGAATATTGACTTACGAAAGACTTTACTTTTGACAAGATATGGGACAATCATAGTTCACGGACGCAAACACACATATCCCATAAACAATTGCAATATATAAAACCATAAAGATTAATACTGCAAAAATCATCTTCCAAACAAATTTAGAGTTTAAACCAAAATCTAAAAACAAGAAGATGAGAATGTTGGACATAGCTTTGTGTAATCACAATAATGGCTATTCCAAACTCTAGTTATTCTTCTAAACAAAGAAAAATAGAAGATTTACTTGATACACTAATTCTAGGAAATCATGATTCACTAAACCCGGTCAGCAACCAGAGATTGAACACGAATGAGTTCATCAGTTGCTTTCTTCAGTTCGTTTTTTAGAAAATATAGATTCCTTGTTGCAATTCCGAGTTGTTCCCGTATGATATCAAAATCTTAAAGAAGATTTCCTACCAGTAGTGAGGACATCTGAACTGGTAATTTCTTTTCATGATCAATAACATGATGACATGTTATGAAAATAGGGTTTTCACGAAACTCGATAGTCTTGCCCTCCTTGACTTCATCAACTTTGTTGCTTCCATCCATTATGCTCAGAAAAGAATCTTTGATCTTATGGAACAATGTATCACCCTATGATACATGTATATATATACAAATGTTCCACAAAAACCCTAGGAATCGACGTCCGTGTGGGTCAGGCTTACGTGCACACTTGGTCACCAGACGTTCGTGTCCAAGTAGAATGGAGAGGCAAAGGAAAGCAAAGGATGAACCATTTTTGTTCCAAGAAGAGCAATTAGATAAACAGGAGCAAAGCTAAACAAATTTAAGATCATCAATTATAAGAAAAAGTCGTTCACCACTGACAGTACTCTCAAGGCAGATTTCTTGAGAATTATGAGCATCCTTCTTAATATATAAGAGGGATGCTACATTGAGCAGTCATTGTTTATTAAGATGAGCATTTTGCTCATCATTATTTACTTCTTCTTTCTCTCCTTCAAGGAGATTTAGAGAACAATCACGCAACACGGTTGAAGGAGGTTTATCAAGAGAGGAATTAGAAATACCTGAGCCAGTAGCTTTCCATGTCTTTTTTTGATGCCCCATTTGAGTCTATTTATGCTGACTTTAAGTTCTGAGACTCGATTATTAATATGTATGAAATATGGAGCATGATTCTTGGAATAACAGCCTCCTTCAGGGTGAAATGCGGGACTCAACATTTCTTTCTTTCTCCTATTCCTTTTCCTCTTTTCATAGATATTTGAGAAGTTAATTGCTCTATTGCCGTTTTTCCTTTTACCACTGTTGGCAACAAAGTCAAGAAGGGACTTATCACAGTATCTTTCTTGATTGTCTAAAATGCCGTTTGTACCAACAATTTGAGAGACAGGTTTAATAACTTCTTTAGACACCCATGCAAGAATGTTGCGAAGTTTTTCATTCCTTAAACGAAACGACACTTTCGCTCAGGATGTCCTTTAATTCCGCAGTAATAGAAGTTAAAGGATTTATTCTCAACTATCTTCATGTGAGTGGATTTAGAAGGTGAACAATCCTTGTCTTTAGACACATTACAAGATGCGTTCGGTTTTTCACATGAGGAATTATCAATAGCTTTAACGAAATTGATCTTACTAGTTTTTGGAGCGTTTATTCCTTTATAGCCCAGACCACGTGTATCATGATGTTCTTTACATGCTCCAATCATAGAAGACAATTTTGTAGAGCTAGAATTGAATCTTCTCAGATTCTCTTCCAATGATTTTACTTTATCAAGAACAGCTGCAAGGTCGGTTTCCAAGGATTTTTTTTGGCAAGGAGACTTAGTTCTTTGTCACTAAAACATTTTTGTTGAGAGTTATATCTTGCTTCAGCATCTGCAAGTCTTTCTTTCAACACACAGAGATTTCAAGGAAGATTATCACATTCGGACCTCTTTGTGCGAACATCTTCATCACGATATTTAACGATAGATTTTAAGAGTTTGTACCCACCATCATATCCTTTAAAGAGTTTTCTCAATTTTCTGTTTTCTTGACAAAGAGGAGCCATGTATTTACTCAAGCAAGTTGTTGACTTTTTTTCATTCAAAGCACGGTCAAACAGCTTGATATATTGAGAAAACTTCCTCATCGATACTTTGCCCTTCTTCTGAATCACTATCATCTGAAAGATCATCCAACTTATTCATCAAGAGATTTTTCCCAGTCGAATGCAGATTCAGTCAAGGGACAAGAGACAGAGTTTTTCTTAGAGGCTTCAGGACTTTGAGACTCAAAAGAGTGACTCTGAACTGATGTTGCGTTATCAGAGATAAAATCGTTCATCCTCAGATCGTTACAAACACAGACTTGTATGGTCTTGAACGTGTTTGCCTGCTCTGATACCAACTGAAAAAGCGGGGGTCTAACAACCACACCCAATATTTTGCTTAGCAATCTGCATGGACAAACTCCAATATACTTTCAAGAGAATCAACTAGACAGTCAGACTCAATCTAGATAAAAAGTATATCAACGATTTTATATCTCAATCTCTCGATTTGATCTTTACTCAAGCAAATAGAAATTTGCGAGTCTTTATCAAAGAGAGATAACTTGGATGGTACCAAAGACCAATATCCAAGTGTCAATCAATTTAAATCAACAACCAAAAGGTCGAATATTCTAATTGATTGAACAACGCACAACCTGCGATATTTCAATTATATAAACAAATATAATGCAGAATAGAAATAACACAGACAACAAAATTTTGTTAACGAGGAAACCGCAAATGCAGAAAAACCCCGGGACCTAGTACAGATTGAACACACACTGTATTAAGCCGCTACATACTCTAGCCTACTCCAAATTAACTTCGGTCTGTACCATAGTTGAACCCCAATCAATCTCACACTGATCCAAGGTACAGTTATGCTCCTACGCCTCTAATCCCAGCAGGATGCTACGTGCTTGATTCCCTTAGCTGATCTCACCCACAACTAAGAGTTGCTATGACCCAAAGTCGAAGACTTTAATAAACAAATTTGTATCACACTGAAAAGTCTATAGTAATAGATAAATCCGTCTCCCACGAATAAACCTATGAGTTTTGTTCCGTCTTTTGATAAATCAAGGTGAACAGGAACCAATCAATAACCAGGACTTATATTCCCGAAGAACAGCCTAGTATTATTGATCACCTCACAATAATCTTAATCAACGCAGCGAAAAAAGATATCGTGGAATCACAAATGATGGGACGAAGTGTTTGTGATTTATTTTTTATCTTGCCTATCGGAGATATAAATCTCAAGCCAATTATTTCAATTGTACTCAAATGCGATAGAAACAATGAAGATCGAGATCACACAACTACAAGAAAAGTAGTATCGGTGCGGCTTCACAATCCCAATGAAGTCTTTAAGTCGTTAACTTTGGTTTTAGAAGAAGAAAACCAAAGGTTAAAGGAGAATCGACTCTAGATTAGCAAACTAGTATCACACGTAAAATGTGGGGATTAGGTTTCCCAGTTGCTAGAGTTCTCCCTTATATAGTCTTTCAAATCAGGGTTTGCAATCACCGTTAGATGAAAACCTGATTAGATTCAAGATAATATTTCTCAACCGTTGGATCGAAAACTTAGCTTGTTATACACAAACGAAATGTTCAATTTTGGGTTTATGAACCGTACCCAAACATTAACATTTGTTGGTTCAACAATAGTCAACCAAATTGTTAGCCATATGAACACTCTCATATCAACCATATTCTTCTTCACCATAACTAGTTCAAATGAACTAGTTAGAGAGTTGTTCAATTTCTTAGATCTTATGTAACTACACAAGACACAATCGAAGCAAAAACGGTTTGATTCACTCGAATCGGTTCATGAACTTTATAGCCACGGTTTGCAAAAGCATTCCTTAGTTTATATAAAAATTAGTTTAAGAACAACCGGTTTTAGATATAACCTACTCAAGTTCGCGGACTGGGTTCGTGGACTTAAGCTCATGGAAGGAATAAAAAAACTCTACCAGAAATTCTCGGGTGAGAACATCCGCCAGTTCGCGGACTTGGCTTGCGCCACTTCCATTTCTCTTGATCAACAAAGTTCGCAAAACTTTGGTTCAAGGAATAAGGACTTATACATATATGTGTTTCCACAATAATGCTTATATCCTACCAATGGTTATGTAATCTAAATTCTCATTTCAATCATTGAAACATTCTCGAGAGAACGTTATATAGCCGTTATTCACCTGGACCATTTTTCGTCGAGAAATTTCCAAAGTGATTGAAACATATCATGACTTTCGTCACTAGGTAAAGATGAATTTGGTTAAAGCGAAAGCTTACCAACACATATTTCGAGAAATAGATAGGCGAGTTAAACCCGGCTCGAAATAGCAAATGTGTATAATGAAAGTCTATACGTCTAAACGACTTTTGTCTCAAGAGTAGGAGATAGAGTAAATAGACTTTTGAGTGATAGATAAGTTCAAGTATCCACATACCTTTTAGTCGATGAAGTTCCACCGGTTCCTCGAGTAATCCTTCGTCTTGTATGATGATTGCCATGGAGCTCTTGAGCTCAACTACACTTTCTATCCTAGTTCGAGACCTTTAGCTACATAGGCTAGAAATCAAGACTTATAGTTTTGATCACTACCATTGACAAACATGCTTGAGATAGCAACGCATGTGAGTTCGACCGAGCAATGCTCTAACAGATACAATATCATGGCTCTTGTAACTAGAGGTACCACAATAAGGGATACAGTAGAAGCAGTTAATGTGTATCTATGTGAAGGAATCCAATCCTCATGGAAGAAAAATGAGAGGTCTACAAATGATGAAAAAGGTTCTTCCTCTAACTGTTTTTTGTCTATTTTTCAGAATGATAATAACTTTAGGGCTATGGTGAAGGATTTCATAAACAAAAGTAATGATTTAAAATTAAATCTCAAATAATTTTCTCTTTGGAAAAGATAGCTCACTACGAACAAGTGTTATCTCTAACAAAGAACACCTTGTGTGAACTGAAAAGAGAGCTTAGTGAGTTAACTGATATTTCTGAAGATCTGGAACAATTGAATGATCCTATAATCAATGTATTTTTCAATAATGAAAAGGAATTTTCGGTAGTTGCTCTTAGAAAGCTCCACGATTGCTAGGAAACTTCTTATGCGAATCTATTCTTAAGTTTTAAGAAGGATAATTACTAGGGTTTGGAATAGCAAATATTGTGATTTCACATAGCTATTGCCAACGACATGCATCTTGCAATGTTTTCAGATTTATTTATTTAAACTCTAAGTTATTTGGAAGATGATTTTGCAGTATTAATCTTTATTGGTTTTATATATTGCAAAAATATTTTATGGGATATATTTGTGTTTACGTCCGTGAACTATGATTATCTCATATATGTTCAAAAGTTAACTCTATTATATGTTTATGCAAATAGTGATAAAAGATAAAATGAACTTTTGAAAAATTCCGCGGTATTGAAATTTCCCTGATCCACTACTATGTGAAAGTATTGTATGGCTCTGTAAGTTTTCTTATGTTGAGAATTTCCGATTAAATTAATCAATAAGGTCTCTTGTGGTTAATTTATTAGAGTATACTGGATATAAATCCATGTGGTTTGTTAATGTCAAAAGTGTTAGAGCATAGCTCGGTTGAACCCACCAAGCGTTGGTATGTCAAGTTTGGTTGTCAAATTTTAGTGAATCAAAACTCATTTAAAGAGTCGTTTGATTATGTACTAGAGTCAAGTTTGTATAGGTTATCTTGAAAGTATTAGGATATGAGACCTTACAAGTATTACGTGAAGACTTGAAGAAGTGAAGAAGTAAGGAGATACAACGACGACATCATCCTTCCAATTGAGGTTAGTAATATTTGACTTTAACTGTTTCATTCCCTAACGTATCTTTCAAGTCGTGCATATTGAAAACATAACTGCAAAGCTATGAATGATTATACTCTAGTTAGACGTAGTATTAAGGAATACATACGAAGTATAATGCTTATCTTTTGAACTTCGTATATAAGACATCGACTAATAGTTTGAATGCTATTGTGATTATGTATGGGTATGAGGTCAAGATTTCATCCTAGGAAACAATGTTTTACATTCGTTTAAAGGAAGTAAATTCATGAACTTATTTTGTGAATCGAAAGGGAAATCACTAGGCTTATTGGTATTGTTATTCATTGCATATCTTTTGAACTACCAATATGTGTGATTAGTATAACCGCTCATGACTTGTTTATTTCTTGGTAAAACTATTCACAAGGCCTGACTTTTGTATTGGTATGACTTTTATTAGTGAAACCGATCCTAAGTAATCACCTCAGATGGTATGATCGATTTAGTGTTATTAGTATGACCAACTCTAGGCAAAGGGGAACCGATCCTAGTAAGAGGTGCAAACGATCACAAGAAGGGAATCGATCCTTGTAAGAGGTGCAACAAGTTTCTAGATATTGGGAACCGATCCTATGAACATGTGCAACACGTTTTTAGATATTGGGAACCGATCCTATGGACATGTGCAACAAATTCAAGTTAGATACCATATATATGTGGGAACCGATCCTAGTACCTAGTCAACCGAATTTTGGAAAGCTAGTGTGAATAATTCCAGTAACCACATGGAGGTAGAACCGATTTTTTTTTTGGTAGAACCGTGAAACCCATGTTTGGTGATTAAGTGTTCTTGATCAATCACATAGTTCTTGGAAGTCAGATGAACCAATTCTAAACTTGTTTGGAAGTGTGGCAAATCGATTCCAAGATAGTAAATATGAAAGATGATTTACTAATTTAAGATGTCGACATACTTTGAACATGTGCAGTAATGCTTATCTTTTATTGTTCAAAGATATTCCTTAATACTTAAAGGAAAATCCTGGATGAAAAATAAATTGAGAATCTTTTAATTAAGGTTTTTAATTTTATTTTTGGAAAATGAAATATAGTAATGTGCATTTACTAGTTGGAGATTTTCTAAGAGATTTTCGGTCAATATTTGGACAAAGCAATTCCAGGAATTATGGAAACCGAATTTGGAAATATATTGCATATCTTGAGAATATTTTCGGTTTTGGAAATTCCTTGGTGTCCAAACTTCCTTGGTCTATGAATATCAAAGTTTGCATTTCGAGCAAACTAATCCTCAGAGCCAACAAAACTACCTAGTTGTGTTGTTATTGGTGGAGCCGCCTATTCGGAGAGGAAAGTAAACTAATTAGGCGAAATCTCTTATGGCCGCTCGGTTTAAAGGCTTCTTTGGGATTGAGAAGCTCTATTAGTACCGTTGGTGGGAAACCAGATAATTGCGGTTTATTATTAGTTTTCGATTGATTTGATTGACTAACGGTTGTTGAACTTTGATTGCACCTAGTTTGTTTATGCTTGAGAATCTTCTCTTCTGATATAAGATTCACTCAAACTAGATCGAAGTTTCGACGGGGATCTTTAGAGTGTTTGTAGATCTATAGACGTTTTGTGATAATCCATTGTTAACAGACTCCGTTCTATGTGTGATTGATCATAAGAGATTCAATTTGATTGTGTGCAGTGTTTATTGAAGATCTAAGAAGATTTGAAGATGAAGAAGATTTCTGATTTGGGTTCATAATCTTTGGTGTGCACAATACTTGTTTCGGTTAAAGAGGATCCAACTATAATCGGTTTATCCTTGTGGTAGATTGGATTGATTAGTTGAGTAGATAACATCAATACAATTCTTTGTGATTCAAAGTATTGATTGCAAAATATTGACAATTACTTTGATAGTTGTTATTAGATAGATATAAGGACCTGACAAAGGAGTTTATTGGGATAAACGGAAGAGCCTTTTGTCGAACTCACATCACTTGGTTGAAAAGAGTTGCTACCAAACAATTTTGTTGTTCCTTTACTGTTTGGAATACGAACCAAAGGAATTTTTCCAAGTACGTGACTTATTACAAGTTGGAGGCGTGGGAATACAAACGGAACTAGGTGAACTATAGTTTTAGTTGCTTGGTCTCAACTATACGAAGTTGGTTTGATTTTGTATAGCGGCTTAATCCTGAGAGTATTCAATTCTGGACAAGGTCCCGGGGTTTTTCTGCATTTGCGGTTTCCTCGTTAACAAAATCTTGTTGTGTCATTTACTTTTATTTTCCGCAATTATAATTGTTGTTATTATAACTTAAAGTAAATTACACAAACGTTAATTCCTATTTACTTGATAAGTAATCCTATTGTGTTTGGTTAAGTCCAAACCTTTTTATCAAGTAAACATACTTCGTCATTGTATTGTCTCGATCTTGTATCCATAGTCAATCACACAACTTATCTTGTTGTCGTATTGTCTCGATCTAGTATCCATAGATGCACACGAAGTGTGAACCGATTAGTTGTATTGTCTTGACTCAGTCCATAGACAATCACTTTCGGAGAAAGGACTTATAGGTGGAAAGGTTTTAGATTGAGGTATATTTGGGTACCCTCGTCTTTTCAATTGGTATCAGAGCAGGCAAACACGAAAAGATCTAACAATCTGTGTTTGGTGCGATCCAACCTATAAGAATGAACTCGAGTTCTCAGGAATCGACTTCAATTAACGTACCTCCAAGATTTTACGGAACAAACTATCTATGGTGGAAATCTGCTATGAGATCTTTTCTTCAATCACGAGACTTTAATACATGGCTATTAGTCGTCGATGGTTATAATTACCCAAAGGTAGAAAATTCGGAAACTGAGTTTAAACGCTTAGTGGATTTTTCAAACGAAGAAAAGGCTTTTGCTAAGCAGAATTCAGATGGTTTGAATGCTACTATACATGCTGTAAGCCGTGATCTACAACATCATGTATCAACATGTCAAACTTCGAAAGAAGCTTGGGATAATCTTTAGATCGTATTCGAAAGAAATACATCAGAGAAAGAAGCTAGACTCCAAACTCTTACTTCTGATTGGGAAAACCTTCGAATGGATGACAAAGACACTTTTGAAGAGTTTCATATTAAACTCTCGGAGATAATTAATGCATCTTTCTGTCTCGGAAAGACTATTTCTGAAAAGGATATAGTATGCAAAATTCTCAGATCGTTGCCATCTAGATACGATTCTAAAAAGCATGCAATCATTGAATCTAATGATCTTTCTTCTCTATCTAGAAGTTCCCTAGTTCGAAAACTGAAGATATTTGATCAGGAGAGTCTGTCTAAACAAAAAGACAATCTGTCCTACAAATCCATAAAAAGGGTTCCGACTCAATATTCGGAAAACTCCGAAGATCAGGAAGATCGAACTGCTGAAGATGAAGCTGAACTAAATCATCATTTGTCTCTTATTACTTAACGATTCAAGAAAAACTGATACATCGAAAAGAGAATCACCTGTGTCAAACGGAAAACATGTTTCTTCACATAAACATGAAGACACCTGGGATGATGATGATATTATTCCTGAATGTTACAGGTGCAGAGGGTTTGGTCATATTTCTCCAGATTGGACAACTAAGGATATACAGTGGAAAAGAAATGCTTACACTGCCACACTTGATTATTGTCCTAATGAGAATGATCAAGTTGATGTGATAGATCATGTTGTAACCATTGCAGAAGTCTATGACTCTAAAATTCTTCTAACTCTAGATACTCAAGAAGAGTTTACCCCTTCGATTTTTAAAGAAATATTTCCATGTAAAGATAAAAGAACTCACCTTCTTGAATCTAACATCATTGAAATAAAATCATCGCTTGATCAACTCAAATAGAGTTTTCTGAATGATAAAGAAAAATTTAACAAGCGACTAGAGAAAATCGAGGTCACTCAATACTCCGAAAAGGTACATGTATCTAAACTCATTCTCGATATTAAATGTTGTCAAGATGAGATAAGGAAGTTAAAAGCAGAAAATCGGAAACTGAGAGATAGACTCAATTGCTTTGGAAAGTCATCACCTGGTATGAATGTATCTAGAGACAAAGAGGTAAGGCTAAATAATTTTGTGGAATCTAGATCTAGAAAACGTAATACTTCTGGTGTTTGCTTCCTGTGCAAGCAAAGAGGGCATTATCAAAGGCAATGTCCTGATACTAAATAGATAGTGTATAAAACCGAAAAATCAAGATCTAAGTGTAGATCAAAGATCTCTTCTAAAAGGGAGAATAAGTTTTTCGAACATCAAGATCATACATCAAGATTAAAATTTGAACCTAAAAGTTCAAACGTAATGTCTCCTCAAGATGTAAGAATGTTGAAATCTTCAAGGGAAGAAAATTCAACAACCAAAAAGTGACAACCTAACTGGTTATCATGGATCCTTACTTGTTACCCTCAAAAGTATACAGTAAGGATATAAATGTAAATATTTGGATAAAAAGATTTTTAAAAATGATTTTTCTGTCAAGAATTTAATTGAAATAATATTCTCAAATATTTTGAGAAAAAGTTCTAGAACTTATAAGAGGAAGACCTCTTACTTCATTTTCATAGAGATTTGACGAATGTCTACCTCTATAGCCCAACTCTCGCAAAACCGAAAAAGTCAGGACTATATTGTTTCCTAACAAGAAACTTCGTCTCGAGTCTTCTGATGGTGATTCTAATTCATCTCCAGAACTTCAGAAAGATGTTCCTAATGAAGAAATCTCTTCGATCAATGATAATCTTCTCAATAACCTTTCACTAAATTTAGATCTAATTTTGTGTGAAGTAAGGAACATTGTTAGAGCATAGCTCGGTTGAACCCACCAAGCGTTGGTATGTCAAGTTTTGTTGTCATATTTTAGTGAGCCAAAACTCATTTTAAGAGTCGCTTGATTATGTACTAGAGTCAACTTCGTATAGGTTAGCTTGAAAGTATTAGGATATGAGACATTACAAGTATTGCGAAGACTTGAAGAAGTGAAGAAGTAAGGAGCTACAATGACAACATCATCCTTCCACTTGAGGTTAGTGATATTTGACTTGAACTGTCTCATTCCCTAATGTATCTTTCAAGTCATGCATATTGAAAACAAAACTGCGAAGCATGAATGATTATACTCTAGTTAGACATAGTATTAAGGAATATAATAAGAGGTTTATTGCTTAACCATTAAATTTTTTAGATAAGACATCGACATAATCGTTTGAATGCTATTGTGATTATATATGGGTATAAGGTGAAGATTTCATCATAGGAAACAATGTTTTACATTTGTTTTAAGGAAGTAAATTCATGAACTTGTTTTGTGAATCGAAAGGGAAATAGCCAGGCATTATTGGTATTGTTATTCATTTCATATCTTTTGAACTACAAATATGTGTGATTAGTATAACCGCTCATGATTTGTTTATGTTCTTGGCAAAACTATTCACAAAGGCCTAACATTTGTATT
>JAJJWW010018078.1:0-12927 GCA_023531295.1 Papaver armeniacum | reverse complement strand
AATTATACAACTTTCAATGAACTAATTAATCAAAATATAGTGAGGGGTGTAGTGTGGGAAAACCTGCTACTACATTGGTCATGATCAAAATCTTGTCAAATGCTTGTAATCTTGTATTTCTTACATATATCAGAACAAAACTTACCCACGGAAATTGAGTTCACATATTTAAGAACACATCGACCGATATGATTGTTGATCATACATTATGGATACGAACCGATTTGAATCTTGAGGGGGTCTTGTGTAATTATGTTTCACTTTTCCCAATGTTGACGATAATATCAATTGTACGTATAAAATTATTGTGCTTAAGATTCTTAGGTCATACTTCTTAGTTATCACCATGCTGATACTAGAGTGTTTTTTATCTTAGCAATAATAATAATTTTATTGTAAAGCACGAATACGCTGTCAGTAGCTACAGGCTTAGTAGTTATTATGGCATTATTTGAGTTGTTTGGCTATCACCACAGTGATGTCAAAATAATTTTCCAAATTACAATCATATCATGTCAAGTTCTTAAAATATTGTTTTTCTTAAATATATTAGAACAACAATTACCCACAGTAATTCCAGTTCACATGTTTAAGATAACATTGAAGTGTACAATATATTTTCATACATTATGGTAATTAAATAATTGGCAATATGATTATACATTATTTCTTAAAATGCATAAAAGAAAATTTACATAAATTAACTCATTATCGAGTCAATAACCTATTACGAATTTTTCTATATTTTCAAGGAATTTTTTTTTTTTTTATGTTGTCCAAAACTTATTCCATCCCCTCTATGAAATTGAGGTTTTATTTTGATAAATTTCTCCATATTTCTCAAAAATGATATTCATTGACTATTTAACACCTTCATATTAATTCATCATATATCCTTATTTACCATGATCTTTAAGTTTGTATCATATTTAAATGACATGCATCAAAGAATTTTTCTTCAATGAAATTTCATTATTGAATTATATTTATAGACTTGATTCATACTCGATTTGGTTTAAGAAAAAGTTCATTATGTTTGATATTTTTCGATTATAGGGTGTTGATATTTTTTCACAATTTATGTATGGTATGCTTTTGAATAAATGTTCGTGATTGATGTTTTAGGTTACTCATTATTGTTTATGTTTACTAAATTTATGACTCGCATCAAGTATGTCCATATCATTGAGTGGGACCGTGCAATATCACAAGAAAGCAATGTGATATTTGCAATTGTACATGTTTGTTGGATAGTTTAGTTATCACCACAAACATGCTATGCTCTTATCCTAGTAGTGTTGTATATTTTGAGTCCTTTTCCCGCTGATTGAAATCCATTAGGAACAATGTCTCACAAGTAGTTTTGGTTCACAAATTTAAACAAGCATTAAGGTTATCTAAATGTTTCATATACATGCTTAAATAATAGCTACCCACAAAGACTACAACTCACATTATATTAGGTTGAAAATATTTAGAATTATTAGAGTTTGTTAATACATTTTAGGACGTGAGTTGCCCATTGTGATTCTAGTTGTGGTATTGAACAAACATAATGTTTTGTGTATGAGAAGGTAAAATATGTACTAATGTTTTTCATGCTTCACATTGTTCCTCGATAAGGTTTTACCCACAGAGAATCTTATCAAGGTATAAACTATTGTAAGCTTAATTGTAATTATCTCTAATATAAATTTCTGGCTTTTGTTCTTATTAATTGTTGATTATGATTATTTTGTAGACTTTTAATGGTCCATTTGAAGATAAAATTATTTATCACCTGATGATTTTTCGCGTTACTATGTACATCTATCAATCGTGATAATAATCTCAATCCGTGGATGTTTTCTTGAACATTCATTATTGAAATTGGGAGGAAATTATAGAGAAAGCGAAAATCATAAAGTCTGATAAAGGTGGTGAATATTGTGAAAGGTATGACAAACAGATAATATTCTAAATCTTACGTAAGATCTCCAAAATTTGATTTGTTGCTCAATACACAATAACTTATCCTTGCATAATGGTGTATAACAAAAGGCAAAATCATACTTTTATGAAAATGGTTATAGCTTTGATGAGTTATGCATAATGACTACATATCGTTGAATGTGTGTTTTTTCAACAACTGTAATTTAAATAGATTTCCGAGTAAAACAGCCAAAGACACTTTGGACTAGAATTGTTGGAAACCTAGTTTAAATCACCTTAAGTTATGGTTGTTCAGTTGGAGGTGAGGGCTTATATTCCAAATAATGAAAATTGGATTTGGAAACTATTATTGGTTCATTGGTTTTTCCTAAATAATCCAAATGGTATTCTTTAACGTTCTAACCGTAGTATGAGACTTATTGAAACCAGGGACGGAGTTAGGAATTCAAGCTGGGGGGGACAAAAAAATTTTTTTTTTGACAAATTCATAATGAGGAATCATTTCAAAAACTTTAAAATGCCATGTACTTTCTCATAGTTGCAAGTGTTCGGTCCTATTAAAGAGCCGGCCTATGCAAGAGGAACGCCAGTTATTTGTAATGCGAACCAAACCACTCTCTCAGAATAAAGAACGTTTTATACAAAGAAACCGTGTATGAATTCCTTACACCCTCCCCCATGACCTTCCTGATACTAGCTGCTTCAAGATTTTCCTTCGAAGATATCTTCTTTTAAGTCCATATATCTAAACATTTAGGAAATTCCCAACCACTAAAACAAAGCCAACAGTTGAATAAAATGATTCTAATTTACCCATAACATGTAGTACGGAAAAAATGATTCTAATTTACTCATTAGACTATCCCAGAAGACTATAGAATGAGAATCTCATACATCCAATTCAAGAATTACTTGTTTACTACTGCCGAGGCAGGTTCCGGTAAACCAAGACTATGATTTGAACAACAAAACAAACTTTATCCTTATAAAATTGTCTCCCCTATACACTAAATTCCCATTTTAATAGACCTATACATGTAACATCAGGAAACTCAGTGGGGACTGCTGTCCCCACTAGATCATTACTAGCTCCGTGCCTGATTGAAACCAAAAATATAAATTCGTTAATGATGGCATAATCAGTGGGAGTACGTGGATATATATCTGTTCAAGAAATCATGATAATGATCCCTTTATTTAAGATTTCTACAGATATTATGAATCTTCTCATTATCGGAATGTTAGATAATGAAAGACCACAAATTACTAATCCAATACTCTATAATATAACTACTGCCAATAAATAATTTTTTTGATAACAACATGAGCCAGCATTAAGAAGGTCTCAACAGAGATTGAAATAAAGTTATTCATGTTGTTTCAATGATTTTCTTACAAGAATTTATTACATTTGATATGGAATGACAAAGACTCCTGCTACGTTCACAAATATTATGTGGTAATAATTTGATTAATAGATTGATGCTATGTGAGCAAAAATCATTGGTTGAAAGTCAAGTCTCGGATATTGTTTAATTTCTAAAGACACAAATCAGTTGTATGAAAGTGGGTCTTTCGACCTAATATGACCGTAATAGCAATTTTAAACAAAAGATAGCAAGACATAGTGCCAAAGATTTTACTCAAAAAGATGCATTGATTATAAATAAGTTTTTCTCTCGTGTCAAAGAAAGACTTATTCAGAATTATCATAGGATTGTTAGTAGCTCAGCATGACCTAAGAGTTGCATTAATTAAATGTGAAAATAGCCTTTATTAATGATAAATTTTAGTCTACAAATTTTAAAAATCAAAGTATGAAATTTAAGCAGCCTCCGATAATCATAGTTATAAAAACCTATGAGGTTTATGTCCATGATAGCCTAGGCTATCAGACGGACGCATATTGAATGGGGACCCCGATCCGAAGGCTCAAGTCTTGATTGGGTTTACATGGACGGCTAGAAAAGACCACGATTCGTCAGAATGTCTCTTCTAATTTTATCATTTCTTCTAATTTTTATCATGGGCTGACAAGCTCTAGGAGACGATTTTCTTCTCTTCTTCTCTTCAACCTTTGATGCCATCCCGTGGCCGAGATCTAAGCATTCTGCTTAGGCTAAATTGAGCCCGTATACACCGTATCTTTTATTTTTCTTTTCTTTTGTTTATCTTCTTACGATTCTTCTTCTCCTCCCCTCTCAAATCCTCTCGTGACTAAGAAGAAAATAAAATCGAATCTACTCCATGCGATTTTTTCTTCCACATACACGATGCTTTTTGGAACATCTTCACTCATATGTTAATTCAATTTCAAAGGCATAAAACCATTAGTTTTTGCACCGTTTTTTCCCCGGTGGTTCTAGGTTTTAGATGCGACTTAGATTTTAGTGATTTGGGGCGAAGTCTAATGAGAAAACGGATCGAGGGATAGTGCATTGTGGTGCAAACATAGAAACCCTATAATTTTATCTTTTTGAGCTTTTTTTTGTTTCTCTTTTTTTTCCTTGATACGACCTATCTCAAAGTTAATCAAGACTGGAGAACTGGTAATTATTAATCAATTAGGTGTGGATCATTCTATATTTCCTACTTAAGTTTCATTTTTTTCATGAATTTTAGCTAAATTGAAACTTAGGGTTTCATAAATTTGGGGATTTTATTGGCTAGATTTAAAATCAGGGTTAGATTTGAACAATGGATGCTTGGCAAGATTTGATTCCTCGATTCGTGGTAATCTCTTCTCCTGATTCGGTTCTGACAAAACCCTAGGCCTTTATTTTTTGCTTCGGTCGTAATTGATTTTGGATTGTTTGGTTTTGTTTTGATTTTTGTAGGTGCAAGAGTCCGTAATCCGAACGATAGGTGTTTTAGTATGAAGAGAAGGAACCATCGACTACGATCGGGGTAATATTACAAGAATTCTTCACCCGAGCCGATGAAATCTAATGTCTCTCCGATTAAGTAATAGGTACATGTCTCTCTCGAGTTCACAATACCATCTCCGTAAATTCAACAGAGGTACGAGTAAAACAAACTAAAGATGAAAAATCGACACAATAAGTACTACCTATGAATGGCGGTATCATTAACCCGATTACAACCCGACTAATAGTATCTTATCAAGTTTGCCAATATTGGGATGTACATTACAATTATTTTGCAAAAGCTAGAGATGATATGAGACTAATGTCAAGGCATAAAGTTTTTTAAACCGTGACATCATAGAATTTTCAACTTAAATTTTGAGGTCTCACCATGGTTTGAGTATCTTGAGATATTTTATATAGATTCTTAGTTTCGATAGATTTTCTTATGGTCTTTAAAAGGTTTTGGTTCAGTGTTATAATGGAATTGCTATTGCTATAAAATGTTTATATAAAGAGGTCAAGTTGCTATAGATGTTTATATGATTTTGAAATTTGGGTCCCGAGGAATGTAAAAGCCAATGCATAAGGTATATGAATGATTGCGTTTCAAATTAAAGCCCCTTTTTCCGCAAAGAACATCTCGATGCTTTTCTTTGGGGTGGGAAAGACTAAGGATTAAACTGCTTAAGACCTTAAACTAAATGTATTTTGTTCAAGGTTTTGAGGTTTAAACTTAATTAATAATTAACTCAAAGAAATGTCCTGGCTTGCTTTATGGAATGGGTGTATTTGCTTTAGTGGAGAAGATTGTGATGGTCAAGAGGGTTAAATGTTTTTTAGTCTCTAAAAGCATTTGGAAGTTCTTGCGCTGAAATTTTTACTTGAATATTCGTTTGAAAGTAAGTTAGTTCCTTTTTTGTTTTTAAGAATCAAATAATTCTTTGATTCCTATCATCGATTTCTTCATGGTGCACCCCATAAGACTCATGGAGCTCATTTGGATAACAAGAGTGCTATTAAAATGAAGAATCAGTAATAAATTGTCCCAGAGACAAGGGTAGAGGGTTTGTATCTTTACCCATTCCATGTTTCTCTTCCCATGATTTGTGAGGTTAGTTTCCCGAGACTCCATTTTTATTTTGAATGATCTACAGAACGTCTAGAAAGTAAATAAACTTATCGTGTTATGAGTGATCCAAATACAAGAAAAACTTAGGGGATGGGGAATGTGAAGTTTTGTATATATAGGTATGCTAAAAGAATTGGAATTTGAATATAATGTAAAATATCACTGTTTTTTTTCTTATCATCGTATATATCTACCGTATATAAATATGCGTGTCCCCATTTTTCGATTGGGGTCAAAAGCGTTGAAATAGCTACCCAGCTTTCCGTAGATCTCTATCTCAATGCAACTCATATTCCGCCTTTACCAGCCAATGTATTTCGTCCTCCGCTTATCTTCGCATCCAAACACAAATTAATCATTGGTACTAAAAACAAGAGGTAATCGGTCACTAATATTCCATGTCGTAAGATTTGTATCAGATTGCAAAAATGTATTTTGTAGTTTAATTTTTTCTCTTCATGTCCATGTTCTGTGATGTCACTTGAAATGGCAAAATGGGAGAATTATTTACCTTTACTTTCCAACCATTTATAAGTTTATTCAAGATCTCGTATTTTTTGCACTGGGGTGACAAGAGAATGATCTCAAGCCACTGCTTCTGGGCATTCTTGAATTGCACGAGATTAAAGATGATAATTAGTTGATCTACATTCTTGCCCCATTGTCCCTGGAACAACCTAGATAAAATGACAATATTAGAGAACTTGGATGTTGTCCTTTTATCCCCAGCTAAGAATGTTGATGAAGAGTTGATGTGACTCAATAATGTTGTAGAAAGTGGTAGTAAGGTTGTCGTTCACTCGGACTTGATGAGATTGATTTTTTAAGAATAAATAAAAAGAAAAATAATAAAATACGTAATATATACAATTTATGTCACAAGACTGGGAGATGTGGGCTGGACTCAGATTCTACCAAACTCATAACAAAAGGTTCAATTTATTTATTCTCAACAATTAAAGCTCAATAAACAAAATAACACCACTTATTATTTTTTGCCAAGGTAGACTCTCAAAGATTAATTTATCCCTAAGCATGGTATTATCTAAACAAAGCATAACCTATCTAATTGAATAACAACCAATTTAATCAAATCATAATTCTATTTTAATTAGTGCAAAAGTCAAATAGAGAATTAATTAAAATTACCCATGTATGAAATTTGTCTTCCTCCGTCATTCAAAGATGGGTCTAGCCATCATGTTGAAACATCGCCAAAATCCATTTTTATTGCTCAAAAAATATGGTTACAAATGATGAACAAAGGAGAATGATGAAACCTGGTTTGCAATGTTTATAGGTGTCAAGCAAAACACCTACATGTATCACGACAGATAAAGTGCTACAAGTATACGCATGCGACCCACTTCCCGTAGTAGTTTGCCACCAAGAAAAACGACCCGTCCCGGATAGTCTGTTTTTCACGATCTTCGGATGCAAAGAGCATAAACTATGATTCTGGCAACTTGATTTTCTTGCTCTTCTCGCTCCTTTTTCTCCCAAACTCTCGTAATCCTTCCATGAGTCCTCAACAACCTTTTTATAACCCAGCGGCAAAATATCACATTATAATTGCGTATAATCCTCCCATCACTCTATATTGAAGAAAATATATTTTTCTTCTATTTTTGTTTCTCCACGCGCCGCCAAACTGAACATATATCCTTGTTTATCTCTACACGCCCCGGGTGGCCAAATAATCGCTACATAACACGCTCAAAAAACTTCAAAACCCAAGCGCACCCGGTATCTCTACTAGCCCAACTGCAAAACCAACTCCCAGCCCCGTTAGGGCCCAAAGGAAGATACCACCGATTTTCAAAACATTAATTCCCGCGAAGAGCTTCAAAAATCCACCTGATTCTGGCCAAATAAACCAAGTTTTCCTCCAATTTCGAATTTGAAATGGAGAAGATGAAGTCATCCTCGTCGGGGTGCGAATAGCAGTGCCTCCTTGGGGTTAGCAATCCGAGAGAGTCCGAACACGTGTCTTCGAGGTGCTCCGAGCAAACTTTTCCAACCAACAAATATTTATTTCCAAAAATACCTAAAAATGCATAAAAACACAATATTAGTACAAAAATCGAGTTCCAACAATACCAAAGATCGAGACAATTCGTACACAAAAATGTGTCTATCAAATACCCCCAAACTTATTATTCACTAGTCCTCGAGCAAATTTATTCTAGAAAATAAAAATCATTTGAACCCCTAGGTGGCCCTAGTGGCTGAGTGTTGTCTCCCTGAGGGTTTACCAGAGGTGTACCCACAAAACCTTTACCTGCACCCTAGCTATCTGGGCTACGCGTAACCTTGAAGGCACTAAAGAATCTCCTTGGTTGGCATACTTATTGACTTACGTGAGGAAGTACCCCGATGCGAAATTCCACTTGCTAGGCCACGAGTTTGCACTCAAGCATACTAAAATTCATATAAAGTGACAGAGCTCTACTGTGATAGTTGCACTATGGACATCAATACCCTGAGTCAAAACTAATCACATGGATAGATCAAGAAGATGGATATAAAGAAAACATAGATGGTTTTGATGTTTACTAAGTGATTGGTGTTTCCCATATCTGCCTCAAGGCCTCCGCTAAAATGAACCTATCCTAATGGACCGAGATACTAGTTCCACTAATATCAACACACCGGCATATACAAGGGAACCAATGGTCGATAATCCTAACTCTAGGTTAACGCAACCGGCATATACAAGGGTTCCAGTAATCGAATTTTATTGAATTTATTCCGGCTGGTCTCGATGGTCTCGGTCTCACCTTTCTTTTTCTTTTTTTTTTTTTTTTTTTTTTTTTTTTTTTTTCATCATTTTTTTTTTTTTTTTGGTATCTCAATCATTCTAATTCACCCTAGCATTGGTAACAACTTGATTCGTGGGCCCACCTAATCACTTAGAGAAACATAGTCTACAAAGAACAAAACAAAATAAAACAAGTGAAAAGGACTCAACGATTGGTGAAACTATCATGTTATTTCTAACACCTCAGCTCGTGCTTTTATGAATAGACTCTTTAGATGTTGCCATCTAATCAGATTGGTTCCTCAACCCTACAACCAAAATGCTTCCATCCACTTAGATTGGTTAGTGCCATCCTTAATAAGCATAAATTTCTAGGCTCTAGAGTTTATTTATTGCAACTAACAAAAAGTTTCTCCCATACCCCAAACTTAAATCTAACATTGTCCTCAATGTTCTAAAGATAAAATTAAAAGCATGAACAAGGAGAAAATGTTACCATTTGAAGTAAAAGAGTTAAGGAAAGATATTACCGTGTTGCAAGAGCATGGGTTACCTCCCAAGAAGTGCTAAGTTTAAAGTCTTCATAGACATTGGAAAGGATTAGTCACCTCAAGAATCATATAGTAACAAACTAATCAATCATGGGTCATCTCGGATCAAAAAGCAACCACAAGAAGAGGAGACCGCAAATGCACTGTGAAGATATCCAACACACCCTTATCTATCTTTTTGTTTAAGACAACTACATCTAGTTGTGGTTCGGTTCAGCTCTATAAAAGGGTCTAGATAACAAATTTTCATGGTTATGCTTTCATTATGAGTTAGGATCCGAATGTCTGTTTCTAGAGTCTCGGAAAACTCAAATAAAAACTTAGAAGCACATAATAATAACCTCGAATAATTGGAGGATCTTCTAAGTCAACTCGCTTTTGACTTACACGCTGACCACAAAAAGAAGGGTCATTCTTAATCAAATGTGTCGAATTCTAATCTCCTAAAGTAATTAGGTTTAGCCCAAACCTTAATAATCGGGATACATCCTAAACTTATATGTTCCCACAATTGTTGAAAAATATTTGTGGAAAACAAAACAATCGTGATATCATAGCCCTGGTTAACCATCAACCGTAGGATGGGTTTCTAACAACTGAACTTCTTTATGGACACAACTAGTCCAGAAAAAATGTAATGAAGATAATCTTTTAAAATGGTTGAGGCACATATGTCAAGTCCCAAGTTAGGACCTTTCTAAGAGTTAAGGTACATGGAGAATGATAATCACCCCAAAACTTAGAGTTTTTAGTGTCTCTAGAAAGACTAGTCACAACTTCCCTAATTTCAAGGTCATCTAATTCCCGAAATGGTCAATTGATTCTTCTAAGTCGGTACATCCTCACTCATCTCTACGAGTTCATTTTTTCTTTTTCTAAGTCTATTGTTTCTAAATCGCTAGACTCAAAATATACTGCTCCTCTAAAACCATCCTTTGGCTTCGTAATCAAAAGGAAATACTACATCGCCTAAAACGGGGTATCTCTAGTCAAATCCTCATCCTTTTGAATAGTGAATAATTATTAAAATTATTTGGATTTGAACTAGAAATAATATTATCGTTATAAAGCTCAATTGGGGTAACAATTTCCCGATCACTATGCCTATTTATTTCAAATTCTTCATCAACACTATCCTCATCATAATCATCATTATAATAATATGAAAATGGTTGAACCTCATCTAGACAAGTCGTAGTTACCAATTTTATCCTCGGCCATCTTGATTATGTAAATAACTATCCTCATTTTCAGGGGTACTATTGGAAACACTAAGATTATCTCGAGCAGCCTCCGTCTCGGGCCTCAAACAAAAGCTTTTCAATCGACTCATATGACTTCATTATGGTATCGTGACTCGACTCACATGACTTCTTTAATGTATCGTGACTCACTCACATGACTTCCTTATTGAATCTAGAAAGAAATTTCACTCGTTGCATCGCTTTCATCCATAACTAAGTTATTCATTTCTCGCAAACTTACGTGTCGCCTCGCCTAACTTACGAAGGACTCTATTAGAGAGGAATTTTTGCCTGCATTTCCACCGGGTGGCTGTGGATAGTAATTGGGATCACCATGGTATGACCCATAACCTTCAAAAGTTTCATGCTCCCAACCACTATTCACACTATGGTCATAAAAAGAGCGATGTCCAAATTGTTCACTGATATTCATATTCATTGTGATGGCTATTATAATACCAGCTTTTGACATCTTAACCGCAAGGGAATTCCTACACAAACACAAACAAGGCTGACTCGACCACAACAAACCTACTGATTTCTAGCAAACAAAAAAGCATGATGGCTCCACTTAGATTGTTTTCTAGACAAATTTAATCCTTCGAAAGGGAATTCAGCATAATCTGAAAGCAAACCCCTGTAATCAATCCGAGTTTAAGTAAGTTGAATAGAGGCGAGGGAAGCCGCGTGAGCTTTGATACCCAAGGCCTCACCGCATTACAAGGCTACAAGTAGTCACGCATTCAACTCAGCGTAAACCATCATGAACTTCAAGTATGCTCAAAAGAGTAACTAATATTTTTCGAACGACTTTCCTATTAAGCTCGTTACCCCATCGGTCTCGTTCTTTTCAAAATTTTAGGCTTAGGTTCGTGTTTGGTTTTGTTTTCCTAAGGCGGCAAGAAGAGAACGTGATGAAATCCGAACCCTTATCTTATATGGCTACTCCTTGCCCTTTACTAGAATTTAAAGCAAAATTGCTTTCAATCACCTCAACATATATGCATAAAAATCATCCAAGAAACCCGCCGACTGTGGGATCACATGTTTAGAATTTTACCTCCCTGCCTGCATCGGGGATGAACCGTTGAAGTCGACGGCCACGAATTCTATGTCATGTACTGTAACCAGGGGCCGAGACGATATCGTAATCGTCGTCCTTCCCTCGTGCAATTTATATTAAATTACCCTTCCTTAGGGTTTAAAATTAATAATGTCCGATAGTCCAAAAAAAAGTCCAAAAATTAAAAAAAGTCCAAAATAAAATTACAAAAATAATTACCTAATTACGCTTAAAAAAAAAAAAAAAAAATAATTACACTATATACAAAGTTTTCTTTTCACTTCGCTCTTGATCTCTCTTTTCTTTTCCTATTTTGGCTTTGCTTTTATTTTCGCACTTTTCTTTTCTTTCGCCCACTCCAAATCCGAGCAAACAAATAAATACCAAACCGCGTAAAGAAGAAGTAAAATAATAATAAAAAAATAAAACCTAAAACAAAATCTATACACAAGTCCGCGCTTGGGCGCGCCAAAAATATGCACTCAATAATGTCAGAAAGTGGTAGTAAGGTTGTCGCTCACTCGACTTGATGAGATTGATTTTTTTAAGAATTAATAAAAGAAAATAATAAAAATACGTAATATATACAATTTATGTCACAAGACCTGAGAGATGTGTCGGGACTCGGATTCGGCCAAACTCACAACAAAAAGGTTCAATTTATTTATTCTCAATAATTAAAGCTCAATAAACAAAATAACACCGACTTATTTTTGCCAAGGTAGACTCTCAAAAGATTAATTGTATCCCTAAGCATAGATTATCTAAACAAAGCATAACCTATCTAATTGAATAACAACCAATTTAATCAAATCATAATTTATTTTAATTAGTAAAAGTCAAATAGAGAATTAATTAAAATTACCCATGTATGAAATTTGTCTTCCTCCGTCGTCCCAGTTGATGGGTTCTAGCTCATCATGTTGGAAACACGCTCAAAATCCATTTTTATTGCTCAAAAATATGGTTACAAATGATGAACAAAGGAGAATGATGAAAACCGGTTTGCAACAGTTTATAAGTGTTGCAAACACCGTTACAGAATCACGATAGAGATAAAGCGCGCCGTTATGACAGATGCGACCCACTGCCATGTAGTCGCTTTTCACTCATTGAAAAACGACTCGTCCCGGATAGTCTGCTCTTCACGATCTTCGTGGATGCAGAAGCAGTAAACGGTGATTCCGCAACTTTGATTTTCTTGCTCTTCTCGCTGCCTTTTCCTCCCAAACTCTCCGTAATCCTTCCATGAGTCCCACCTAACCTTTATACTCGACAACGGCAAAATATCGCATTATAATTGCATGATAATCCTCCCATCACCTCGATGGTGTTTTCAATTGTAGTCAAGAATAAGGTCTGCTCGCATTTGTGAAA
>JAJJWW010018077.1:0-28265 GCA_023531295.1 Papaver armeniacum | reverse complement strand
AAGAAATTACAATCATTCTTGACTTTCTCTCTCCTAATGACTTGCTTAAGAATCCAAAAAGAACTCTCCTACAACAGATTTACTCAACCCTTTATATAGGGTATTACATAGTGGATGACAACTAAGCTTTCCTTTATTTTCAGGAATGACTCGCGAACTATCGCAAGTGTATAAATGTTCGTCTTCGCGACACTCCTAAATCTCGCCAAATCTTCACACTTTTCTCATGTTCTGGCTGTCGTCACCCATTGCGTCATTTATATTATCTCCCTGCGACACCTTCGCAATACTGTCATTTATGGATCTCACAATGTAAAGATGTCGCCATATTCTGATCCTACAGTGGTGTTGGCTCTGCATCTGGTCGGGGGAAGGAGATGGCGGCTCTGGTAGTTCTGTCGGGAGAGAAAGAGAGAAAAGAAGGTGAGGGGAGTGTTTGGTCGATGGGTGAAGAGGGTAGGTGGCTAAGGTGTGTTAGGGCGGACGCGAACAACGATGCGCGGGTTGAAGCGGCCGTTGGATCCGGATAGATCGAATCTCACGGCTCAGGATGAATCGGGCTTGGATTCGGGTCATGGGTCGGATCTTGGATAGCTCAAGCCCATATCTTTGTAACCGGGTTGCTACTTGTTGGGTTGCAACTGATGCGCACGTGGTCAGTAGCTTTACGCTCCATAGTCGCTCATCTCCAATTTTCTGCTCTTTTGGCTCCTTACTTTCTCCAAGCTTTATTTACTACCTAAAAACACAAAATTAATTAGTACAAGTATTTATTCTTGAGAACAGAGAAAATACAGAATTTGGGATAATATATGATTTTAAAGCACAAAAGATGAGTTAAATGTCAATAAAAAGGTGTAGAAATATGCAATATTTGGCACTCATCATTGAGAAATATTAGCTTGAATCTAATCAGGTTTTCATCTAACGGTGAATATTGAATGCTTTATTACTAAGTTAACATTGATTGCAAACCCTGATTTGGAAGACTATATAAGGAGAACTCTATTACCGGAAACCTAATCCCCACACATTACGTGTGATAGTAGTTGTGCTAAGCTACAGTCGATTCTCCTTTAACCTTTGGTTTCTTCTCTAAACCATGTTAACGACTTAAAGACTTCATTGGGATTGTGAAGCCGGACCGATACTACTTTTCTTGTAGTTGTGTGATCTGATCTTGATGTTTCTATCGTACGAGTACAATTGGAATAATTGGCTTGAGATTTATATCTCCGATAGGCAAGATAGAAAATAAATCACAAACACTTCGTCTCATCGTTTGTGATTACGCAATACCTTTTTCGCTGCGTCGATTAAGATTATTCTGAGGTGATTGATAATACTAGGTTGTTCTTTGGGAATTAAGTCCGGGTTATCAATTGGTTCATGTTCACCTTGATTTATCAAAAGACGGAACAAAAACTCCTAGGTATATTCGTGGGAGACTTGTTTATCTATCTTGTATATTTTTTACGTGTGATAAATTTGTTTATTAAAGTCTTCGACTTTGGGTCGTAGCAACTCTTAGTTGTGGGTGAGATCATTAATGGAATCAAGTACGTAGCATCTGTTGGATCGGAGACGTAGGAGCATAATTGTACCTTGGATCGGTGTGAGATTGGTTGGGGTTCAACTACGGTCCGGGCCAAAGTTAATTTGGAGTAGGCTAGTGTCTGCATGTGGCGGCTTAATATAGTGTGTGTTCAATCGGACTAGGTCCCGGGGTTTCTACATTTGCGGTTTCCTCGTTAATAAAATTAAATTATACGTGTTATTTCTATTCCGCATTATATTTGTTTATATAATTGAAATATCACAGGTTGTGCGTTGTTCAATCAATTAGAATGTCCGACCTTTTGGTTGTTGATTTGAATTGATTGACACTTGGATATTGGTCTTTTATACCATCCAAGTTATCTCTCTTTGATAAAGACTCGCAGATTTCTATTTGCTTGAGTAAAGATCAAATCGAGGGATTGAGATATAAACTCGTTGATATACTTTTTTATCTAGATTGAGTCTGACTGTCTAGTTGATTCTCTAGAAAGTATATTGGAGTTTGTCCATACAGATTGCTAAGCGAAATATTGGGTGTGGTTGTTGTACCCCTGCTTTTTCATACCAAGAGGAAAAGAACTTTCTCACTATTTCACAAACTTCTAGACCAACAATGCTCCATTGAGATTTGTAGAACCCTGCTTGAAAACCTTCATGTCCTGGAGCTGACCAACTTTTTTTAAAGTACTAAGAATTTCCTCTTCATATGGAGAATCTAGAAGAATGTTGTTGTCTTCTTCAGACACAAGAATATGTAGGAAATTGTATAAGTGTTCTTGAATAACAATGATTAGTAGAAGTACTTATCTCTTAAAATATGAATTTAACAATTTGAGATATCTTCTCTTGAATGTAACCAATACCCATCTTTATCCTTTAAAGAATCTATGTTTTTCCTAGCTCCCTTTCTTTTAGTTAAAGTACAGAAATACTAAGTGTTGTAATCCATTTCTTTGATGAAATTGTCTCTAGATTTCTGTTTGTGGAAGTCATGTTGGATTTGATGCCACTTCTTTAAATCTTCATTAATCTCAATAGCTTTCTGGTGTTTTCAACTGAATAAGGTTGTGCTTGAATGACAAATATATGGTTTGCAGTTTAGCAACAATCTGATTGATATCACCAAAGTGATTTGTATTCCATTTTGAGAGAGCGATTCTAGTAGACTGAAGCTTTTTAACCAATTTGAAAGCAGCAGAACCCTAAACTACTCCCTCCGTATTTTTTTATCTGTCCACTTTGACTAAGTCAAAATATTAAGGGGACCGGCGGAAATATCATGACTACCCTTATTAAATGGTAGATTATCACTAAAATTGAAACTAACATGTGTAATATATAGAAGAAAAAAAACATATATCTGGTAGTTTTATTATTTTTGAAATTTTTTAAAAGAAGATAAAAATAAATATCTTCCCACCAAGTTTGGTTATACTATCAATCTTATTTTTGGTTATATTTTAAGATCACGTAATACATCCATAAATAATTTTATTAAAAAAAGGGATGAAGATTAATAGGAAAGATGTTAAATATATTTAATTAATTTTTTATATATAGAGACACTGTTTAAAATTTTGAACTGGGTTATATTAAAAATGATTTTATATTTATAAGAAATTAAGGGTATATTTGATAGTTTAACGAGAAAATATGTTTATAAACAGAAGCGAACAGATAAAAAAAGACATACCAAAATAGAATAGAGGACATATAAAAAAAGACAGAGGGGTAATTCCTAAGGCACGACTCAATCAGCTGGGGAAAAGACATTGTATGCATCTAATGCCACATCATTTCCTGTCAACAAGAAAAGGAAGAGGCTTCTCCAACATGTAATTTACCTCTTAAAACACGTTCTCGGGCCAAGTTAACAGAAAGTTGCTTACTCTTACGAGGTGTTTCAAATTACTTTCTTCTCTTTGGTTTTCGACTAATTCCTTATTCTTTTTCAGAACCTCTTGATCTACTTTAAGTTTCCATTCCTCGGGAGTAAAATAGTCCTGAAACAACACATATGTGGTGTTAAAGTATCTGCAAAGTGACACGATGTAAGTTTATTTCATATCCAGATAACCTTCATTGTTTCGTACCTCAATGATTAATGAAATTATGGTCTCGTAGAGTGCATGCCATTTCTCTGCTTCATTCTTTGGAGCATCTGACTCTTCACTTTGCAAGGTCTCATCCTGCACGAGAAAGAGAAAAATACACAAAAAAATTAATTGAGAAATTTTTTGTACAAAAATTAAAGTACAAGAAACAAACAAACCTAAAGATGTCGGATAATATTTCAGCAAAACCATAACTCAAATTCAGAGAAAGAAGCATAGAGCTTAGGTTCCGAACAAGTAATAACTTGTATGCGTGAAGCAATGAAAATTACATTCTTAGGAATTCTTCTTAATTTTGCTGGAATGTTAAAATATCCTCTTTCAACAAGAGAACTCACATCTTTCATAAACACAATAATTATTTTTGCTTTCCTCTATTTTAAGAACTGCAAAATAAAAAGAAAAGAAAATAGATCACAAAGATAACTAAGGTGCAACAATAACGTGTCAAGAAACACTAAAGAAAATATATCTTGTTATATGTAATACAATTACTGAGTACCTTAAATGGTGCTTGCAACGGTAATTCATCTTCTCCGAGTAATTTTTTTTGAAGATGGTTGGCTATGGATGGACAAGAACGTTTAGTTAATATTTTATGACGTTACCAATTTCTACAGGTGGGGAAAACACTAGAATAAAAACCTTTGAAAAAGAATCAGTGGTCTGCCGGAAAATTTTTGCCCAAATTGTTCCCTTCATGGATGTTTTATCAAATCACACTCCAACTTTAGAGAAATAAAAATTAAGGAAACCACTCTTCTGAAACCATAGGATGGTCCCTAAATATAAGGCGTGGAATTGTTAAGCACTTAAAAATGAAATATTCAATGTAATACGGGAAAAATTATTTCCAACCCAATTTTTATTTTATTTTTATCACAACCCCATCAATAATATTGTGTATATCAAAAAACCTATAGTTAATTATCCTAGGAGTTTACTCCATAGTTAACCTTTTACCTAGATGAGAAAATTAATTCTAATTTCATTTTGAACTAAAAAATTTCCTCTCTTCCCCGCTTATTGGTAATTTGGTTAAAAGTGAAAGTACCGTTGTTCACTAAAGGCATAAGTGAAAACATAATTTTCCGGGGGTAGATGAAGAAATTCCTAAGTTGTACCCTGATATTAGAGGTAACTTTTTATCTTTATACCCCTTACTATTATCTACATTTTATCTTTTATACAAATAAAAATATGTTTCCTTAAAAAAAAAATCCGTTCCCTTCAAGAGAAGATTGATAATGGTGATGTTGAGGTTTCCGATCTTGATTGAGCTTGGGTGTTTTGAGGGCTGTATTTTGGGGTTCACCAGTGCGTGGTGAGACTGTCGCCATAGCACTGTCTTTGTCACAAGGAAGAATAGTATCCAGGTCAGATACACGCCGCACCTTTCCCAATGGGTAATTGGTGATGCTGAATCGAGCGGTTGAATATAAGAGCCGCAAACTCCTTCGGGTATCTGCAAACTCCTCAATGGCAACTTGTGGTGATGAAACTTTCAACTTGAAGGTGCATAAGAGGGTTACCGATGAATTAAATAATGGAGTGCGTAGTGTCGATGGATTAGTATCCCTGGTCAACGAAGCTATGCAAAAGGAGTAACATCCACTCATTCAATCAGGTACGTTATCAGGCATTTCCATAATCCCATGGGTCTCTCTGATGGTGTTTGTTGATTGTTGTGTTTGCATTATTGGCTATTGGCTATTGTTGTGTTTACATTGTCTACATCTTATAAAGTGTTATATTTTCTAAGTCAAAACAAAAAACATAATTTTCCACCGGAAATACTACTATAAGGCCGAAAAATTAATTCAAAAGAAAGAAAAAGAGATTAATAAGAATTAGGAGAAAAACTTGAAAAAGAATTTTACAATTATTAGTTGTTTAACCCACGATGAAAACAATGAAAAAATCTCATCAATTGTCTGTTTTAGGAATCTATACTCTCAAATGAATCAAAACTTCGATTAAGACTTATAGAGCAACAATCAAAACGTACCTTACTTTTTTTTTTTTAGACAAACAAACCTGCCTCATCTTAGTGTTAAGAGTATATCATATGATTCCAACACTATGATGACATTCGTCTTATAAAGCAATCCAAACTCACCACAAGTAAAACTCCATCGCTTAATGGGGATCTATGTATTTTTGTTTATCACAAATTAACGTAATGAGTAGTTAATGACACGATTTTTTTTTTTTAGAAATTTAAAACTTTGTATACCATTGCATGATCCGAATGATTCGTATAATAACAATACTACTCGGCATGTATGACATGAGGGTTAGATATGACAGTGAATAAAAGAACTAATCTGGAGAGTTTGAGTAAAGTATGTTGGATAAACATGCTTAATTTTTAAGGGGTAAAATATTTGTTGCAATAGTGTTTTTACCCTGATTTTTAAGAAAAACTCCGACGATAATTCACCGTATACAATAGGAAAAAAGTTAATAATTTTTTCAAATAATACGCAAAAAGTAAAGGTCAGTTTAGTGATGTGTTTTTAAATTGTTGTAGAAAGTTGTAGTAAAGATGTCGTTCACTCAGACTTGTGAAGATTCAATTTTAGATTCAAACTCAATAGAAAACTTACGAAGATGTTATCAAGATTATAAAAAGCACCGAGACTCAGGAAGTGGTAGTAGGGTTTGTCGTTCACTCGGACTTGATGAAATCGATCTTAGGATTTAATAAAGAAAAATAATAAAAATACAGAATATATACAATTTATGTCACAAGACGGAGAGAGTTCTTGGGATTCGAGTGATTAGCCAAACTCATAACAAAAGGTTCAAATATTAATTCTTTTAACAATTATAGCTCAACAAATAAAAACATGGACTCTTATTTTTGCCAAAGTTGATTCTCAAAATATTAGTTATAAATCGTAAGCATGGGACATCAAACATTTAAGCAAGCATGACCCATCTAATAAAATAATAACTAATTTTATCAAAATCATAATTCAATTTTTAATCGATTGCAAAAGTCATAAAAGAATTAATTAAAATTACCCATGTATGAAGTTCGTCTTCTCCGTCGTCCCGGTGATGGGTTCTAGCTCATCATGTTGGAAACACGCTCAAAATCCATTTTTATTGCTCAAAAGAGGGTTACAAATGATGCACAAAAAGGAGAAATGATAAAAACCGGGTTTGCAACAGTTATAGTTGTTGCAAACTACATTACTGACTACGATAGATATGAAGTGCGGTATTCTGACAGTTGCGACCCACGTTCGGTGGTCATTTTCCCTTTGTTGAAAAACTTATTTGTCTTTGAGAGTCTGTTCTTCACGTTCTTCACGAGATGCGCAAGAGGAGAACTCGATTCTCCCGAAACTTGATTTTAGGCTCTTGTAGCGTACCAAATACTCCCAAACTCTCTCTATCCCTTCTATGCTATCTCCACTATTTATAACCCAACGAGCTCGATATATATCGCCATAACTTCAAATAATTCTCAATATTCTTCACGGCTGTTTTAGGAGATAATCTCGATTTTTGATTTCTCCACGCGTTTTTAAAGCTTCCAAATTGCTATATTTAACTCCTTCACACTCCATAGAGTTGTTAGGGTCTCCCGTATACGTGCAAACACCTTTTTTTTTTTTGCAAAATCTCGTGAATATCTTCTCCGTGTGTCTTCCACGATTTTCTTCTCGCGGTATTTACAGCCAATTTGGATCGAAACCAGCACCTCTACCATCCTGTCTAGCCCATAGAAGAGTACCCAAACAATTCCTGACCCTTTAGTCTCCTTCTAACTCGTCAAAATTCCAACCCTAATTTTTGCTTAGGTGAAGACTTTGTTTTCCCGCCAATTTCTGTTTTTGAATGGTGAAGAAGAAGGCAGCCCTTAACCAAATTGCTTGGGGTGCGAATAGCAATGGGCTACCTTAGTAATTTAGATTTACCCCTTATCCAAAGTGGGAGTCCGAATATCAAATGTCCTCCTCAGGGGTGTTCCGCGCAACTTTTTCGAGCGATTTTTCCAAAAATATTTATTTCCAAAAATACCTAAAAATACATAAAAACACAATATTAGTACAAAAATCGAGTTCCAACAATACCAACATGAGGACAATTCAGACACAAAAAATGTGTCTATCAAATACCCCCAAACTTATTATTTGCTAGTCCTCGAGCAAATTTATTCTAAAAATAAAAATCATTTGAACCCCTAGGTGGCCCTAGTGGCGAGTGTTGTCTCCTGAGGGTTTACAGTGTACCCACAAAACCTTTACTCCAGGACCTAGCTATCTGGTGGAACCTTGGAAGGCACTAAAGAATCTCCTTGGTTGGCATACTTATTGACTACGGGGAGGAAGTACCCCGATCGAAATTCCAATTGTTGTACACGAGTTTGCACTCAAAGCATACTAAAATTCATATAAAGTGACGAGCTCTACTCAGATAGTCGCACTATGGACATCAATACCCGGAGTCAAAACTAATCACATGGATAGATCAAGAAGATGGATATAAAGAAAAACATAGATGGTTTTGATGTTTACTAAGTGATTGGTGTTTCCCATATCTGTCTGAAGGCCTCACCAAAATGAACCTATCTAATGGATCGAGATACTAGTCTGACTAATATCAACACCTTGGCATATACAAGGGAACCCGATAGTCGATAATCTAACTCTAGGTCAACGCAACTCGGCATATACAAGGGTTCCAAGTGGTGGAACTTTATTGAATTTATTCCGGTTGGTCTGATGGTCCAGTCTCGATTTTTTTTTTTTTTTTTTTCATTTTTTTCATTTTTTTTTTTTTTGTATCTCAATCACTCTAATTCACCTAGCATTGGTAATGACTTGATTCGTGGGCCAAATTAGGTGTAGAATACACCTAATTTACTATCTAGTAGTTTATGCTTTCTTTGCTATTTTTCTTGTAAATTATGTATTTTACGCTTGTTTTGAGTTTTATAGCTACTTTGGAGTCGCACGGAGGAAAAGAAGAAGAAATCACCTATTTGAGCTAAAGGGCAAAATTGTCATTTCACGGGCGAACACTATCTGGAGCCCACCATTGTTAAGGGGCACCTCTGTTTTGGAGAATTATTAAAGACTGACTAGGCATGGTTAAGGGAGGCCAATAGGCTAGCCCTTATCGAGTAACCAATTATTATGGAGCACCCGACTTGGGGTGTATTTTAAGCGATGGGGTGTACCATCCATGACCTTCACCCTAAAATCGAGAGATCATATCTCTCGTTTATTCTAATCAAGAAAAAAAAAAAAAAACGACTAGGGTTTGGATCGTATTTGGGTTTACGAGAAGATGGTGATTATGTTGTTTGGAAAGAATCGGATGGTGTTGAATTCAAAGGAAGACATTGACAGTTTGTATTTCAAATTCGATGTTGAATCGAAGGAAGATGAACAACAACTACTCGAGTAATTGGTAGAAGGGATATGAAGGTCGAGACGCAGAGTTAGAGATCGAGGGATTCAAATGAAACGAGTCAACGTCTTGTGGTCATGATACAAAGAAGAAGTTAGGGTTCGATCTGGTGAGGAATGGGCGAGATTCGGATAAAGAGATTGGATGAATCGGAGATGAGGATTGAATCGGATGAAATGGGTGCGATGGTGGTAGTCTCGATGTGAAGCTCGGGGAGATAGGGTTTTGTGAATCGAGAAGAATGAAGATCGAAAGGGGTTCGATGAGTTTTGGAGTCATGGCCTTTGTTGAACTCGGAGGGTGGAAGCCCGATGCTACATTGGTGCGGAATTGAAGCCATCCTCAAGCGGAATTGGGTATGAGTCAAGCTTGAAATGGTTGATACTAGATGAATGTTAGGATTGTACAGAAATGGATCTAAGAACGGGCGGGATTTGGCACTGAAGTCCCGTAATTAAACGAGAACTCGGCGGATTTTTATTCGCGAGTCAACTCGGAAGCTTCGCGGTTCAACTCGATTCGGCCAGGTGACTCGGCAAATTAAGACGAATTAGACAGTGATTCGGGTTGATTGATTTTTCCCTTGACTCACCGACTAACGGTTTGGTGACGGTCGACTTTTGGCCGTTAGTCCTAACGGAGGACTGATTTGGAATATTCCCTTGACGGGAAATTTTCGGGTTGCGGCGACTTATTCCGCCACAATCCCAGTTTTCATGAGCAAAAATTCCGAGAATTTTCTATGGACTTCTCTCATGGGTGTGAAGACTTGGGCTAGGAATTGGATGGAGAATTGGACTCAAATTTGGAAAGAGAAGGTGGAAGAGTTGAGAAAAGCTTGGAATTGGAAATTGAATTGCTAAAGGAAAAGGATTCTACTCCTTAGAAGATTTGGAGAATATTGAAGCCTATAAATAGAGAACCTCTCTACACCTCTCTACACATCTCTACACACACAATACTTCTCTTTTCTTATTCTTTGTGTGAACTCTTTAACATGAGTAGTTAATTTATTGATTGAGGATGAATTCCTAGTTCTTAATTTATGTTTTGAGTTTTTGTTTTCAATTCTATCTTGAAGTTTTTCACATGATTATCGTTTGTTTTTACTAATAGGAATGATCTTAAAGACATTCATGATTGATTGATAGATTGTTTAGAATGCATGCTAAATTGATTTGTTAGTTTAATCTAAAGCTAGTGAAAGTTAGGGGGTAAGTAATCGTTTCTTGACTTTTACATAAGTAGCAAACACGAGACCTTGCGGAGGGATTCCGTGGAGCAATTGTGTGTAGAAACAACGCTAGAAAGTGGACCAAGCGAACCTAGGTCTAACTACTAGTACTAAACCTAAATTCATAAATCTTAATGCATTCGAATTACATCTTGTAAGCGAACCTCGGGGTGGTTCTTTTGAATAGAATCGATAACTAAGCGGACTTGTTACTCGGTGAAATTAGGGATTTTGGGGCTAGCTAAGCGTACTGCTATCCTACGGTTGGTGATAATCGTGACTAATAACAAGTAGAAAAGAACATAACTTGATTCATTGTTTCGTAACTAAGAAGGATTCCTTGATCTTGTCTCTCTTATTGCTTTCAACTTTATCTTTTAATTGCTTTGTTTATTTTCTTTTGCTTTTTACACCCTTTTTCGTGACAATTTTTACTACTAGAATCTCGTGCTCCTCGTGGGATCGACCTTGACTACCCTATATTACTTGTTAATTAGGTAGTAAAGTATTAATTAATTTGTTGTGGTTACGACACGCATCAAATTTTGGCGCGATTCTTAGGGAGCATCGGATGATTTTAGTTGTTTTTATTTTCTTTTTTTGCTTTATTCTTGCTTTGTTGGATTCTATTCCGTATCTAACTTAGTTTTGAATCTTATTTCGAAAAGCCGGTTTTCCATGTACGGTGGACAATAGCAAGCATATTACAACAATCAATACGGTTTTCAACCTCAACATTATGACAACTTCCAACCATCCTTAGATACAATCAAAACCAATATTTTGGCTATGATAAATTTCCTCACAGAACCTTATGGATATTCTCATACATATCAACAACCTTATGACGGGTATGTAAGTGGACAATCACGGGGATGGAAGGATAGTTATACATCTAATAATTTGTTTTCTAGTAATGTGCGGACAGAGAATTTGGAATATACTCCTCTTCATCGTGTTTTTCCTTCACTTTTTCCAAAAAGAGGAGATACGGTCTAGAAACTCTATCAACGGTGGTAAGCGTGTGAACGTCGAGAAACTTGCACGAAATTATACAAATTGGAAGATGATGGAGACTCGGAAGATCTTGTTGCGAAATTAGTAGGACTATTCATATGGAACTTAAACGACGTCGGGATAAAGGTTATGAAACCGATGAAGATTCTTATTATGGTGAGTCTGAAAATGAAGATGATTGTGTTGAAAAGGACCAACCTTTGGATACTTTTGATGACGATAGTGTAGATTACTCGAGCCTTGATCTTATTAATGATCAAGCACCTATTCAAAAGGAAGAGCTTGAGGAAGATGCATTTATTGCTTGGCAAAAATTTCTTAGGGAAAGATGGGAGTCCGCGGAAGTGTATGAGTGTTCCGACAATGAGGAAGTTATTCCAACTCCGGATCATAGTAACGATCTTTCACCTATTCAAAAGGAGGAGTTTGGATATCACTTGCCTATTGTTGTAAACGAAGTAACACCCTCACAAGAAGATCTTACAATCTATACCGATGAAAATCATTTTAGTGAATGGCCCGATTCCGATGATGAGAATGTTGAAGAGATGATACTAGAGGATGAAACCACATTCATTGATTTTGTGGAAGACCCAATTGAACTTGCTAATGATTATAATGATGCCGAGACTTTGGTTAAGGTAGAAAACGACGAAGAATGGTTGCAAGGTTTGATAGAGGACCACGATATACATGAGGTAAGTAGTTCACTTGAATTTTTTAAGGACGAAGAGGATTCTATAATACAAGAAATTGTGCAAGGTTTGTCTAATCCTTTGCATATTGATTCTACTCCTTTACCTCTTATTGGTTTGAATGTATGTGCTTCGAAAGTATTTTTGGATGATTTTGTTTCTAAATATCCACCATTGGAAACACTTGATGCTAACACTATGCAGGTTTGCCAAGAGGAATACATGGAAATTCCCAAATTCTATGTTCTTTATACACTTATGTGGACGAGAATGAGTGTGGGGGAAATTTCTATCGAGCGATAATTTCACTATTGTTTTCTTGTGCTAATATTTGTATGGAGTTATTGTTTGCAAAATAGGTATTATGGGTGGATCCTCAAATTTTCCGATTGTTAGTATATGGGGAATGAATCTTGCAAGAGCTAAGTCGGGCCGTCGACTTTAAAACAAGCGCAATGGGAGGCAACCCATAGGTTTTGTATTTCTTATCTTTTTGCTTTTTGTTATTTCTTTTTCTTGTTCCTTATCGTGTTAAAATTTCCCACCTTGACTTTACTAGGAGGATTCAATTACATTGAGGACAATGTAAGGTTTAAGTGTGGGAGTGGTTAAGCATGTATTTTAAAACAAAAATTACAAAAAAATTAAAAAATTAAAAAAAAAAAAGTTTTTACTTAAAACTTCAACTTTTAAAGATTTTAGAGTCACTAGCATACTTCTAGGTATGTTTACATAGAGATTTTGACCGACATAATTGAACTTGGAAATGTTAGAGAACTACATTCAGATTTCTTGCTTGTTTGAGTGTTAAATAATGGATTTAATCATGCCGGTGATGCGAATTTGGTGCAGGGAGAAGTGCGTTATTAGAGATGGCCGATCAATCATTAGTGGAGACTACCCGTATTCATATCATGTGAGGCACCGACCAGAAATTTTCCATCTACTAAAGAGCTTTCTTGTGTGAGTGTGTCACCATACGTCAATTCGGGTAGAATGGTGAGCTACCCAACCTCCCACCAATAAAAGCACTACTCTTTGATCTCTTGAGTGCTAATTTTGTCAATCATGAGGGTGACGTCCATGGATGAAAGCCTCCTTCTTGTAGTTCGATTTGCAGTTAGCACCATTCTCTCTCTCGACAACAACGGATCCATAGAAACACATTCATTATCAACAAGGAGCGACATCAAAATCTACAAGGAAAGTTGGAAAAGTTTAAGGTTTACAAGCAACAGAACGAGAAAAAGAGCAAATTTCAAATTCAAGTAAAGCAACATACAAATGAGCGGATTTTACATATATGTTGAAGACTTACAATACAATGAGGTAATTCTATATCCAAGTATGAAGACTTATTCATGAAAGCGAAGAACATTAAAAGGTGAGAATTTTTGAAGTTTATGATTTCAAGACGATACAAGTTGTGAAGAATCAAGCGGTAAAATACTTCTTCCACGGCCATGGTTGTATTTAATTTCTCTTGTTTTTAAAAAAGAAAATTCAAAAAAAAAAAAAAAAAAAAAAAAAAAAAAAAAAAAAAAAAAAAAAAAAAAAGAGAAATATTTGTATAAGCCGTGGGGAAGGAAAATCTATAAGGAAGTTTCAAGCGACAAGGATTTAAGGTAAAAAGGGTTATAAATTGTCAAGGATTTATGAAATTCAAGGGTTTATCATCAATAGTTGAAACCGAAGAAGAAGATCAAGACGAGGAGCTAAGACGTTTCTATTGGATGCGAGAGTGGTGTTATCATAATTGGCGATCGGATGTGAAGGTGAGTAAGTAATCTCATCCTCGATAATAATGGTTGATTTCCTTTCGTAGAGATCATTAGAAAAATGGTTTTTCAAAATATAAAAGATGTGGGTTTTTAAAAAATATTTCGGAAGTTGTCCTTCCCACCATTCAACGTGTTGCGGGAATTCTCTCTTTATTCATACCTGCACACATGTGAGAACCATAAAAAGCCGTCTTTTTGAGTGCAATTATCATAAAATCCTTTTTGGTGAGGCGGAAGTCGAGGCGAAATGCTTATTGATCGTTTCTCAAACACGCGTTCTCTCATTATGGTGTGGTTATTTCTCACTCAACATTTAAGAATGAGAATATGTTCTTTAGTATTTCTAACTTCTTATTACTAGCAATGCAGAAACTCTATGTCCTCATAGCTTTTTGGATGCTTGGGACGCTTGAACGCTTTGAAGTTGTGAGTTTTTAGTTTGATTTGCTCGAGGACTAGCAAAGTCTAAGTGTGGGGAATTTGATAGGTGTAGAATACACCTAATTTACTATCTAGTAGTTTATGCTTTCTTTGCTATTTTTCTTGTAAATTATGTATTTTACGCTTGTTTTGAGTTTTATAGCTACTTTGGAGTCGCACGGAGGAAAAGAAGAAGAAATCACCTATTTGAGCTAAAAGGGCAAAATTGTCATTTCACGAGTGAACACTATCCTGGAGCCCGGTCATTGTTAAGGGGCACCTCTGTTTTGGAGAATTATTAAAGACAGCCTAGTCTTTGTGGTTAAGGGGAGGCCAATAGGCTAGCCCTTATCGAGTAACCAATTATTATGGAGCACCAACTTGGGGTGTATTTTAAGCGATTAAGGGTGTACCATCCACACCTTCACCCTAAAATCGAGAGATCATATCTCTCGTTTATTACGAATCAAGAAAAAAAAAAAATTAGAGGGTTTGGATCGTATTTGGGTTTGAGAAGATGGTGATTATGTTGTTTGGAAAGAATCGGATGGTGTTGAATTCAAAGGAAGGCTTGTTGACGGTTTGTATTTCAAATTCGATGTTGAATCGAAGGAAGATGAACAACAGACTACTCGAGTAATTGGTAGAAGGGATATGAAGGTCGAGACGCGAGTTAGAGATCGAGGGATTCGGTGAAAAGAGTCAAAGGTCTGTGGTCATGATACAAAGAAGAAGTTAGGGTTCGATCTGGTGAGGAATGGGCGAGGATCGGATGAATCGGAGATGAGGATTGAATCGGATGAAATGGGTCTGCGATGGTGGTAGTCTCGATGTGAAGCTCGGGGAGATAGGGTTTTGTGAATCGAGAAGAATGAAGATCGAAAGGGGTTACGATGAGTTTTGGAGCTGTTCTTTGTTGAACTCGGAGGGTGGAAGCCCGATGCTACATTGGTCTTGAATTGAAGCCATCACAGGCGACAATTGGGTATGAGCCGAAGCTTGAAATGGTTGATACTAGATGAATGTTAGGATTGTACGGGAAATGGAGCTAAGAACGGCCGGAATTTGGCACGGGAAGTCCCGTAATTAAACGTAACTCGGCAGGATTTTTATTCTCGAGTCAACTCGGCTTCGACGGTTCAACTCGATTCACCAGTGACTCGGCAAATTAAGACGAATTAGACAAATATTCGGGCGATTCGGTTTTTTCCCTTGACTCATCGACTAACGGTTTGGCGACGGTCGACTTTTGACCCAGTTAGTCAAACGGAGGATCCGACGGAATATTCCGTCGAATATTCCCTTGACGGGGAAATTTTTAGGTTGCTTGCGGCGACTTATTCCTACCGGATTACAATCCCAATCGATTTCCGGCGAGCAAAAAAATTCCCGAATTTTCTATGGACTTCTCTCATGGGTGTGAAGACTTGGGCTAGGAATTGGATGGAGAATTGGACTCAAATTTGGAAAGAGAAGGTGGAAGAGTTGAGAAAAGCTTGGAATTGGAAATTGAATTGCTAAAGGAAAAGGATTCTACTCCTTAGAAGATTTGGAGAATATTGAAGCCTATAAATAGAGAAGTTTTCTACAACTTCTACACCCATCTCTATACACACAATACTTTTCTTTTCTTATTCTTTGTGTGAACTCTTTAACATGAGTAGTTAATTTATTGATTGAGGATGAATTCCTAGTTCTTAATTTATGTTTTGAGTTTTTGTTTTCAATTCTATCTTGAAGTTTTTCACATGATTATCGTTTGTTTTTACTAATAGGAATGATCTTAAAGACATTCATGATTGATTGATAGATTGTTTAGAATGCATGCTAAATTGATTTGTTAGTTTAATCTAAAGCTAGTGAAAGTTAGGGGGTAAGTAATCGTTTCTTGACTTTTACATAAGTAGCAAAACACGAGACCTTGCGGAGGGATTCCATGGAGCAATTGTGTGTAGAAACAACGCTAGAAAGTGGACCAAGCGAATCGAGGTCTAACTACTAGTACTAAACCTAAATTCATAAATCTTAATGCATTCAAGGAATTACATCTTGTAAGCGAACCTCGTGGTGGTTCTTTTGAATAGAATCGATAACTAAGCGGACTGTTACTCGGTGAAATTAGGGATTTTGGGGCTAGCTAAGCGTACACTGTATCCTACGGTTGGTGATAATCCGTGACTAATAACAAGTAGAAAAGAACATAACTTGATTCATTGTTTACGTAACGAAGAAGGATTCCTTGATCTTGTCTCTCTTATTGCTTTCAACTTTATCTTTTAATTGCTTTGTTTATTTTCTTTGCTTTTTACACCCCCTTTCGTGACAATTTTTACAACTAGAATCTCGTGCTCCTAAGGGATCGACCTTGACTACCCTATATTACTTGTTAATTAGGTAGTAAAGTATTAATTAATTTGTTGTGGTTACGACACGCATCAGGCCCCACCTAATCACTTAGAGAAACATAGTCTACAAAGAACAAAATAAAAACAAGTGAAAAGGACTCAACGAGATATGGTGAAACTATCATGTTATTTCTAACACCGAGCTCTGTGCTTTTATGAATAGACTCTTTAGATGTTTCCATCTAATCAGTTGGTTCCTCAACTCCTACAACCAAAATGCTTCCATCCACTTAGATTGGTTAGTGCCGACCTTAATAAACATAAATTTCTAGGCTCTGGAGTTTATTTATTGCAACTAAAAAGTTTCTCCCATACCCCAAACTTAAATCTAACATTGTCCTCAATGTTCTAAAGATAAAATTAAAAGCATGAACAAGGAGAAATCATACCATTTGAAGTAAAAGAGTTAAGGAAAGATATTACCGTGTTGCAAGAGCATGGGTTACCTCCCAAGAAGTGCTAAGTTTAAAGTCTTCACCAGGACATTGGAAAGGATTAGTCACCTCGAAGAATCATATAGCAAGAATCGAATAATCGCAGTCATCTGGATCAAAAAGTGCTAACCACAAGAAGAGGAGACTGCAGCGGACCGGGAAGATATCCAACACACCCTTATCTATCTTTTTGTTTAAGACAACTACATCTAGTTGTGGTTCGGGTTCGTGCTCTATAAAAGGGTCTAGATAACATATTTTCATGGGTTGCGTTTCCTTAAAGAAGGATTCTTAAGATCGAGTTGTAGAGTCCGGAAATACTCGGGTTAAGAACTTAGAAGCACATAACAATAACTCCGAATAATTGAGGATCCTCTAAGTCAATCGGTTTTGACTTACACAAATTGACCACAATAAGATTGGTGGTCTTCCTTAAGCAAATGTGTCGACCCTAATCTCCTAAAATAATTAGGTTTAGCCTCAAAACTTAATAATTGACACATCCTGAAACTTATACGTTCCCACAATTGGTCGAAAAATATTTGGTGGGAAAACAAAATCAATCGTGGTATCATAGCCTGGGTTAACCACATCAACCGGAGGATGGGTTCTTAACAACCGAACTTCTTTATGGACACAACTAGGTTCGGGAAGAAGTGTATGAAGATAATCTTTTAAAATGGTTGAGGCACATATGTCAAGTCCCAAGTTAGGGACTTTTCTAAGAGTTAAAGCACATGGAGAATGATAATCACCCCCAAACTTAGAGTTTTCGGTGTCTCTAGAAAGACTAGTCACAACTTCCCTAATTTCAAGGTCATCAGATTCCCAAAATGGTCAATTGATTCTTCTAAGTCGGTACATCCTCACTCATCTCTACGAGTTCATTTTCTTTTCTAAGTCTATTGTTTCTAAATCGCTAGACTCAAAATATACTGCGTTCCTCTAAACCATCATTGGCTTCCTAATCAAAAGGAAATACTACATCGTCTAAAACGGGTATCTCTAGTCAAATCCTCATCCTTTTGAATAGGTGAATAATTATTAAAATTATTTGGATTTGAACTAGAAATAATATTATCGTTATAAAGTTCAATTGGGGTAACAATTTCACCGATCACTATGCCTATTTATTTCAAATTCTTCATCAACACTATCCTCATCATAATCATCATTATAATAATATGAAAATGGTTGAACCTCATCTAGACAAGTAGTGTTACCAATTTTATCCTCGTCATCTTGATTATGTAAATAACTATCCTCATTTTAGGGGTACTATTGGAAACACTAAGATTATCTCGGCGAGTTCCGATCTGGGCCTCTAACAAAAGCTTTGAATCGACTCATATGACTTCATTATGGTATCGTGACTCGACTCACATGACTTCCTTATTGAATCTAGGAAAGAAATTTCACTCGTTCCATTGCTTTTGTTCATAACTAAGTTATTCATTTCCGTGAATTTACGTGTCGTCTCGGCTAACTTACGTGTTGACTCTATTAGAAAGGAATTTTGCTCAAATACGACCGGTTGGCGTGTGGATAGTAATTGGGCTCACCATGGTATGAGCCATAATCTTCAAAAGGTTGGCGTTCCCAACCACTATTCACACTCTGGTCATAAAAAGAGTGATGTCCATATTTTTCGATTGGATATTCATATTCATTGTGATGGCTATTGTAATACCGATTCGACATTCTAACCCCAGGGAATTCTACACAAGCACAAACAAGGCTGACTCGACCACAAAAACCTGCGATTTCTAGCAAACAAAAAGCATGATGGCTCCACTTAGATTGTTTCTAGACCAGGCTTCTAATCTTTCGAAAAGGAACTCGTTACAATCGAGCAAACCCCTCTGGAATCAATCCGAGTTTAAGTGAGTTGAATAGAGGCGAGGAAGCTGCGTGGAGCTTTGATACCCAGGGCCTCACCGCATTACAAGGCGGCGCGATCACGCATTCAACTCACGAAACCATCATGAACTTCAAGTATGCTCAAAAGAGTAACCAATATTTTTCGAACGACTTTCCTATTAAGCTCGTTACCCTATAGGTCTCGTTCTAGTCAAAATTTTAGGCTTAGGTTCGCATTTGGTTTTGTTTTCCTAAGGCGGGCAAGAAGAGAACGGTGATGAAATCAAACCCTTATCTTGTATGGCCAGTCCTTGCCCTTTACTAGGAAATTAAAGCAGTAGGATTCAGTTCCTCGACATATATTCACACAAAATCATCCAATAAACCCGGCGACGGGGGATTCGCGGGTGTTTAGAATTCTTACCTCCGTTCCGGACGGGGACGAACCGTTGAAGTCGACTCGGGCCACGACTCCTATGTCGTGTACGAACCCGAGGGGCCGAGGTGATATCGTAATCACCGTCCTTCCCTGTGCAGTTTATATTTAAATTACCCTTCCTTAGGGTTTTAAAAAAAAAAATTGTCCAAAAGTCCAAAAATAAAGTCCAAAAAAATAAAAATAAAAATTACAAAAATAATTACCTAATTACAGTTTTCTAAAAATAAATAAAAAAAATTAATTACACTATATACAAAATTTTCTTCTTTACTCCTTTGGATTTTCTATCTTCTTTCCTTCTTTGGCTTCGCTTTACTTTTCAAAACTTTTTCTTTCTCATAAGCTTCGCACCAAATCAAAGCAAATAGAAAATACCCAAAAGGCGTAAAAAGGAACAAAAATAATAAAAAATAAAAATAAAACCTAAAAACAAATCTATACACAAGTCCGCGTCGGCGGCGCCAAAAATTGATGTGACTCAATAATGTTGTAGAAAGTGGTAGTAGGGTTTGTCGTTCACTCGGACTTGATGAAATCGATCTTAGGATTTAATAAAGAAAAATAATAAAAAATACAGAATATATACAATTTATGTCACAAGACGGAGAGAGTTCTTGGGATTGAGATTCCGCCAAACTCATAACAAAAGGTTCAAATATTAATTCTTTTAACAATTATAGCTCAACAAATAAAAACATGGACTCTTATTTTTGCCAAAGTTGATTCTCAAAATATTAGTTATAAATCGTAAGCATGGGACATCAAACATTTAAGCAAGCATGACCCATCTAATAAAATAATAACTAATTTTATCAAATCATAATTCAATTTTTAATCATTGCAAAAGTCATAAAAAGAATTAATTAAAATTACCCATGTATGAAGTTCGTCTTCCTCCGTCGTCCCGGTGATGGGTTCTAGCTCATCATGTTGGAAACACGCTCAAAATCCATTTTTATTGCTCAAAAAGAGGGTTACAAATGATGCACAAAAGGAGAAATGATAAAAACCGGGTTTGCAACAGTTATAGTTGTTGCAAACTCACTACAGAACTACGATAGATATGAAGTGCGGCTATTACGACAGCTGCGACCCACGTTCGGTAGTCATTTTCACTGTTGAAAACGACTGTCTTTGAGAGTCATTCTTCACGTTCTTCACGAATGCGGCAGCAGAACTCGATTCTCTGAAACTTGATTTTCCGGCTCTTGTAGCGTACCAAATCCTCCCAAACTCTCCGTATCCCTTCTATGCTATCTCCCCACTATTTATAACCCAACAGGCTTTTCGATATATATCGCCATAACTTCAAATAATTCTCAATATTCTTCACGGCCTGTTTTAGGAAATAATCTCGATTTTTGATTTCTCCACGCGTTTTAAAGCTTCCAAATTGCTATATTTAACTCCTTCACACTCCATAGAGTTGTTAGGGTCTGCCAGATACGTGCAAACACCTTTTTTTGCTCGCGAAATCTCGTGAATATCTCCTCCGGCGTGTGCTGCCCTGATTTTCTTCTCGCGGTATTTACAGCCAATTTGGATCGAAACCAGCACCTCTACCATCCCTGTCTAGCCCATAGAAGAGTACCCAAACAATTCCAGCCCTTTAGTCTCCTTCTAACTCGTCCAAAATTCCAACCCTAATTATTGCCGGTGAAGACTTTGTTTTCCCGCCAATTTCTGTTTTTGAATGGTGAAGAAGAAGGCGCCCTTAACCAAATTGCTTGAGGTGCGAATAGCAATGGGCTACCCCTTAGTAATTGGGTTACCCCTTATCCAAAGTGGGAGTCCGAATATCAAATGTCCTCCGGGGTGTTCCGCGCAACTTTTCGAGCGATTTTTCCAAAAATATTTATTTCCAAAAATACCTAAAAATACATAAAAACACAATATTAGTACAAAAATCGAGTTCCAACAATACCAACACTGAGGACAATTCAGACACAAAAAATGTGTCTATCAGGTAACAACTTGAATCGTGAGCCCCACCTAATCACTTAGAGAAACATATTTTAAAGAAAACAAAATAAAAATAGAAGTGGAAAGGATTCAACGAGATATGGCGAAACTACCATGTTTTTTCTTTAATTCTAACACCTGAGCTCTGTGCTTTTATGAATAGACTCTTTAGATGTTTCCATCTAATCAGATTGGTTCCTCAACTCCTATAACCAAAATGCTTCCATCCATTTAGATTGTTTAGTGCCATCCTTAATAAGCATAAATTTCTAAGCTCTGGAGTTAATAATGCAACTGCCACTAAAAAGTTTCTTCCATACCCCCAAACTTAAATCTAACATTGTCCTCAATGTTCTAAAGATGAATTTTAAAGCATGAACAAGGAGAAACTGTTACCATTTAAAGCAAAAGAGATAAGGAAAGATATTACCGTGTCGCATGGATGTTGGGTTACCTCCCAAGAAGTGATAAGTTTAATGTCTTCAGCCAGACGTTAAATACCACTAATTACCTTTTCAAATCATATATCAATAGTCGAAACAATTGTGGTTCAACCAAATCAAATAAAACTGCCACAATTATGAGATAACTGCACCAAATCAGAAAAATGAACAGACAGAGCACATCCTCATCCAAGGTTTCCTGCAAGACAACTGGGTTTTTCTGTGGTGCCCAGTTGGGCTTCATATGAGTGTCTTGACAAACGGATTCATCCGAATAACGGGTTTCTAATAGCTTAATTTCTCCCTGGACAGTATCAGGGTGATCGGGTTGTGGTGTCTGAAGAGACTCAAGTAATACCTCGGATGTAAAAAGATCGAGTCCCAAGTTAAGGACTTCTAAGGGGGAGACTTGACAATTACTAGAACTATCACTACCCCCAAACTTAGGGTAATCACTACTCTCAGACAAACCGTTAACTATTGCTTGGATTTCTGGATCCTCGGAGTATTTAAAATACTCAAAAGCTTCTTCTAGTTCTCTACCCCCGAACTTAGGGTCATCGTTACTCTCGGAAAGACCTAACATTATTGCTCAATTTAAGGGTCCATCGAGTCCTTAAAATGTTCGAGAGCTTCTTCTAGTTCTAAAGTCTGGTCATCTATATGAGCTAAGAGAATTGTCTCATCAAATTCATCCAAAGAATCACCAAATAAAGTGTCATCCCAATTATCCTGAACTAGATCATGAACTAAAGTGCTAATCATATTCACTTCCTCTAAATCATCGGAAGGTTTTCTAGTAACATTAAAGATATTTAGTTCAGTGGTCATATTACCAAAGGATATGTTCATAAGTCCAGTCCTACAGTTGATAACAGCATTAGATGTGGCTAAAAATGGGCGACCTAAAATTACCGGTATTTGATTCTCTGGGCCGGGGACAAAGTTGTGTATCTAGGACTACGAAATCCACAGGATAAATAAACTTTTCGACCTCAATAAGAACATACTCTATCACACCACGAGGAATTTTAACAGACCTATCAGCTAACTGCAGTGTTATCTTGGTAGGTTTCAATTCACCAAGTTCTAGCTGTAAGTACACATGGTACGGAAGTAAGTTCACACTATCTCCTAAGTCAAGTAAAGCTTTCTATACCCTGTGTTTTCCTATCGTGCAAGCAATGGTAGGGGCACCTGGGTCTTTATACTTAGGAGTTGTGTTGTTCTGAATGATCGAACTTACATGACTAGCTAAAAAGTCTTTTTTTGGGACACTAAGCTTTCGCGTACACATATCTTTAAGGAATTTGGCATAAGCCGGAAGTTGCCTAATTGCTTCTAGTAACGGAAGGTTTATGGTAACTTTATTAAAAACCTCCATTATGTCATTAAAGTTGGATTCACTCTTTGTTGGTACTAATAGCTGTGGAAATGGGGCTCTAGGCATAAAATAGGGCCTCTCAGGAACCAAATTGGCATCATCAAATATTTTATCAGTCCCCTCAGCTATGGATGGTCCTGAGGGGTGTACTACAAGATGCTCACTATCGTGCATGGTTACCTGATTGTCTACTATTCTACCACTCCTAAGGGTTCTAATTGAATTCAACTGTTGTAATGGTTTTGCACCTATTTCATGAACTCCTCTAGGGTTGGGATTAGTTTGACTAGGGAACCTACCTTTTTCTCTCAAAAATTCATTTATCAGACTAACCTGGTCTTTTAACTCGGAAATAGCTTGAGAATTAGTCCGGCTTATATTTTTACTTTCTTCTATGCCATGTGAAAGTGTTTGGTGAATCTTATCAGTGTTTCGAATAAACGAGATGAGAGTTTCTTCTAGACTTGAAATTTTCTTATCGGACTGATTCTGAAACTGAGATGGTCCTGAAAGATTCTTAGTATAGCCAAAACCTGGGGGAACATTATAATTACTAAACTGACCTTGACTCTGGCCCTTAGACCACGAAAAATTCGGATGGTTTTTCCAACCAGGGTTATAAGTTTCTGAATATGGGTCGAACTTCTGAGAGTTGTCGAATCTAGTGTTATTGTAAAGAGCATTGGCTTGCTCTTCCATAGTATGCCCTTCCCAAAAAGGCTCCACCTGACTACTAGTGTGACCCAATTCTAAAACTTCTAACCTTTTAGCTATTGCTGCAATTTTGGCATCTGATTCATAGCCTCCTTCTACCCTATTAACGTTTCCTCTGCTTAGAAGAATTGTTTTCTGGGGTACCCAACTATTTTCCCATTGTTCGGTCTTTTCGGCGATTTCATTCAAAAAATGTCATCGCCGCATCAACTGTTTGGTTTTCAAACCCACCTGTACACATAGCTTCTACTATGGTTGTAGTGGAATAATCTAAACCCTCATAAAGGATCTGAACTAACCTAACCTTCTCTAAACCATGATGAGGACATTGGGATAATAGATCATTGAACCTTTCCAAATACCTATACAAAGATTCTCCCTCCTATTGAGAAAACGTGCAGATTTGCGTCCTAATAGACGATGTTTTGTGCCTAGGGAAAAACTTGTTCAAAAAGGCAGATGTAAGTTGTTCATATGTTTCGATTGACTCGGAAGCCAAACTATATAGCCACGATTTGGCTTTATCTTTCAGGGAAAAAGGGAATAACCTAAGTTTCAGAGCATCATCATCAAGATCTCTAATTTTTAGGGTACTACAAATTTCTTCAAAATCCCTAAGATGGAAATAGGGGTTTTCATTTCTTTCCCTAAAAAGATTGGGAGCATCTGTAAGGTCCCAGGTTTCAGTTCATAATTTGCTTCCTTTTCAGCTAACTTGATACACGAGGGACGAGTAGTCCTAGTCGGGTTCAACAAAGCTTTCAAAGTTTCCATTTCTGGCACTATCGGAATATTAGGGATTGTCTCCTCAAACGGACGTTCAAAAACGGACTCTTCAAAGATCGGACTTTCTAAATTGAGGTAATCGAGATGCTTAGAACTACTAGGTTTCTCTTTAACAAATCTACCTAGGGCGTCTCTTTTACATTCAGGCATTCAAAAGAATATGGAAGGGGATTCTATGCAATCACAAAACAAGGCTGACTCAACCAAATCAAACCTATTGATTTCTAGCAAACAAAAAGCATGATGGCTCCACTTATATTGTTTCTAGACCAGCTTATAATCCTTCGAAAGGAATTAGGTTACAATTTAAGCAAACCCCTCTCGGAATCAATCCGAGTCAAAGTAAGTTGAATAGAGGCGAGGAAGCTCTATGGATCTTTGATACCCAAGGCCTCACCGAATTACAAGGCGGCGCAGTCACGCATTCAACTCACAGAAACCATCATGAACTTCGAAGTATGCTTAAAAGAGTAACCAATATTTTTCGAATGACTTTCCTATTAAGCTCGTTACCCTATCGGTCTTGTTCTAGTCAGTATTTTAAGCTTAGATTCACGTTTGGTATCGTTTTCCTAAGGCGGGGCAAGAAGAAACGGTGATGAAATCCGAACCCTTATCTTGTATGGCCATCCTTGCCCTTTACTAGGAAATTAAAGCAGCCCGTATTCAAGTCCTCGGCATATATGCAAACGAAGGAAGACAGTAACTCGGCGACGGGGATTCGCGAGTGTTTAGAATCTTACCTCCCATTCCGCACGAGGATGAATCGGTTGTAGTCGACTCGGGCCACTGACTCCTATGTCAGTGTACGAACCCAAGGTGCAGAGACAATATCGTAATTGTCCTCATTCTCTGCAAACAGTTTATATTTAAGACTACCCTTCTGTAGGGTTTAAAAATAATGTCCAGAATGTCCAAATGTCCCAAAAGTCCAAAAGTCCAAAATTACAAAAATAATTATAAACCCTAATACAGTTTTCGAAAAAAAAAAACTAAAAAATAAATAAAAACAAAATTCTTTGTCTCTTCCTCGTTTCTTTATGCTTTGTCTTTGACTCCAAGTCTTTAGTTAATCACCAATATCTTTGGCTCAGCTTTCTTTTCGATCCAATATCCAAACATGTAACCAAAACACAAATACCCAAGAAAACGTAAAATAGAACAAAAGAATAAAAATCACTAAAAACCTAAAAACAAGTCCGCGTCGGCGGCGCCAAAAATTGATGTGTTTTTAAATTATTGTAGAAAGTTGTAGTAAAAGATTTCATTCACTAAGACTTGTGAAGATTCAATTTTAGATTCAAACTCAATAGAAAACTTACGAAGATGTTATCAAGATTATAAAAAGCACCGAGACTCAGGATTCCACCATTGACCAATTAAGTGATTCAATCTAATCAATATTCATGCAATTCTTTGCGTTTGAAGTGATTCTAATTTATTTCCTCTAGTAGATTTTCGAAGTAACAATTGTATACGTCAAGCATGAAACATCAAAAGTCTTAAACTAAGCATGCTCCATCAAAACGAATCACAATCATTCAATAAAAATCAATTTTCCAATATTAGTTCCATGCAAATAATCATAAAAGAAATTGCGAAAAATAATTAAAATAGAAATATACCACTTTTCATGGAATAATGGCTTCCTCCGTCGCCTCGGCTAAGGGGTTTAGCTCCTCATATTATTCACGTGCTCAAAATAGGTGTTCATAGCTCAAAAGTGTGAAAACAAGAGAAAACTAATAAAGCAGCGAGTTTGTAACAGATATATTTGTTCTGTAACTCACTTAATTAGAAATCAAGTACGAACCCAATATAATTGTTGGAAAAATTGTTACAAAGAGAATGAATTTGAATGAATAGGTGACGCTTTCTGCGACCTTCTTTTAGTGCTGTTCTCTGTTCTTATTCTTCCTCTTCTCTGCAAGTTATGAATTCGTCTCTGCAACTCCTCTGCACCTCTCTGCTAGTACCCCAAGGTATCGATACCCTTTGCTGGAACTCTCCCCTGCCTATATATAGCCAACAGGGGTAAGAAATCACGAATAAATCTCCTCTTTCTTCTCTCCCAAGTTCGGCCTTTTTTTCTTCTCCCTATACGCGTCTGGATTGTTCCATCCTTCCCTAAGTTGTGTAATAAAATCTTCAGAGAAGATATTATTTCCATTTCTACACGTTACTACCATATCAAACATGAACTTGATTCTCTTAGTTCCCGTCAAATAACATCCCCTTCCCCGTTTGTCCCCGAAGATTTTATCTTCCTTATTTTCTTCACTTACACGAATTATATCTCCTTGAATATTCTCTAATTTGATTGATACGACTCCTTTCAGGTTTATCTTCCATGTTTACTGCAAACAATCCTTAAATATCCAAAGTATCCCGAAACAGAACCCGAGATATCCTATACCCTGTTTTGTTTGGAATCGTGTTTTCTTTCGAACATAAACTCATTACCAGACCTGTTTGGTTCTAATAGGCACATCTCACTCCTAGCCTGCAAGAAAACCCGAGAAATTCCGGACCAGAATCAATCTAAAAATTACGCAATGACTGAATTGTTTTCCCGCCAAAACCGTGTGTTTAAACCATGAAGATGGTGTCCCCATAACTAGAGTAGGGGTGCATTTAGCAGATACCTTTGGGGATGCCCTGGGGTGCAAATAACGCTGGGTTACCCTTAGTAATTTGGTTACCCCTTATCCAAAATGGGGGTCCCTTTAGTAGGTGTCCTCCGGGTGCGCTTTTCGACAACTTTTCGAGCCGATTTTTCCAAAAATGATTATTGGCCAAAAATACCTACACACACATAACACACCGTAATAAGTACAAAAATGCGCACTAACATTACATAGAATCGAGACAAAGTAGACACAAAAATGTGTCTATCATTTAGTAATGCAGAATATTTGAAAATATAAAGTCAATTCAAAACTTACTATGCTTATATGAATATCTTATATTTTGGAAGAGAGAGGATTTACTTATGGGTTCCTCAGATATTTTCACAACGTAATATTATTTCAGTCACCATTTTTCTAAGATATATTAAATCTAAAATCAAAAGATACATGTGGGGATGAGACTTTTATCTCAAATTCTTCTAAATGTGTGATACATTTTCCGGATAACCAACGTATTTAACTCTAACGCCTACATACGTTAAATGAATATTTATTTTTTCCTTATCATCAAAGAAATTTTTTTAATCATCTCATTCAAGAAACCGAGAGTTGCATTGTTAATACTTATCTGAATCTTTTTCAATTACTGTAGAGATAGCTAAGTCACTACTGACATCATATGATTGTTGTGACTCATTCAACTTGAAATACCTATCATCATATGAAATTTTGAAAGTCTAATTTCAAACTGATTTGAGAAGACTTCACATATTTGTTCTTGGCATTCTTTAGAGCCTCTGGGCCCAGAGAGTAGGCATTTAGAGTTTTCGTTATGATGCAGATGTAATTTCACATAACCAATAAGCAACCTTTGAGTCATTTCGCTGCGGCCAAAGTATACATAAAATATGTTTATATTTTGTGTATAAACATAATAATTACAAATATAAGAAATAA
>JAJJWW010018076.1:0-19693 GCA_023531295.1 Papaver armeniacum | reverse complement strand
CTTATGTACTTCCCTGGAATTGATGATGTCCTCAAAGTATCGTAGCTCGGTGATATGGAAACACTTGATAAAATGTTCTCCTTTAACCATGTAGCTGCCTTTAACATGGCTTTTGTTACGGCATGAAAAGCTGAAGTAACTGACTCTAATTCCGCTGATATATATATATATATATGAAAGTCTCATGATCCATAGAGTACAGTAAAAAAAAAGTGTAACCATCGAGAAATCTTCTTTCCTAAAGGATGCATCAATAAAGATTATCCAAATATGTATTTAAGTCGGGCCAGTTATTCCTAACCAGAGTTCCTTTCTTTGGGTAATTTTCTTAGGATAACTTTAGAAAGGAGTAAATTTTTAGGTATCTAATAATTTGATCGATTAAGTTTATCGTCGGATTGGCTTTATTTTTTTATTTTTTGAAGATAACCAAGCAATATATTTCCCGAGGATGAACCATAGGATTTTCGTTTATTTTCCCAAATACTTGGAAAAATCTAGGTTTGATAACCAACCTATAACCCCCTGACATTGATCGATTTTGTTCTACTTTAGTATTAATGACTTTTAAAGAGAAACCGAAATCCATATAGCTCTTGCAAAAGACAAAATCAAGATGTTATTCGATTCTGCTCCCGAGAATTGCACATCTGACATTAAGAGTCTATAGCCGAATAATGGGCTCCAAACCTGGAAGAAGTTATGAGTTTTTTTTGCTATAATTTCCAAATAAATAATCTTATTTTGGATTGCTTGTATTTATCATTTTTTCCAAGAAAATTCGTAAATTATCATTTTCTTGATCTTGGTTTACTAGAAAGTTATAGACATTTTTGGTAAAGTGAATTTCTGAATGATGATGCTTTCATCTAATATTGTCTTGTTCTTGTCTCTTTGGCGTTGTAGCTTGAATTTTGCTCTCATGTCTGGATGAGATTATTTTTCCAGTTTTTAACTTGATCGATGTATTTTATTACTGCTATCATCTCCTATACCATTTTTTGTACCGGTTCATGTATAATGGTTGGTTATATCAGCATTAGGTATCCACTAGTCCTCCCAAATTTTTGAGGAGTCTCAATTTTTACTTGCCGACAAAATTACCCTTAATTAGGTTTTAAAACTTTTTGTATACTCGTCGGATCCATGATGGATAGGAAGATATATAAGAATCTAGGTGGTGGGAGTTTGGGTAGTATTTAGCCGCTTGAGTTGGACCCAGAAGTTGACCACGGTCTGCGATTAGACTACTTGCAAGTTTTTTGAGGAGAGTTATATTGAAATGGTATGTATTTTTAATTCCCCCCTCCTTGAGAATAGGCTTGTACATATTGGTTAAAGCTCTAACGTATCCTCCTATGCTCTTAGCCTTATCCTTATTCCACCCGAGTTTTCTTTGGATTCTATCAATTTGATTGAGAGTTTATTTAGGTAATGCAGGATTTGCATTTGGAATGTAAATTAGCTTGAAAAATTGATTTTATTAGCCACCTTATACATTCTTGAGAATGAGTTTGATTTCAAGCCTTGAAAGGTATCATAGTATTTTTGGAGTAGAGGTTCGAATTATCTTTCTTGTTCTTGTCGAAGAAAAGAGGTGTGCCAAGATATCTATCGTTTCTTTTAATTAACGGGACTTTTAGGATTTTTATTTATGATTTTTCCATGTTTTGTATGAATACGTAAGTTTTGAAGTAGATCTTATCTGCCCAATAATTTACTAATTTCCCCGAATCTTGATAAAATGTCTAAAAGATTTTTTGCTTCTACCAGATTGACTACGTCTGAATGTACTCCTGCTTGTCCTTGATCTTGAGCTCACACGTGTAGTTTATTAATCTTTGCTCTTGCAATCTTATGTTATCTTCTCTTAACTCATTATTCTCATGCGTCAAATTCACACGCTCTTCATCCTCTCTCCTTATTTCGCAATCAACCTTTGTCAAGTTCTTCGATTGTCATGTTATCTCCATCCCCTTCTATTAGTCACGGAGCTCAGTTCTTTCCTCTTCTTCTTACATTGAATGTCAGATGGCGATGAACACTTACTCTGCTCAATCGATAATGTTATCCTGTGTTGGTTCGCTTTGGATCCGAGTTTGTGCTTGATTTCCCTCTTGTTTCTTTCTCCCATCCTTGAGGATTCGGCGATTTCGCTCCTTCTTCTTCCAGCGATTCTTGCTCCTCCCGGTGCTATTGTTTGTTACTGCTGCGATTTGTTTGTCTCACCATCTTTTTATCTATAACAATTTTTTTCGCTATTCTAAGATAAAAAATACTCTCTTAAGAACCAAAGATTTTTCTAGTGAAGATTGTTTTTCTTGAAACAAAAGGATATTGACTGAATCTTTTAGATCTAAACTTCCAAACTTTTCCAAGGTTATTAATATCTTCTAACATGTTTTTAAGAACTTCCACCAACAGGATACATCATTCCCAGCTGTTTCCTAGCGCCAAAATGTAGTTGCAGGAAATCCTACAACCACATCCTTAGTAAAATCTATAGAATAATCTAAGTTAACTCCATGAGAATCACAAGAACATTCATTAAGATCTTCAAATTGGATACAAAGTAATAAGAAAACCCTAACTTGGGAAGCAAATAATCTTTCTCTCTCCTAAATATCTTGTTTAGACTCTCAAAAAAGCCCTCTCTCAATATATACAAGGTCGCTCGGCTCCTTATATAGAGTTTACATAGTGGAGGACAACTAATAAAGCCTCTATTTTCGGATTTGGCGTGCGTCATTAACGCACGCTTACATTGACTCTTCTCTCACATTCTCTACAACATCGCATGGCTCTTCATAATTTTCTCGTGATTAAGCTGACGTCACCTGATACGTCATTCCGGATAAGTTGTGCGCGGTTATCTTCTCTCGGTCTTGATGATCATCATTTCGCATACTTGATTGATGTGCGGTATTTTGTACCTACAGATACAATGCTTTGAAAATAAAATAACAAAAGTTCGGCGAATATATTCGTGTATATGTGTCCGTTGTTCATGGCCTTAGGCCTGCCCCTGGCTATCATAGAGTAACCTGGCCCAATTAAACTCATTAAATTGCTTGTCGAATTCATTTTTTAATAAGTTGTTGTGATTTGACGTATGCTTTTGACATCATTATTACTAGTAACAGTAACTCAGTACTGATTGATTTAGTAATGATGAATATGCTCGAGCTAGAAAAGATCTTAACGTGGCACAGATCTGCTGCTTACCCTTTGAACTTTCTCAAAAAGAACTCTGGCTATGGCACTTTTATCTCAACTACTGTACTACTCACGGCCGGCATGCACTTTGTTTACCTTGGAAGACTACCCTCAAACGAGTTCTCTGCAACGTGTAACGGCAGTGAAGATCCAACCAAAATACTACTTTAATTAAAGTAAAATGATGAGGTTGGGGTAGCAAGAAAAATGACTCGGATGTCAGTAAATATTACTCCGGCCGGCGGCTTCTCCTCAAACTTGATTTCACACGTCAGGTTACCCAACGAATTTATCACGAGAAAGAGTATGTGTCCTCGTAAATACAAGAATACATCTGTATGCAGCTGGCAAGGGTTGTCCTTGAAGGAAAGAAAAGAAATCCCGTCAAATCAAAAAGTGTTTTCATGGAGTAAGATACATACGGACCAGCCGTACACTCCTCTTGTCTTCTTCTTCTCATGTACTTGAGCAGATGACAGCTCAGCAGTTTTGTATCTTTCAGGAGGGCAGTTACGGCATCTTGATTGTTGTTGTTCAAGTCAAACTTACTATTCTTGGTTAATTCCATTTGGTTTGACAAGAAAAGTTGCGGATTCTGGTTTTAATTTAGCTAAAAGCGGCGTTTATTTGTTAAAAGAAGCCCAGTTTTTGATTTTGAAAATTTGGTAGTTGCGGGAAACAGCCCTTATCTACTACAATAACTAATGACTTAATGACTGGCTGGCCGAGGATAGGTGTTGCCAGGGAACAGGAGGAGTGAATGGCAACCCAGCTTTTTGATGGTGGGTACCGTGGGGTGAAGGTGTTTGCGTCGATTTTAATGGAAAAATGAAAAAAGAGCAAATGAAAATATTGTGGCTGCTGGGATTCGAGCCCAGGTCTCCACGGCCACAACGTGGAATTCTTACCACTAAACTACAGCCACATTGTTGCGCAGTGAGCTAGAGCAGTGATAGTTAAAGGAGTAATTACCATAAAGTTGAGCTTCCACGGCATTCAAGGTATAAGATCATCTCTACAGACTTGGACAAAATGAAATTTTCTTCGAGCACAACGACACAAATCATTTTTGGTAGAATAGAACATGGGGTGAACCGTGAACAAGACCCTTCCAAGACAAATATTAACAAAGTATGTGACGAGTAACAACTACTAACTAACAAGAAGAACTTGTTTTTATTTATTTTCAGTAATATGGTGGAGGTCTTTTCATGATAATCACTAGCTTATTCTCAAAAGATGATGAGAACACCAGTTTTGTGCATATCAAGGATAGTAGCGTGTGTCTCTCATGTGAAGAGTATAATAATTAACTTAGTGGATTACTTTTTCTTGATCAAATCAGGATTAGCGTGTGACAACAATCAACAGTTGTGGATTATGAACTGAAACTTCTTAAAATTGGTCGGTTCTTCTTTTTCCTTTTTGGTGTGTATGAAAAGAACCACAAGGTTTACAATTTATTTATTTATTTTTTACAAAAAACCCTAAAATGTGTCAATCTCATGTTATTATGCGATGCACCTTTGTCCATATAGCCTTCGGGCAAAGAGTGTATAACCTGGCTTATTTATATTGTGGCTGTGATTTGACGTATGCCTATGATCATTATCACTACTAGTGCTGATTAGTAATGATGTTAATGTCCTAGAAAGATATGATATAATCTTTACGTGGCAGTACAGATCTGCTGGATTAAAGGAACTTTTTCCACGAAAAGAACATTGGTTAATCGATTGCACTTAATCTCCTCAACCAACACCACTTTGTTTATTGTGTCTTGAAAGACTACACCACACGACTTCTCCTTTCTAGCAACCCCCAAAGTATATAACACGTGTACGAAACATACTCCAATGAGCCACAGTGGGAAAATGAAGTTAGGTGTGGCTTGACTTATTGGATTTTTGGGGTGATTTCATCCTATGATTTTGGCATGAATTTTTTTTATCAAACCAAATATCACTGTAAAAGTTTTAGTTTTCCTTGACTTTGAGCCAGCCCAAGTCAGACATGTAGATTCTAGCCGTGATAAATGAGGGCAACCAGTGTCACAAATAACTCAGGCAACAGCACGGCAGTCTTGCATCATTTTGGAGGGTAGTTACGGTATCTATCTTTGGTTGTTGTTCAGGTCAAACATACTATTCTTAAGACTTTTATACAAACTTGAAGTAAAACATACTATTCTTAAGACTTTTATACAAACTTGAAGAAAAGGCGGGAATTATGAGTCTATCACAACCAATGTAGTCAATATCGGATTTCGGTGAATATCGGTCGAGTACCGAGACACGATATTTCGGTGGATACTGGTGAGAAAATTTCCTTCTACTTTTGAGAATTCAAATTTTGGTAATTGCGTGAAAAATGCATCTACCACGGTAATTATGACCTAGTCGATGGATAAGGTAAAAAAAAATGAAAATGAAAATGCATAAAAGTATATGTGGCTGCTGGGATTCGAGCCCAGGTCTCCACGGCCACAACGTGGAATTCTTACCACTAAACTACAGCCACAATTGTTGAGTTGCAATTATAATAAAACCTAACTTATCACTAAATTTAGCTCTTAAGCCAGGTATAAAAACATGAGTCGATCTTTGAATCACCTCTACAAAATGAAATTTTCTTCCAGCACAATCATACAACAGTGGATCTTGAACTAAATTTCTTAAAGTTGGTCGGTTCTTTTTGTAGGTTTCAGAACTACTCAAAAAAAGCATAAAGCTATGATGTCTCCGTCTCAGATTAAATCTTGTTTCTTTTGTTGCTGAGCTAATTGGCACTCAACATGCATATGCCAGCCATCTATGACAGAGAACGAACGGGATAAACGGATTAGGTTGGTCTTAAATCCCATGATGTGATCTTGAATTCTGTCAACATATATGTGGTGCTCAGTGAAAACCCCAAACTCCAGTTATATCAGTTTCTGGTTGGACTCTCACTTTCAACCCATGTCCTCTGTTAGCAAGCACTTCACTTTGATTGGAAAACAGATTTTCTTCTCTGTGACATATACAGTAATCATGAAGTGGTCTTGGACCTTGTTGGGCCATTGAAACTTTATTCGTATCTCTTCCTCTCATCTCTAAGCTTAAACCCGCCATCTCTCAGACAGTGCTAATCCAATGATCAATATCGGATAAACTTGTTATTTTAGACTAAAAATCTTATTGTGGGCATGGAAACTATCTGAGATACGTGTCACATACACATAAATGAGGTGTCATCATTCTTAAGTGCCACACGGCTTTGGAATGATCCCTATAACTATCTCGAGAAACTAGTAAGAAATTCAGAGAAAGCCCTTGCCATTGCAGACTACTACGTCTATTTGGTGAATTCCGACCACTTAGGCGGTTAAGTAACTTGCCGTGTTACGAAAACGTTGGGTCTTGCGAGGTAAGCTGGTATTTACGGAAGTACCGAGAATTGTGTGTCAAGAATAGTATGTTATGTTTAAGGTTTATAAACCCTAGCTAGCTAGCTAGGGTCAAGCTGTACTCTGTAATACCACAAAAGCAGTGAGGTCGATGCTTAATACAGACGGGTTGGTAAGACGTTCATGAAGCAGTACAGTCGTCAGCCCATCAGGTAAAGCTGGTACCCCATCTTTTAAAATTATTACAGTATTTAAATTCAAAACTGAGTCAGTTTTGTTGGCAATTCTTCGGAGGTTTTTTGTTCACTCCGTCAATTTAAAACAAATGATTCAGAGAAGATCAATTTGGATTATGAGTACGCAAGGCGGAAACTGGCAGGGGTCATCTAATCCTTTTCTTTTCTTGCTCTGTGTCAAAGCACGTGCCAAGGAGAAGGATTTAGTCCCACATCTCTCAAAAAATGCAAACTATACTTGATATTTAGATCTCAAGATTGGAGAAATGAACGTCGAGCTCGGTTGCGCGAGCTTGTAACCCAATTGGGGACAACAAGGTGGTTGAACACTGGTCGGGTTTCACCTGGTAGGCACTGGTGCGCACGCTATGTTGGCTCGCCCTCTCCAAGTCGGGAGTTGGCCGCATTGTCCGGGCGTAGGCCTGGGCTCTGTGGTCACTGCAGCGGAGGCACTGCGTCGGGGCTGGTTTCACAGAGCAACGAACACCTCCCGCTCTTGACAGTGGAAGGATCACGAGCCGATGTGCCCCTGGTTCCAACTCAGCCTGGTGAGCCGAGAGTCAGTTGAACAACCACTTTTTTCATTTTTTTTCATTTTTTTTGGTGCTGGTTCTATCTACTAATTGTACATATTTTGGATTATTTGGTGGTGGAGCTGGATAAAATGTGCGTGGCGGAGATTTTTTGGGTGGTGCTGAGATTTTATCTGTTTTCTTGTACCAGGACGGCTAGCTATCTGTTTTCTTCCATACAGTGCAAGTGGCCCATGTAAATGCACACCAATAAGACCCCAGGCATCACATTCATGGACATTGCAACCTTTGTAAATCACATATTCAAACTGATAAATTTGAATGCCTTATACTGCAAATTTGTTGATTTAGTAGTTGGCCAGTAACTTTCAACCAAGGAGGTCGATTAATCAGTCAATTCTGTACTCAGGTTCCAAGTTTCCAACTAGCATGGGACGCACGCATTATTCAAGTAGAATAATGAAACAGAAAGATCGCACTGAACCCAGCTAGAACACCTTCAATGCATTACTGGTTCACCTATGTTTTAACACTAGGAAGATTATACACTGATCAAACGGATTTCCATAACCCAGTATATCACCAACGGAATGTAGATTCCACAAATCTCAAGAATTAACACTTACCCATGATGAAACAAGAAGGTTTTACCTATTTCCCATCCTCACTTTCACTAAATTCCATCCCAACTACATAAATTAATTTTAGTTTAACTCTTTCTTGATTGGGTAAACAAAACTCACCCTATTTTACCTCTTTCCAGGTTGGACCACCGTCTTCCTTCTTCTTCTCCATGAAGTCTAATCCTAAATCTAATAATCCACCATTGCCAACCTGTTTAATTTACGGCAACATCCAAGCGCCACCCATATATTACCATCATTGACCTACACGTTCTGTATTTGTATGGAAATAACGGGTTTCCATAATCACAACACCAGTTGAATGATTCACTGGTATGGAAGAAAACTGGACGATGAGAAAAGGTTGCTGGCCAGCGGATTACAACCGGCAGATTTACATAGATTTTTTCCAGGATTTATTATCTATAACAAATATATTCAGTTTCATGTATTTTTCTTTGTCTTTTTGATTTACATACGTCCGTACATGAGATTTAGCAATATGGTTCTTTTTTCCTACAATCACTGGTAGAAAATTCAATGGTTTGAAAGAAAATTGGAACGAAACTGATCATATACTCTATTCTATTCAATCGTCCCTCTTGTTTTTTTTTTCCATCTTGTTTACCCTAATTGATAGTTAGAAGCCCACACGATCTTCACAAATCTGATCAAAATGTTGATTTGAGAATCAATATCTCGATCAATTCATGGCAGTTAGATTTCAGGTTAACAATGTCGATGAATAATAAGAAGAAGAGTTTTGATTACCCAACCTAGAAAGAGTTAACAAAAATTAATGTATATATTTGGGATGGGATTTAGGGAGAGTGGGGATGGGAAATAGGTAAAACCAACAAGAATAAACCACAAGAGATAATCTACTTGTAAAAAGGGTCCATCAAAAAAGAAACAATTACTTATTTACCTTACCTCAACATTGGATTCAACACAGTCAAGTTTTAAAAACATAGCTCCAGGTCGGAAACTATCTGCTGATTATTTTCAAATTCTGAAATAATTGTCTCCGCAGTTGTCCACCGTAGAGAAGCTGAAGCAACCCAAACTATGAAAGTTACTTTAGAAAATTCCAACTTCTTGGCCAACAAAAGTGCTTCAGTCGACTTCCAGTTTGATTTCCATATAATCAAAAGCCTACCGTCCAACCTAGTCTATGGTGTGGTGTGAGACGAATAAGAAAAAACAAGATTTAGGAGCGTGAAAACTTAATGACAGCGCCTGGTGAAGCCCATGAAGACGTTCGTAACTGCATCAAAATCTTCTTATTCAAAGCCTCCTGAGCTTTAGATTTTTCTTCTTCTTGCATGGATCCATGTAATTTTCTTCAAGAGTATATGAACTTCCCAAAATAACCTTTAGAAGAACTCTTGCATGCTTCAGAACAAATTTGACTATCTCCAGCTCCTTTGGGTTCCCATTAAACTGCTGAATTTCGAATGACTTCAGGCATTCCAAACAAAGAGCTACTTTGTGAAATTTCATAGTGTTCTCTTTGACTGTGCCACTAAATTCCACCTACAACCATGTTTTAAGTTCAGATAAATATAACGAAAATAAACAAGGGCAAGAAGTACGTAATGATGTATACTGTGCAATGACAAACAGATTTGAGAAGTGTAATATACCTCATTGATGACCAGTGATTTCAAATTTGGAGAAAAATCTAGAAAGTCGAGTAATGTTTTCATGTGCACGTAATGAATATCATACACTTCCAAATGGATCAAATTATCAAAGGCAGGGAAACCTGTAGACAGATCCTGGGCGAGCTTGAGAACCTATAACAAAGTATACAACAACAGCAAAAAAACTAAAGTGAGTTTGCATTCAAGGTACATAACATTTCAAAAGAAATGACCTAGTCACCTAAGATTCAAAGAAAGAAGCACTGGAAGCAAGCGTACCTCAAAGTAAATCCCTGATAGTTTCAAGACCTTTACATTGCAGAGCTTCATTATAAAATTAGATAATGGAATAAATCTGGACTTTATGTCGCAAAAGTTGTAGTATAATTCTGCATCCTGTAGCAATGGGAAGCTATGCACAGAAATATCTTCCGGTAGCCAATTAGAGAACGTTAAGGACATTAGATTTGGTGCATTAATCTTGACCTTGATAGGCATGAAATCTTCCATATTACTTCTCCAACAACAAGTTAGACTGAAGGACTTAAATGTAGGAGCGGAAACATGTATCTTATAAAAATTCTGCAAACCACCATTGGCCAAACACAATTCTTCAAGTACTGGGCAACTAGAAAAGAGTTTTCCTGCCGATTTCTTATCATGATATACAATATTCGTAAGACGGAGGATCTTCAGTCTTGAAAGAGAAATTGATTCTGGAAGATCGAGTCTGGAAGATCGAGCCTGTCTTTTTCTTGAATCTGAAAATCTAACTTGGTTAATGTTTCAGAAGTGAAAAGGGTGTCAGGAATCATATTTCCGTTGCTTGGGTATGAGTAGGACCCAGAAAAAATGAACTCTTCGACTCCACAATTGATTGCCGTAGTGATCCATGCATTCACCTGCTTGTGATCGAAAAATCCAGATTCACAATTGAGACAAAACTTGTTTATATTTACCATATTGCGTAGAAGCAATATCCTATCCACAAAATCCATGAACTTATTCGTCTCCAAGATAATGGCTTCTTCATCATTACCTTCGTTTCTGCTAAAAATGATTCTAGGAGGTTCCCAGTAGAGAAAATCGAGAACCGGAACATATACCCACACATCCTTCCATCTTTTCGACAAAATGCTGGTAGAAACAGCACATTTGGTTGGAAGAAAAGAGAGTATTGTTGAAATATTAGTCTCATGGTCAGGTTATACTCGTTAGTGTAGTATAGAACATGTGAAGAATACACTCTTCACATGTATAGTCTGTGAAGAAAGCCTTCTTCACGAGATATCATCTGTGTGCATACTTGTTATGTTGTGTAGGTATAGTGTACAGTGGATTGCAAACAGTGTTTAGATATTTTTTAGGGTATTCTTGTAACTGTGCATATACTCAATCTATAAAATAGAGGATCTCACCTCTGAGTGAAATATACTCTTCCATTCACTCTCTCTTGATTTCCACATGGTATCGAGCTCAAGAGAGAAAGAAGAGAAAACCATCTTAGTTCCTTCTTAAGCTTGATCTGTTGCTTCGATCGTGATTAAAGATCTTGAAGTTAGATCCTGAAGTTGTTCCAAATAGGGCTGCAAACCTGTTCTTGAAGAACATGTGGCTGTTTGTAAGTTGTTTTCCACTGAAATTTGTCTTTCTTTGTTGAGTTAAAAGTAGATCTATGGCTAGTACTTCGAGAATAGTAGTTTGTCTCATTCTAGGAGTTCAGCTCAACTAGACTTTTCTCATAGCAATAGTTTGAGTGTCAAAGTCAGTATCGGAACTAATTAAAAAAATAGTAGCTCTTATATCTCCTAGGTACCTCAAGGAAGTTCTGTTTGAGGTGTTACTTCATCCGTTTGTGATTGTTGTAACAATAATGGTAATAGAAGAGTGAGTAATCCGTTTGGAGGAAGAAGAGGAGTTTACGGTGGTAGTTCTCAAATCGTATCACACAACTCTGGTGAAGAGGAGTTTCGACCTTCATCATCATCACTACCTAGTGTTTCCTCTCACCCATCTCAAGTTCAGCTGGAACAGTTGATAAAGGACTATGCTAGAATGCAGTCATCCAAGGAAAGTTGGGGTGGGTATACTTGATGACTCAATCGGGTAACATTGGTAGTGTTGTTAACTCCAGCGTGATAAATCTAAGGGTTCTTGGGTTGTTGACAATTGGAGCAACTGATCACATGTCTACCGAGTCCAACCGCTTCTCCACCTATAATCCTAATCCTAGTAAACCATGTATTCTGACGGCTGATGGATCTCCAATTATTGTCTCTGATGAAGGACGTGTTAGATAACTAGTTCCATGTCTCTTTCTACGGTGTTGCATGTTAGAATCTTTCTTGCAACCTTCTCTCAATCAATCGAGATAACCAAAGCTTTGAAGTGCAAGGTTACCTTTTATGAGACACATTGTGTTTTTCAGATATTCTCATGGAGCAACACTTGGCTTAGGCAAAGAGAGGGGGTTTATACTACTTGGAATTGCATGAGGTGAAACAAGATGACCGAGTTTAGAGCCTATAAATCAACAAGTGTGTCTAGTTAGAAGAACAAGTTTGGCTGTGGCATAAAGATTAGGGCATCCTTCCTTCGGGTATTTACAAAAGTTATTCCCTAAGTTGTTTTCAGAACTTGATATATCTAAATTTCATTGTGAAACTTGTGAACTAGCTAAGCATCATCGTGTTCCTTACCCTTTGAGCATGAATAGAAGTTTATCTCCTTTTGCTATTGTACATAGTGATGTTTGGGGTCCTTCACGTGTCACTACTAATGGTGGCTTTCGTTGGTTTGTTACCTTTATTGATGATTATTCTCGGGTCTCTTGGGTTCACTTATTGAAAGACAAGAGCGATGTTCATGCGGAGTCTTCAAAAGCTTTCATAAGTTTGTTCTAACCCAGTTTGTGAAAAAATTCAGGTGTTAAGATCCGATAGAGGTGGCGAATATCTAAATCAAGGTCTCTCCTCTTACTTCTTGGAACATGGAATTATCCACCAAACTTCGTGTACTGATACCCCACAGCAAAATGGAGTTGTTGAGCGGAAAAATCGTCACCTATTAGAAGTCACTAGGTGCTTGTTGTTCCAAATGAATGTGCCAAAAAGATTTTGGGGTGATGCTGTCATTACCGCTACAAGGCTAATTAACAAAATGCCTTCTCGGGTTACGAATTTTCAAACACCATGTGATGTTCTTTCTTCAAGCACTTCCACGGCAACCACATGATTCTCGCTCCAATAAAGTTTTTGGGTGCGTTTCCTATGTGCATGTCCATAAACCAGATAGGAGTAAATTGGATCCAAGAGCTCTCAAATGTGTTTTCTTGGGTTATTCAGCTACACAGAAAGGCTACAAGTGTTGCTACCCTCCCACGGGAAAGATCTATGTATCCATGGATGTAACCTTTTGTGAAGATCAAGCCTACTTCTCGAGTATTCAGTGGCTTCTCTTCGGGGAGCATATAACATATTGTGAAGATCAGCCTTGGTTCGAACTTCACGTTCAAGACCTAAGGAAAGTGTTATTCCTCAACCTCCTCAACCCCGGTTACTACGCCACCAATTCGGGTCTACAAACGAAGAGACAAGGCTCCTCGGAGTAGCGGAATCGGGAACCTCCTAAAGTTCTGCTTTGAGACTAATTTAAGAGTTAATGAAGACGATGTTTGGTGATGAGTCAACAAATTTCAAAGATATCGACGTTGGTGATGAGCCCACAAATGTCGGAGATGTCGACGCAGGTTTGATGAGCCCACAAATGTTGAGGAAAATAGATATCCTAGTCGTATACGTAAACCACCAACTCGATATGGGTATTCTAAGATCATCCAATTGCTAACTTTGTGTCTACTCATCGTCTGTCACCCTCTTATCTGCGTTTGCAAGTAAAGTGTCTTACCATACAATTCCTACAGGGTTGAAGACGCTCTTGTTGATCCAAATTGGAAGCAAGCTCGGTAGAAGAAAAGAAAGCCCAAAAGAAAACTTCACATGGGTTGAGGTTGAACTACCAAGAGGAAAGAAGACAATCGGCTTTGCAGAGTGGGTATTCACTTTGTGAAGTATAAGTCTCGATGGAACTATTGAAAGGTATAAAGCAAGATTAGTAGCCAAGGGCTATACTGAACTTATGGAATAGACTATCAAGAAACCTTTGCTCCACATTGCTAAGATGAACACCATTCGTGTCTTGTTATCTTTGGCGAAACAAGGATTGGCCACTTCTACGAGTTCGATGTGAAGAATGCTTTTCTCAATGGTGATTTGGAAGAGGAAGTATACATGGACATTCCTCCCGGATTTCAAACAGCCGCTAATAAAGGAAAATTATGCAAGTTGAAGAAATCCTTGTATGGTTTTGAAACAGTCTCTAGGGCATGGTTTGGAAGGTTTACCCAAAGTATGCGGAGATATGGATTTCGTCAAAGTCGAGCAGATCATACCTTATTCCTCAAACGTTCAAAAGCTGGAAAACTCACCATGCTTATCGTGTATGTGGATGACATAATAATGACAGGTGATGATGTGGAAGAAATGGGGAAGGTAAAATCTTACTTAGCCAAAGAATTTGAGATAAAGGACCTAGGAGAATTGTGCTACTTCTTAGGAATTGAAGTGGCAAGGTCAAAAGGGTATCTACATCTCTCAAAGGAAATATGTCCTAGACCTTCTAGCTAGAAACAGGATGTTGGGATGCAGGCCTATTGACACACCAATTGAACCAAATCGGAAAATGGGAGAAGACACTAATGGCGTTCTGTGAACAAAGAAAGATATCAAAGGTTAGTGGGAAGACTGATTTATCTTTCTCACACTCGTCCACGATATTGCATACTCGAGTGAGTGTTGTCAGTCGGTTATGCATGCTCCCGAGAGACACATGGACGCGAGTGTATCGAATACTTCGCTACCTAAAAATCTAATTCGACAAAAGGGTCTATTTTCTCGAGAATAACCACACGAGGTTGAAGCATACACATCACCGAGATTAGGCGAGGCTCGGTGATTGATTCGTAGGTCTACCTCCTGATATTGTTCATTTGTGGGAGGGAAACCTAGTAACTTGGCGCGACAAGAAACAATAAGTCGTAGCTAGATCTAGTGCGAAAGCGAGTTTAGGGCTATGGCTCATGGTATATGTGAGTTATTATGGTTAAGAATACTATTGGCGAGAAATTGGTTTCAAGCCTAAAGGTCAATGAAGTGCAGCTTCTGCGACAACAAGGCTGCCATCGGCATTGCTCACAATCCAATCCAACATGATGAGAACCAAGCATGTAGAAGTGGACCCAGACATTTCATCAAAGAAATTGGATGAAGGAGTTATCGGCCTCCTTTTGTAAGAACTGCGAAAATCGGTTGCGGACATTCTGACAAAAGGAGTTCCAAGTCGACCATTCAACTCTTTCCTTGACAAGCTTGGTATGCTAGATATCTACGCACTGACTTGAGGGGGAGTGTTGAAATATTAGTCTCATGGTCAGGTTATACTCGTTAGTGTAGTATAGAACATGTGAAGAATACACTCTTCACATGTATAGTCTGTGAAGAAAGCCTTCTTCACGAGATATCATCTGTGTGCATCTTGTTATGTTGTGTAGGTATAGTGTACAATGGATTGCAAACGGTGTTTAGATATTTTTAGGGTATTCTTGTAATCTGTGCATATACTCAATCTATAAAATAGAGGATCTCACCTGCGAGTGAAATATACTCTTCCATTCACTCTCTCTTGATTTCCACAAGTATATGATGAAGTAACGGATCAGGAAGTTTACTAATCCTATCCCCTCCCACCACATTCATATTGTCGTCGTCGTAGTAGTTTCTACAAAGTAACACAAAGATTCAAATTAATACTGTAACAAATACTCATCTTCAAACATACAAATACTCATTGAAATCAACACTAGAAATATCTACTAGCAATGCTAGCATGAAACAGTTTGAATCCATATGAACAAGTATAAATCAGAAGGCATTAAGAAATCAAATCAAGTTACATTCAGACAAATCAAGTTACCAGGCCGGCCCTGGCGTTATTAAGCTGCCCAAGCAAAATGAAAAGTGTTGCCCTTTTAAATATTTGACTAAGTCAGATCAACATTGACCACGACTGATATTTTCAGGTGACCTAATGGCAGAAAATCATCTAAGTTTTATCAACAGTTAATTAAGAGAAAAAAATGTCTATATATTGCTTCAAAAAATATCTATATATATAGATATGATATAACTCAAATTTTGCAAATTTTATTTTATTGCACTGTATTAGAGTCTCAGATCATTAATGGAGATTATAGCAAATCTTAAGTCGCATGTAAAATCGAGTAACCCGATTGACTATATATTCTTGTAGTATTTCCTAATCAAATTAATGCCCCTCCATTAGTCACAAACTGTGTTACAAGGACACTCCATAAATAAAATAAGCCGTGTCGACACTCGACGAACGGACACTCGTGTCCGACACACGGGACACAGCTCAATTATCAAGACAAGAATAAAATATTTAATAAAATTTCGGATATAGATTTTTTACATATTTATATTAGGAAAGAAAATGTTTTCTTCATTCTAACTTGTATAAGGACCTTTATCTTTAGTAAAAACATATTTTCTTAGCTTCAATAAGGAGTTTCGTCTTTAGTAATAGAAATAGAGACACTTCCAAACTAACCACTTTGATCTCCATTAGATTTTTTTAGCAAAAATGGAGATATTCTCCCACAACTAGAGCTATATCTATGAGATGATGGAGATACGTAGAAATATCAATGGAGTCTGTATTTCTAATGCCTTTTTTATTAGTTATATACATATATGTAAGTATTTTTCTATGCTCGCTATCCGTGTCCCCGTTTTCTAGTTTTTTAAGTTGTCGTGTCAAGATAACGTATTGGATACGACACACCGACACCGTGTCCGTGTCCTTGTAACACAGGTCACAAATCACCCCTAGGACCTCCCATGGAAAAGCAATCTTTTTCTCTTCGTTGTTTTCATTTCCTTTGGTAGTACATTCACACAAATGGTTAATAAGACTACAGACGCCAAGTTTTGCTGCCCCTCTTTTTGTGCTTCCCAAAGCGGTACTTCGGTCACTTTGGCCCAAGGCGGCCTGCAAGTTACAGTTCTTCTTCCAACCGGATGATCCTAATTTTCGAATAAATTTCTTCCAATCAAAATAAGAAAACCAGCACTTTAAACTGCATATCTAAAACTTGCAAGCCTTTAATGAAACAACAAGCAAATATGCTGCATGTATTTGGAGAGATGAACATTAAACAGGCTTTTAGTCCCTAAAATCTCGGCATTTGGAAGCCTACTTTCCCTACAAATGTGTTGGGGATACCTGCAGCATAGTAGCATACTCACTAAAAGCTTTTGCTTCATGCTGATTGTTGAGGTGACCATTACCGATTTCTACATATCTAAACACAGGGTCCTAAAAATCTTTAGTAATAAAAACACCTTCCTCACTTACAAAAACCATCATGTACACTCACGCACTAGCCCGACGAACGGATACCCAGTTCAAAATCAATTAGGTGGTTAGTGGTTACTAAACTGTATTTAACATACAAAAACAAAAAGCAATGATGATAAGCTAGGAGCCACACAAGACACAACCAAGATAATTTATCATTAGGATCGTATCGTAAAGACATGAACCGTATCACAAAATGAACATTGATAAACAATGCACTGGACATTCAGATACCTAAACAGCAGTTCATCTCTTCAGCTAAAGTTCACATAAACAACCAGCTAATGCCAAACTTGGATCTACTAATACATCTAACAGCCCCCAAACAAGATTTTCAATTGAAGAGTACTTGTACCAACTAGATTTCACCAATTCCAATAAATTCTCCTCAATATCAACCTCTAGTTCCCGTAAAATACTAAATTATCACTATTAATTCAGAAGCTTAGTTTAAAGAAAAAAACAATTAAAGAATTTATATCAAGAAAAAGATTGAAGAACCAACAACTTGAGTACCAAATTCTCAAACCCCATAAAAACAAAAATAAATTCAAGAATTACCCACCAGAAAGAAACGGCCAAATTTCAAAATTATGAACGGAAAACAGAGAATTCAGAACAACTTACTGTTAGATTGAAGAAAAATGCAACTAGCCCTTTGATTATGATGATACTGTAAATGCTTCTTCTTCTTCTTGTTGTTTCTTGGTCTTGTCTCAAAAGAATAGTATAGTAGACCCTAAGAGAGAGAAAATTTTGAGAGGATTTTACTAGTAGCAACATTTTTTGATTATTGAGTCGATCGAGTTTTGTTGTAGCCGCTGATCAGACGGCGATCCATTATTTGGTCAACCAGGTGCTGTGGTGTAGTCGGTTATCACGTCGGTTTGGTCCCATGAGTCAGGTCTTCTTGGCATTACCCAAAATGGTCGAGTCGGAAGTTAGGCTCTAGTGGATCTAACTCAAAGTAGAAAACAAATAGTTTGACTGCTAACCTCGCACAAATCGAGGTTGACTCGAGACCCGGACAAAGTCACTAACAAACAAACAAGGTGTTAGTTATCCCGAAATTAGAGTTCCAGTTCGGGCACAGGCAACACCATATTTTTCCTAATATTATTTTTGAGTCAGTTGAATTAGATCTGACTCAAAGTAGAAAACAAACAGTCTCGGCATGAGTCAGGGGTTGACTCAGACCCAAGCGCCAAGTCAGCTGTAAATATTAACGCATGCTTACGGTACTGAAAAATGATTAAACCTTTATTCCCATCTTCTGCAAATTAGGTGATTTTGTTCTTCTGACATTTTGTTGATTTTGCGTGATGCATTTGTATCAGCGGTTCTTGCAGGACGGTCGGTCATCGTAATGGTATTGCGGATACCGGATATTATGGGCTAGTCAAAAGTTAACCTCTTTGCGGCACAAAAGCATAGTAAAGTGGGAATTTAGTAGTTGGGAGGTTTGATTGATCCAACGCTGCTAAGTTGGTACTTCAATTTTATAAAAGATATCAAGAGATGGAATATTGAACAAGCTTGGTAAAGGGGCGGCACATAATGGTAGAGGGGCGGCAAGTGTGATAGCAATGTCCCTCTTATTGGTTATGGGGTGTCCTATAGGGGTGTAGATTGACTGATTACCCTTTTCACCTTAAATTAACCAAAATCAAATCAATTTTTTAAACCTAATGAATCGAAAAAAATCAAATCAGTTTTTTGTTTCATCTTCTTTCATCTTCTCTTCTCCTCCATCAACCCTAACCTCCATTAAAACCAAAATTTCATCGCCTTGATTAATGGCGATTTGAAAAATGTTTGGAAAAACCGGTTAGGGTTTAGTTTATCGTGTTGGATTTAAGTTAATTTTTGTATCAAAAATTAGGGTTTTGTATGAAAATTGAAATTGAAATTTGTTGGTTTATGCTAGTTACGGTTGGTAATAACTCAAATATGAACCGTAACTGTAGATTGGGTTGATGTTACGGTTGGTTTAAACAAATACCAACCGTAAGTTCTTAGTTTTGAGAATATGTTCGATTACGGTTTTATTTGCATCATATTTATCAACCAGTAATTGAGTTAGCGGTTTGTTACTCAAACAACCATACCAACCGTAAATAATCCTGTGTCTTAAGAATTTATCAAATAATGATTTACGGTTCAAAAGTTAAGTTGACACACCAAAGTAGTGGTAGTTACGGTTGGTCTCGATCATTAGTTACCAACCGTAATTTAGTTACGGTTGTTGTCCAATTTAATTACCAACCGTAATCATGGTTTTACGATTGGATCTTTCCCAAATTTAACGATTATAGTTGGTATTCGATAACTACGAATCAGTAACTAAGAGTTACCGGTTGGTCACGAACAAAATTGCAACGTAAGTTCTTAAAGAAAATTCAAAAGTTTTGATTTTGTTATGTAATTTAGATAATTTTGAGCGAGAAAAAGCTAATTGGAACTAATTTAGAAGTATATCGGGTCCACTGGAATCACTCATTTTGGTTAGTGAATCAAAATCTAGGGTTTCACAAATATCACATAAGTTTTCTTT
>JAJJWW010018075.1:0-171575 GCA_023531295.1 Papaver armeniacum | reverse complement strand
TACTACCAATTAACCATGCGCAGGTGTAGTTGAACCTAATCAATCTCACCACTGATTCAAGGTACGATTACGTTCCTTACGTCTCTGATCCAACGGAGGATACCTACGCACTTGATTCCCTTAGTTGATCTCACTTGCAACCAAGAGTTGCTACGGCGCTAAGTCGAAGACTTGATAAACAAATCTGTCTGCACACGAGAAAAGTCATAGATTGAATAAATCTATCTCACGAGAATACCCAAGAGTTTTGTTCCGTCTTTTGATAAATCAAGGTGCCACGATAACCAATTGATAAACCAGGACTTATATTCTCGAAGAAACAGACCTAGTATTATCAATCACCTCACAATAATCTTAATCGACTAGCAAAACAAGATATTGTGGAATCATAAATGATGAGGCGAAGATGTTTGTGATTACTTTTATCTTGCCTATCGGAGAAATTAATCTCGAGTCAATTATTTCAATTGTACTCAATACGGTGAGAATCGGGCAAGATCGGAACACGCAACTACAAAGAAAATAGTTGGGTGCGGCTTCACAATCCCAATGAAGTCTTTCAGGTCATTAACCTACAAGGTCACGATAGAAACCTAAGGTTAAAGGAGAATCGACTCTAGTTTATGCAACTAGTAACACCACGGGAGGTATGGGGATTAGTTTTCCCGAGTTGCTAGAGTTATCCTTTATATAGTTTTCAAATCGGGGGTTTGAAATCCAAGTTACCTTGGTAACAAAGAGTTCAATATTCACCTTTAGATGAAAAACTTTGATTTGTAAGCTAATATCTTTCGACCATTAGATCGAACTTAGCTTATTACACAAATGAAATGTACCCTCATTTAGGTTTATGTAACCGTACCCAACGTGTACACCATGTTGGTTCACAAATAGTTAACGAGGTTAGCCATATGATTACCCTCATATCAACCTTATTCATCTTAACCATAACTAGTTCAAATGACTATAATGAAACTAGTTAAAGAGTTGTTCAATTGCTATATTCTCATAAAATTATACAAGAACACAATTGAAGCAAAATCGGTTTGATTCACTCGAATCAATCATGGACATTATAGCCACGGTTTGCAAAGATTGCATTCCTTATTATATATAAATGTTTAAGTTCATGTACACAGCAGATTTTAGAGCTTTAACCTTCAAGTATGCAAACGTGTACGCATACTTGAATTACCGGACTAAGATTGGGTTTCGACACTATGCAAGCGGATATACGAACTTTCGAGTCCCGAGCAAAAATTCTCGGACATGAACACATGTACGCTAGTACGCATAGCGGGTATACATACTTAGGTTCCCGGATTCTCAAACCAACGAGTACACAAGCGGGTGCGCATACTATAGTTCTCGGACATGCATTACATATGTGCAAGAGTGCACAACATGACATATCCAATAATGATTAAGTGTTCTAAACTCTTATTTTAATCATTGAAATTTCTTAGAGGATGAGAATAGTAAGGTTTTTCACATACTATTAGCATCAAAGCAATTTTTAAGTTGACCAAATAATCATAACAAAACATTCCAAGTCTACACCAAATGATTGTATCACACAAACCATGTAAGATGTTATTAAAGCAATTTTCACATGATATAAGATGAACTTGGTCGAGACGAAAGCTTGCCAACACATATTTTAAAAATATGTAAGCGAGATAAACTCGGCTCGAAATCTCAAATGTGTATATGAAAACTATATCATGTCGACTTATGTCTCAATATAGGAGATAGAGTAGAAATAGACTTTCCAAGAGATAGATGAGTTTCGATCTCCACATACCTTTTATTGATGAAGTTCCACAAGCTCCTTATTATTCTTCGTCTTCAAATGATGAGCAGCGTGAAGTTTAAGCTCAACTACACAATCTATGTCCTAGTCCAGAGACAGCCCTATAAAGAGATATAAATCAAGACTTATAGTTTTGATCACTAACATTGACAAACATGCTTGAGGAATTAATATGTAGTTCACACTACAAATACATATGGTTTCGGCTCATTATGTAAGGAGGAGTGGTTTTGTGTTGAGACGAAGTATTGACTAAGGGGAGTGATACATATCACCATATTATTGTTGTCGAAGTTGTGATATAAGAACTTTGATGATGTGTAATAATACTATGACACTGTATAACAATAATCGGGAGCTTTTGTTTTCTCATTGTTATGGCTACGGAACTTCAACAACTATGATGCTGAACTGAACATCTATGGAATCATGGGAGTACTTTGAAAAGACAAAGTTTTCGAGTAATGTCGAAGCACCAAGGAGATCAAACATGTGGACGATAAGCTACAAAGTTTTATCTATTTTGTAATCCATATGTATTGATAGTTTTGTCACTAAAATTGACAAAGGGTGTGATTGTTAGAGCATAGCTCGAGTTGAACTCGCCTGTGTTGATATCTCAAGCATGTTTGTAAATATTAGTGATCAAAACTATATGTGTTTGATTTTGGATTTACTTATGACTAAGTCTCGGTCTAGGATAGTTAAGTATAGTTGAGCTCCGGAACTCATGGCGATTATCTTACAAGGCAGGGCATAAAGGAACGTTGGAACACATCCATTCTAAGGCCTTGGAGACTTGAACTCATCTGTCACTCAAAAGTCTATCTACTCTATCTCTACTCTTGAAGTTAAAAGTCGTATAAGTATGATAGTTTCCTTACCTTCCATTTCTTTATTTAAGTATGATTTACCTTTATCTTTTTCTCGAAATATGTGTTTAAGTAGCTTTACACAACTTTAACCATTTCCATCTTTACCCATGACGAAAGTCATGATGACGTTCGATCTTGAAATGGCTTTGATGTGATGATATGACTGAATAACGATTATTATAACATTATAGAAGAATGTTTCAATGATTGAAATGTAGAGTTGAGATTACCATCATGGATACTTAGGCATATATAGTGTGTTCCCACATTGGTGTATAAATCCATGTCCCAGGAAACCAAGTGCGTGCATATGTGTGCATGCGGTATTGGTGAAGGAGACAGGTTGGGTATTAGCGTGCCCGTCTTTGGCGGAAGTTTTATAACCTTAGAAAATTTACTGAGTTTGTAGTTTGCAAACTATTAAACCAGTGCTGAGTTTGTAAACTCAAATCCGGTATCTAAGGTACGCATACCCAAGCTGGTTATTTCTCAAATCGGTAGTTCATGAACTTAAAACAATAAATTATAAGGAATGCAATCTTTGCAAACAAAGGGCTATATTGTTCATGAATTGATTCAAATGAATCAAACCCGATTTTGTTTCAATTGTGTCTATGAATAAAGACCTAAGCAATTGAACAACTCTTCAACTAGTTCTTATGAGTCATTTGAACTAGTTATGAGAAAGATAAATACGGTTAATATGAAAGTGCTCATATGGCTAACCATTGGTTAACTATTTGTGAACCAACTAAGTGTATACGTTTAGGTACTTACTCAAACCTAAATGAATACATTTCATTTGTGTGTGACAAGCTAAGTTTTGATCCTAACAGGTTGAAAGATATTAGCTTGTATCTAATCGGGTTTTTCATCTAACGGTGAATATTGAATGCTTTGTTACCAAGGTAACGATTGTAAACCACGATTTGAAAACTATTTGAGCTCAGGAGACTCCATGGCGATTATCTTACAAAGACGAAGAACTACTCGAGGAACCGGTGGAACTTCATCCAGACTAAAAGGTATGTGGAGACTTGAACTCATCCGTTACTCAAAAGTCTATCTACTTTATCTCCTACTCTTGAGACAAAAGTCGGTATAAGTATGATAGTTTTCATACATACACATTTCTATTTTGAGCGAGTTTACTGCTTTATCTTTTCTTGAAATATGTGTTGGTAAGCTTTCTCGCTAACCATTTTCATCTTTACATGTGACGAAAGTCATGATGACGTTTGATCTTGAAAATAGCTTTGATAACGATAGTAAGTGAATAACGATTATTATAACATTATAGAAGAATTTTCAATGATTGAAATGTAGAGTTGAGATTACCATCATGGATATAGGCATATATAGTGTGTTCCCACATTAGTGTATAAATCCATGTACCGGAAACCAAGTGCGTGCATATGTGTGCATGCGGTATTGGTGAAGGAGAGAGTTGGGTACGCGTACCCGTCTTGGCAGAATTTATAACAAAATTTACTATGAGTTTGTAGTTTGCAAAGCGTTAAAACCAATCTTTGAGTTTGTAAACTCAAATCCGGTAGCTAATGTACACATACCCATACGCGTACCCAAGCTGGTTATTTCTCAAATCGGTAGTTCATGAACTTAAAACAATAAATTATAAGGAATGCAATCTTTGCAAACAGTGGCTATATTGTTCATGAATTGATTCAAATGAATCAAACCGTTTTTGTTTCAATTGTGTCTATGAATAAAGACCTAAGCAATTGAACAACTCTTCAACTAGTTCTTATGAGTCATTTGAACTAGTTATGAGAAAGATGAATACGGTTAATATGAAAGTGCTCATATGGCTAACCATTGGTTAACTATTTGTGAACCAACTAAGTGTACACGTTTAGGTACGATTACTCAAACCTAAATGAATACATTTCATTTGTGTGTGACAAGCTAAGTTTTGATCTAACGGTTGAAAGATATTAGCTTGTATCTAATCAGGTTTTTCATCTAATCTATGAATATTGAATGCTTCGTTACCAAGGTAACTTAGATTGCAAACCCGATTTGACAACTATATTGAGCTCTGCACTCCATGGCGATTATCTTACAAAGACGAAGAACTACTCGTGGAACCAGTGGAACTTCATCCGACTAAAAGGTATGTGGAGACTTGAACTCATCTATCACTCAAAAGTCTATCTACTCTATCTCCTACTCTTGAGATAAAAGTCGTATAAGTATGATAGTTTTCATACATACACATTTGCTATTTCGAAATGAGTTTACTCGCCTATCTTTTTCTCAAAATATGTGTTGGTAAGCTTTCGCTTTAACCATTTTCATCTTTACCCGTGACGAAAGTCATGATGACGTTTCAATCTTGAAAATAGCTTTGATGACGATAGTCGTGAATAACGATTGTTATAACATTATAGAAGAATGTTTCAATGATTGAAATGTAGAGTTGAGATTACCATCTATGGATATAGGCATATATAGTGTGTTCCCACATTAGTGTATGAATCCATGTACCGAAACCAAGTGCGTGCATATGTGTGCATGCGGTATTGGTGAAGGAGACAAAGTTGGGTACGCGTACCACGTGCATCGGTGGAAGTTTTATAACCGAAAATTTCTGCTGAGTTTGTAGTTTGCAAACTGTTAAACCAGTGCTGAGTTTGTAAACTCAAATCCGGTAGCTAAGGTACGCATACCCGTACGCGTACCCAAGCTGGTTATTTCTCAAATCGGTAGTTCATGAACTTAAAACAATAAATTATAAGGAATGCAATCTTTGCAAACAGTGGCTATATTGTTCATGAATTGGTTCAAATTTATCAAACCGATTTTGTTTCAATTGTGTCTATGAATAAAGACCTAAGCAATTGAACAACTCTTCAACTAGCTATTATGAGTCATTTGAACTAGTTATGAGAAAGATGAATACGGTTAATAAGAAAGTGCTCATATGGCTAACCATTGGTTAACTATTTGTGAACCAACTAAGTGTACACGTTTAGGTACGGTTACTCAAACCTAAATGAATACATTTCATTTGTGTGTGACAAGCTAAGTTTTGATCTAACGGTTGAAAGATATTAGCTTGTATCTAATCAGGTTTTTCATCTAACGGTGAATATTGAATGCTTTGTTACCAAGGTAACTTAGATTGCAAACCCTGATTTGAAAACTATATAAGGGGAACTCTAGCAACTGGAAAAAATAATCCCCACACCTCTTGTGTGATACTAGTTGGTTTTGCTAGTGTCGATTCTCCTTTAACCTTAGGTTTCTTCTCGAGACCCTGTAGGTTAACGACTGAAAGACTTCATTCGGATTGTGAAGCCAGACGAAACTATTTCTCTTGTAGTTGAGCAATCTGATCTTGCCATTTTCTATCATACGAGCTCAATTGAATAATTGACTTGAGATTATATCTCCGATAGGGCAAGATAAAAAGAAATCACAAACATCTTCGTCTCATCGTTTGTGATTCCGCAATATCTTGTTTCGTTACCATACGATTAATATTATTGTGAGGTGATTGATAATACTAGGATGTTCTTCGGGAATATAAGTGCGGGTTATCAATTAGTTCCTGTTCACCTTTATTTATCAAAAGATGGAACAAAACTCATAGGTTTATCTGTGGGAGACAGATTTATCTATTATTATAGACTTTTCTGTGTGATACAGATTTGTTTATTAAAGTATTCGAATTTAGGTCGTAGCAAATCTTAGTTATGGGTGAGATCAGCTAAGGGAATCAAGTGCGTAGTATCATGCTGGGATCAGAGACGTAAGGAGCGCAACTGTACCTTGAATCAGTTTGATATTGATTAGGGTTCAACTACAGTCCAGACCGAAGTTAGTTTGTAGTAGGCTAGTGTCTGTAGCGGCTGAATACAGTATGGTGTTCAATCTGGACTAGGTCCCGGGGTTTTTTGCATTTGCGGTTTCTTCGTTAACAAAACTTACGTGTCTCGTGTTATTTCTATTCCGCATTATATTTTGTTATATAATTGAAATATCACAGGTTGTGCGTTGTATCGATCAATTGTGAAATCCAACCTTTGGTTGTTGATTGGAAATTGATTGATCCTTGGATATTGGTCTTTGGTGCCATCCAAGTCTATATCTCTTGTATTTGATAAAGACTCGCAGATTTCTATTTGTTTGAGTATAGATCAAATCGAGAGATAGAGATATTAACTCCTTGATATAATTTTATTAAGATTGAGTCCGACTGTCTAGTTGATTCTCTTAAAAGTATATTAGAGTTAGTCCATACAGATTGCTAATCGAAATATTGGGTGAGGTTGTTGTACCCCCGCATTTTCAATTGGTATCAGAGCATGCAAACACGTTTAAAGACCTTACAAGTCTATGTTTGTAGCGATCTGACTCTATGGACAGAAGTACTATCTCTGATAAACGCGTCACCAGAATTAAAGACTATGTTTTTAATACGTATATCAAAGAGAAATTTCCCTCAATCTCTGTTATAGACGAACCTAGTGTTCAAACGAAACAGACTAACACTGACATGTTTTTTTCTAATGAATGTGACTCTGTTATTTAAGAGGAAACAACTAGAGAGAGTAAACTAATTCTTAACCTTGTTATAATTCAAGCTGATAGATTCAAACGGTTAAAAAAACATGTCAATGTCCTTCTTGGTGTAGTAAAAGACTGTGGCTCCAGTGAAAAGGCTTCATATAAAGAAATCCTGAAGTTCGATCAATTCGTATCTTAATTGAGGCAAAACTTAAAAAGGATGCCTTAGATGTTGAACATCTCTTGAGTAAACTCTCCATTCAAGGATGTTCAAAAAAGTATACTATACCATCTACTTCTATTCAAACTGAAAGAGCTCCAGTTTCAGAAGTAATTTCATATTCCCTTCCCACTCAAACTAATGTGCAGGGGATTCACACATCTGTTGGAATAAAGACATATCCAAACGATAATGTTAGGTCTGAGATCTCTAATCACTCCCGTGATCAGAAAGTGTGCCTTTTTTGTGATTCAAAAGGGCATATAGTGTAAAAAGGAAATCCAAGTTGAAAAACAAATCGTTGATTCAACTTCAACACACCTTAGATTTAATTCTTAAAGGTGTAACTGACATTCGTATGTCTAAACCAATTGGTTTTAGCACACATCTTGTGTTTCCTACAAGGAAGGTCAGTTCGATGAGTTCCTCAATGCACAAAAGCATAATACTGTAGATCTTTTAACAAATATCGTCCAAGAAGAACTCCTGTACTCCTATCGGAAATGGAGATAATGCTAATCCCAATGTGAATCATTTATCTAGTGAAGAATGCAGATATGAGCAGATGGATGACAACCTAAAATTGATTATTGAGGGATATAAGGAAATCATCAACAAATTGTGTACTCCATCTAGACAACACTCTTCAGGTAAAAATCCTTACTATGTGTCGTATTATTATGATAGTAAATTTTATGATAATTTTTCACATCATAAATAAAATCTTCTTCCAAAGTACGTAAGAAAGGGTTTAACCAAAACAATATTCATTTGATGAGCTAAAGGCTCATACTTGTGCTATTTAATGACAAGGTTGAAATATCTCATACAAAAATCCCGGTTGAGAGATATGCTCAGGTATACTTGTTGACAATGGTGTTTTCGAATTCTCAAGCTATTTTCTTATCGTCTTTAGCATGAGTATCGTTGAAGAAAATGCTTGCACAAGTATTTGTTTTTGTTATTTATTATTATTCTTTATATTTGGTTAAACAAGGTGCTGCTCATGTACTCTAAAAAATTGCTTCTCTTATGAGACATAGATTTTTGGAGTCATTTTGATTTTCTCATAGTGTAAGAGTTTTTCAGCAAGGTCGTGTGCGTACGACTCGTGCCTTTTTTTTTGGGTTGAGATTAAACTCGTACATGTTCCACGTGTAACTATCGCGAATCAATTAAGGAAACCCTAAAAAACTTCTTCCCTAAGAAACCTTTAAGTACCCAACCTATTGAGTTACGTAAGTCACGTACGCAAACTCTAGGTTATTTTTTGGGGGTTATCAAGAATGTCATCTTCTTCATCTCGCTATGGTGATTTTGCGTAAAGGATTTTGGAGAAAGGTCTTGGTTTGAGTCAAAAGGGAGGAAGAAAGAACTCTTGTAGCGAGATGGTGCACCTAATGCCTCATGCTATTATGCCTACTCACGCCAAGATGTTGAGAATGAGGATATGTTCTCTGAAGTGGTCCATGACTTTCTTAAATATTTTAAGGAAGCAAAACAAAAGAATGTAGGATCATAATATCGCAATGCATAGGGCTCGCGAGATCAATAAACGACGATCAGCGAGGGAGTCGCAGGAAACTAAAATAGACGACGCAATGGGAAACGACACACAAAACAACTGAAAGGCATGGAACCTGGCAAGGATTAAGAAGTGTCGCGAGATTGAATAGTTGTACACTGGCGACACTTCGCGAGACATTCCCTAAAATAAAGGATAGCTTAGCTGTCATCCACTATGTATTACCCTATATAAAGGGTCGAGTGAGTCTGTTGTAAGGGAGATCTTTTGAGAATTGTTAGGCAAGTCATTAGGAGAGAGAAAGTTTGAGAGTGTTTTACTTACTAAGTGTAATTCCATTTTTCCTGTGTAGATAACTCATGAAATCAATCAATAAACATTCTCAATTATGCAGCTTTCAATGAACTAATTAACCAAAATATAGTGAGGGGTGTAGTGTGGGAAAACCTGCTACTACATATGCGCTAGAAACAGGGACTGTGCAGAGATTGACGTAGAAATTGGAAGGAATTTGAATTAACAAGAAAAAGATTTGGAGAAGATCCTCAAGAATTCATTGAAAAAGAAAAAATGGCTAGAAGAAGAAATGTACAAGGGCAATCAACGGTTGTAAGAAGAAGTGGGAGACTTGCTGGAGAAAGGAGGAATGAAACAGGAGAATCATCAAGGATGAATGGGAGAAATGATGGAGAAGATCAAAATCAGCCACCAAACTCCCCAGTAGCAAACGCGGTTGAGGATTATGATAGAGTAAGTGTACATACTTGGAGATCTGATTAAAGACGAGAGAGAAGAGGAGCGACGAGTTGATGAACAATGGACAAGGAGGAGGAGAACAAGAAATGAATGGAGAAATGAATCTAGGTAACGAAGAAATCGCAGCATTAGAAAGATTGAGACAAACAATACATGAGGAGAGACGGCTAGAGGCAGAGGAACGAGCAAACTTGACAAGACAAAATCATGAATTGAGGATGGAAAATATGAGGTTGCAAAATAGGAGATCTAGAAGTAGCGTGAGATCAAGTTCAAGATCGAATCGAGAAGAAAGAAGGAGAGTTTTACCAACAGAAAGCACCGATGGAGAAACACAAAATCCGAATATAGAGCATGGCGAGAGAAGAGAAGAAATAGAAGATCGTTATATTCCTCAGCCCGAAAATCTTCAAAATGAGCGGAATAGGGAAAATCAAGGAAACATGCAACTCCAAGAATTGAACGACCCAGCTGCCGAAGGGAGAATAATCTTGCACGGGAGAGAAGAACGAGAAGAAACCGAGAAATCGAGGATGACATTGAGAGACACTACATTGAACAAGCGCGGCTAGCTCGCGAGAGAGAAAGGCTAAGAGAAGAAATGGAAAATCAAGAGATGGAGGAGGCAATCCGGCAAAATAACCATGACAACCGCGAGAGAAGAAGGGAACAAAATCGTGCCAATAGAAATATTAATGAAGAATATGAGAGGGCCCAGGTGATGAGAGCTGAGAGACAACCAAGAAGAGAGAACAACCGATATAATGGCGTGCGAATTAACGAAAGAGGCGAAGAAGAGCGTCGCGAGGAAAGAAGAGGAGAAGATAATGAGCAGGAAGGTCAAAATAGACACGAGCGAAGAAGAAGAGAAAGCGAGCTAAAAAGACCCGGTAGAATCAAATTAAAGGCACATGAACAAATCTTAAGAGAACTGGCTGAAATGAGAGGAATACTGAATAATAGAAGGGAAGGAGGAAGGAGACAGTTAGACGAAGCCCTCGCAGAAGCTGCGAAGAATCCCTTTACGTTAGAAGTACAGATGGGAGGAATCCCTCCTAAATGCAATTTGCCTACATTAGCCAGCATTTTTGACGGAACAACCTGTGCGATACAGCACATTAAAGCTTATATGAGATGTATCTTTGCGGTGGGAGAGTCATGATGCTATATTGTGTAAGTACTTCGCGTCAAGCTTAACGGGAGAAGCATTAAAGTGGTTTGAAGGTTTGCCCAGGAACACGATCGCGTCGTTTAACCATCTGCAAGCTACATTTTTGGGAGCCTACATAAGCAACAACTTCACGCGACCAGGAATTGAAGATGTATTCGGGTTGAAACAAAGAGTTGGAGAAAGCTTAAGACAGTTGACAATAAGATGGAGAACCATGTGTAGCGAAATGGCAGGACGGGTTGAGGAGAGATACCTCATCCTCTCATTTGTGAATGCTCTTTTTGCGACCAACTTGTTATACATTCAAATTTTTAGAGTCAAAAATACAATCACGATGGCAGAACTGCGAGAATTACAAGAAGAATATATCGCCTTAGAAGAAAGACAGAATGAAATGAATTCTTACCCAGTCGCGAACACAAACTCGAATGCTGCGAACGCAAGCTTGTTACCTCAGTTCATCAATACAGTGGCGAGCACTTCGCAAGGACAGCGAGCAAGGAGAGGCGTGAAGGACGGCGAGAAGATAGTAGCTATGGGAAGCCATGACCAAGAAGAGTTTGAACGCGAAAGGAATTACTACAATCGTAATGACAATAATAAGATTCGAGGGCTAGATCATGTGCAAGAAACTTATGGTGGACGAAGGCAAAATAACCGTGGAGGGCAGAGAAATCATAGAACAGTATGGGAACAAATTAAGATGCCTCCACTGAATGCTAGCGTTGAAAAGATCTGGGAAGCAATACTTGTGATGGAAAATGTACCAGCACCTTGGAATGTTGGAATGGAACCACCGCCAGGCGATAGAAGCCATGAGTTTTGTTCTTACCATCGCTTCCATGGGCATCAAACAAACGATTGTAGAAACATAAAGAGAATTATTCTCAGGATGATTGATCAGGGGAAGCTGAATCACTTTCTAAGGGGAGAAAAAAACAGGTCGAGACATTACCACCACCACCAGAGATGCACGAACGAGTGTCGGCGAAGGGAAAGGAAACATTTGTGATAGAAGTAGGAACAAAAGCCAAGAATTTGAACTGCAACTCCATTGTCCACTCTATCGCACCATCGAAGATTTTCATGACAACGTGCTCGGTAGAGTCTTTGCGAGAGATGCTAATGATAAAGAAATAATGAGCACAGCGAGAACGACGCGATTAGAAAAGTGGCAACCGAAGACTATTTCTTTCTCTGCAGATGAAGTGCCAAAAGGAAGAGAAACACATGATAGCCCGTTGGTTGTGAAACTAGAGATTAACCCGAAACCAGTTGATGGAGAAGATGATGAGGCAGAAGCTTGCTGGGCGATCAACCGAATCCTTATCGACACCGGAAGTTCGGTAAATATTCTCTTTTACCATACTTACAAGACGATGGGAGGAAAAGATGAGGATTTGATCCCCTCTACATACAAGATATACGGCTTTAATGGTACTGCAAACAAACCAAAGGGAGAGGTTCACATGAGAATACCTCTACAGGGATTATCAAGCGATATTTTATTATGTGTGGTTGACGTGGAATCTCCATACAATGCGCTGATTGGGAGGCCATGGCTTCATGAAATCTTGGGAGTTGCGTCAACGTATCATCAATGTATTAAATTCCCACATCCAAATGGCATTGGTATTATCCAGGGAGATTGGAAGGAGTCGCAACAATGTCATGAAGTAGATGTAGAAAGCTGCGAAGAAAGGAATGCCAAAAGAAAAGGGTGGAAACAGACATGTGAGAGATGAGCGAGAGAAAGGAAAAGCGATGGTGGATGCCATAGAAGTAAGGACTGAACATACCTCGCGAGGTGAATGCCTAGAGACAGGCGAATATTATGGTAGTAAAGAAGCAAAGGATATGAGGAGCAAAAGGCATAAGAAATGAATGAGCAACAAAAGCAGGAGAAAAAATAGCAGTTGAAGTAAGGATATGCGAGATTCTCGCAGAAGAGTAAAAATGAGAATTCGACTAAGAAAGAAAAGTGAAATACAACAAGTGAAACAGAACTTTGCGAATACATCGCAAACAAATATCAGCAAATAATGAAACATGAATGATTGAATGATTTAACAAATATAAATGCGCAAATGAATGGGACGAACCTTTATGGCGTACACCCTAGTTCGCGAATAACATTTCGTAAGAGGCAAATGTAAGACCTAAAGTACGTCATATAAGGGGGTATCTCTCGCCGTGGTTCAGGTGGAAGGTTACACCGCTCCTGAAGCCTGAACCATGAAAATTTGGGGCCCATGAAAGCCTATCCGGAGGAGGTACCTTGGACTCCCAACTATATATGTAGGTTATACCCTGGTTGGGCGACCGAGGGTCTCTTCTTAGGAGTCAGTGTATGCTCAAGGCGCCGGGGTACACGGTTGAGCCAGAGTGCCCGGGATGGATGAACCTACCCTGGCCATTCTTGGCAAGTCTTGGCATGCGTTGCACTCGCCCGAAGAAAACTCCACTTAGGGTGCAGTCTTGTAACCATAAACCCTATAGGTATAAGGGATAAGAGACTGCGAAAACAACTGGTTGTTGTCAAGACCGGATGGGAGGAGCTAGTCTTGTATGGCCGATGTTTCGCCTCCTTGAAGGGGCAACCGGGGAGATGATAAGGGCGGTGTTCTCCATTAGGGAGAATGCCAAAACAGACGCAAATGTCATGAGGCTTTGTTTTCGCAAGGAGACTTAGGCTTGTCATATTTGTGCAATGATCCTGCAGAGGCAATAATACTAACGCGAGGGTAAGGCGAGATCAATGGGTCTTTGCACGAAAGTGTACGGGCGTCCTGCGATTTCGTCGCAAGACGGCAATGTCATAGGACTTTATATTCGCAAGGATATCTAGGCCTGTCATATTGTTGCAACCAAAATATCCTGCAGAGGCAAAAATACTTGAAAAATGATAAGGCAAGATCAATGGGTCTTTACATACAAGTGTAAAGACGCCTGCGATTTTGTCGCAATGAACGGTGGCGAGGGGAGGACCTCTAATTAGGGAGGTCGACTTGGAAGACCACACCAAATGATAAGGCAAGGTCAATGGGCCTTTGCATGAAAGTGTAGAGGCGGCTGCGACCTTGTCGCGATAAAGAGAGAGCATTCTCAACTCATAAAGATATCCGCGACCTCGTCGCTGCTATACATTTCAACAATAATAAAGTTATTATCCAACAAAATACATGAGGATAACTAACTTCTTCCATCGAAAAGATAAATATCGAGAGGCAAGTATGGGAATGGAAAAGATGGAATATTGTTATTCATCTTAAATTAAAGAGTTATACATTAATAATGTTAGCCAATTATGTTACAAGGGAAAGTGAAGATTGAATTCATGAAAAAAGAGTTATACAGCAATGTACAGATATTACACGCAGCAAGAGAAAACAAAAAGAATTATATTTTTGGTGATTCTTCTTCTCCATCTGATTCTTCAGTTTCATTATTTTCATCGCCGGAATTTTCTTCTTCGCCAGCCTCGCTATCAGAAACGTCTGAGACAGGCAGATTCTCAGGAACCTTTTCAAGGAGCCAGGGATATGAATGCAGAGGGATATTGTGATCCTTACAAACATATTCCATGCCTCTATTGCGAAAGCGAACAGCATCATTGTTAAAGTTCTCCACTGTCGTTAGAAATTGTTTCTTCAACTTGGAATATCTATTCTCGCGAAGGAAGAGATTCTTTGCGAGCTGTTCTTTTTCGGTTTCGAGTTCTTCAATTCTCATTTGGAAAATTCCGTGAGTTGCTCTTTTTCAGATTCAAGCTCTTTAATTCTAACTTGAAGCCTCTTCTCAGATTCTGCAAATAAGAAACAACAAGTTAACAATTTATAAGTAATATTACGGAAATAAGAAGCAGTAAGGTATAACAAGCAACCTTCTCCATCAGGATATCATATCTTTAACCAAGGAAGTATGCTCGGCGTGAAGACTAACATCAACACCTAGGTTATTTAAAGCGTTATCTAAAACTTTCGCAGCCCGTGCGAATTCATCATCATTATTTATAACAAGGAGCGAACGAATCTGATCTTCTCGCTCATTAAGTAAGGAATTACAGCGAAGCAATTCATCTCGCTCTATTTGTAGCTCAAGAAGAGATTTTTGAAATGTTGCTAATGCTTGAGCACCATTGTTAGCAATGCGGTCTTTATCATCTATGTGATCACTAATTTTCTTCCTCAAAATTTTGATTTCTTTACGAGACTCAAGAAACATTTGTTTAAATTGGTTGGCCGCACTTAAACCAGATCTATGTTCAATCTCTAAAAGGCGATATTTGGTCCAAGTTCATCTAATGAAAGAGAGTTAATTTTGTTCAAGAACTACTTAAAGAAGTGTTGAGATGAGCGAGAAGAAGGTTATTATCCATAGGTTCGAAATGTATGGAGAAGAATAGCTTCATCGGAGAGATTATATACGTCTGCAAAGTAATAAGTTAGGTGGCAATACACGACCAATAAAATAAAAATAATAAAAGAAGGCAAAATATTATACCGTAAAGTTCTTTGATTAGCATTTTGAAGGGTGGATACCCTCTCTTTTTGGGAGTCAAGTTCGGTATTTAACTTTTGAATCGTCTCGTCTTTCTTCGAGAGATAACGCAGCTTCAGTCTCCAATTCTCGAATCTTCTTGCTCAATTGCGAATTCTTCTTCTCAAGATTGTTGCGTCTTCTCTCAAGATCTGAGGCAACTACAAAAGAAGACCTTCCAACCTACGAAAGGAGATAGAAAAGCTGTTAATACATATACAATAATATAAAGTCAATGGGGAGATATGATCGTATACATACCAAGGATCCAAGCGCATTCAAGAAGTCAGGAGACATAGTTCTAGAGACTCCATTGAAAGAATCATTGCCCTCCAGTAGAGTGGCATTGCATACGTTTGCGAGAGCCCCACAAAGAGAAGCTAGGGGAGCATCTCCTATTCCCTGGAAACAATCTGAGAAGATGTTGGATAAGCGATCCATGGAAGAATCGGTAGATGGAACCTTCTTGGCGAGAGAAGGATTCGATTCATGGTTATCCTCGTCGAAGCTTCGAGCTTGAGCTAAGGCGAGAAGAGGATTGGACCTTTCGCTTCTTAGTTAAGGGGGCGAGGATTTACCCTTGCGAGCGACAGTTTACCCTTACTTTTAGTCTTCGCGACAATAGTTTCTTCAACTTCAGACCTTCGCATACGTGTAAAGATAAGAAAACGAGAGGCAACAATATTGTTTAAATAAGAAGAAAGGAAGTGATTCTTACTTCACTTTCGTAGCGATCGAAGCAATGTCAGAGTATCCTCCGACGGATCCTTTTTGTAGTTTCTTTTCAACCTGGCTATCTGAAAGATTTCACAAACTCAGCAATTATAGAAAGAAAGTTACAAAAGCCAAATTTAAAGTCGGAAACATACCTCTTTCTTCTTCTCAGGCCATTTGAACTCCCAAGGATGATATCCTGCGAGATTCGCAGGAAGAATATGCGAGCCCGCGATGTAAGGACCGCTTAAGATCAAGGGTACGACCCACCATTTCTCATCTTTGGAATGACGAGGAGAGGTATTATTGCCTGGGTGCCAATCAATGTCTTGCATGAGTAATTTATCTTCAGAAACATTATCCTTTTTCTTCAGGCGAACGCCCCAGCGAGATCTCGCATTCACCATAGTTATCACTGAGTAGTTTTCGAAAAAATTTTCCACAGTGTATTTCTCCACAGCTATCTCCAAGTCTTTGAATTTGGGATTTCTGGCAGTATTAAGGTATAAAGATCCTTTGCCTGCACCGCGACTGGCGAACTCAAGCATCAGGCGAATACAATCGCCATTTAATTGATAAACAGCCCGAGAGAATTTTTCATGGGCCAAGATTTCATAAAATAGAGGCATCTCGGGATTGTACAAGGGAATGGGGAGTCCCAGGAGTGACCTAGCGAAACTATAATTTTTGATCATCACATTGATGATCGAAAAACAAATTTTGCGAAAGAATGGATGAAGGTTCCCGATTAGGAATGGTTGATAGAGTAAAACCCTTCTCAAAAGCGACTTTTGTTGAACTTCTTCAAAAGAAGTTTTGTATGCACGACTGATGGAAGCCATTTATCAGTATGGGAATGGAAGGGAGATTGGAGATTAAGATCAACGTTAGAAAGGATGAAGAAAAGATCTGCAGTAGCAGGAGCGTAAATTGCGGAAGGAGAGAGTCGAAGAAAAATTGCAGAGACAAACTAAAAAATGAAAAGGAGGGGAAAAGAAAACTATATATAGGGAAAAAGATCCTCGAGAAAAACGAGGTCATTTAATGCGAAGAGACATGAACGGTCAAGAAAAAGTGGTTAAAAGAAACGTGTCAAGAGAAGACATTAATAATCAAAATCCGTGTAAAAGTACAAAACTGAAGATAAGCAGTCGCGGCAACAACATTGTAAAAATCTCATGGTACTCTTCCCCTCGCAGGAGAGATAAGAGACGATACTTCATATATATCTCAAAGAAGCTCCGGAACTTCGCAAAAGAATAGAGGCAAGTACGTACTTTTCAAGTACAATATTCTTCTGCTCGTTCCTTCGTCAACAAAGACCAAAGATTACTACAGCGACAGATTTTTCCTTTAAAAATCGCTCTTCAAGCAATATTCAAGGAAAAAGAGGCAAGATGTAGGATCATAATATCGCAATGCATAGGGCTCGCGAGATCAATAAACGACAGTACCGCGAGGGAGTCGCAGGAAACTAAAATAGACGACGCAATGGGAAACGACACACAAAACAACTGAAAGGCATGGAACCTGGCGAGGATTAAGAAGTGTCGCGAGATTGAATAGTTGTACACTGGCGACACTTCGCGAGACATTCCCTAAAATAAAGGATAGCTTAGCTGTCATCCACTATGTATTACCCTATATAAAGGGTCGAGTGAGTCTGTTGTAAGGGGGATCTTTTGAGAATTGTTAGGCAAGTCATTAGGAGAGAGAAAGTTTGAGAGTGTTTTACTTACTAAGTGTAATTCCATTTTTCCTGTGTAGATAACTCATGAAATCAATCAATAAACATTCTCAATTATGCATCTTTCAATGAACTAATTAACCAAAATATAGTGAGGGGTGTAGTGTGGGAAAACCTGCTACTACACTTAAAACTTGTTTGGAAGATGATTTTTGCAGATTAATCTTTATGGTTTTATATATTGCAATATGTTATGGGATATGTGTGTTTGCGTCCGTGAACTATTATTGTCCCATACGATGTCAAAAGTTATCTCTTTCATATGTCGATATGCATGTATTGATACAAGGTCGATGAACTTTTTACAAACAAAAGTTAAGCCTATTATGTCATTTTCTGATGGAAGATAGGTTAAAATCTTTTGTTTACAAGGATTATGTCTATTGAATGTCATTGTGCAAATAGTGATGGAAAATAGAATGAATCCTTGTATATTACGAAGTATTGATCTTCCCTGATCCATATTTTATGTATATACTGTGTGGCTCCATAAGTATTCTTGTGTGAGCATTTCCAACTAGACTAATCATAGACTCGTTTGTGGTTATTTTAGTTGTGTATTCCGATTAAATTAATCATGGGTTCTCTTGTGGTTAATTTAATTGAGAATTTTGGATACAAAATCATTTTGTGGTTTTTGGTGTCCAAAGAAATCCTTATTTTCTCGTAAAAGTAAGGTCGCTCTTGTTGTTCTTTCGGGAATGACATCAAATGGGGGAGAGTTCTTTTGAACTTGCGCTTAATTTCCATATCTTTGTGGGGAGTGCGGCTATGGAATATTTGAGGGGTTATCTTGTATCTTAATAAACTCCGTGATGAATGCATTTAACTTAGGCTTTATGATTGCATCCAAACAAAGTTGATATGTACTTTTCTTTGGTCTTGAAGTGTCTCCATGAAAATTTCATTAGGATCCCATTTTCGTACCTTTGCCAATTTTATTGACAAAAGGGGGGAGACTTAATATGTAGTTCACCCTAAAAATACATATGGTTTTCGGATCATTATGTAAGGGGGAGTTGTTTTCGTGTTGAGACGAAGTATTGACTAAGGGGGAGTGATGCATATCACCATAGTATTGTTGTGGAAGTTGTGATATAATAACTTTGATGTTGTGTAATAATACTATGACACTGTATAACAATGATCGAGAGCTTTTGTTTTCTCATTGTTATGGCTACGGAACTTCAACAACTATGATGCTGAACTGAACATCTATGGAATCATGGGAGTACTTGGAAAAGACGAAGTTTTCGAGTAATGTTGAAGCACCAAGGAGATCAAGCATGTGGACGATAAGCTACAAAGTTTTATCTATTTTGTAATCCATATGTATTGATAGTTTTGTCACTAAAATTGACAAAGGGTGTGATTGTTAGAGCATAGCTCGGTCGAACTCGCCTGCGTTGCTATCTCAAGCATGTTTGTCAATATTAGTGATCAAAACTATATGTCTTGATTTCTAGTTTACTTATGACTAAGTCTCGGTCAAGGATAGTTAAGTATAGTTGAGCTCCAGACTCCATGGCGATTATCTTACAAAGACGAAGAACTACTCGAGAACCAGTGGAACTTCATCCGACTAAAAGGTATGTGGAGACTTGAACTCATATGTCACTTAAAAGTCTATCTACTCTATCTCCTACTCTTGAGACAAAAGTCGTATAAGTATGATAGTTTTCATATATACGCATTTGCTATTTCGAGCCGAGTTTACTCGCCTATCTTTTTCTCAAAATATGTGTTGGTAAGCTTTCGCTTTAACCATATTCATCTTTACCCCTGACGAAAGTCATGATGACGTTTCAATCTTGAAAATAGCTTTGATGACAATAGTCATGAATAACGATTGTTACAACATTATAGAAGAATGTTTCAATGGTTGAAATGTAGAGTTGAGATTACCATCTATGGATATATGCATATATAGTGTGTTCCCACATTAGTGTATAAATCCATGTACCGGAAACCAAGTGCGTGCATATGTGTGCATGCGGTATTGGTGAAGGAGACAGGTTGGGTACGCGTACTGGCGGAAGTTTTCTAACCGGAAATTTCTGCTGAGTTTGAAGTTTGCAAACTGTTAAACCAGTCAACTTAGGTACGCGTACTCGTACAGTACCCACAGAAGTTTTCGCACCGAAAATTTCTGCTGAGTTTGTAAAATCAAATCTGGTAGCTAAGGTACGCATACCCGTACGCGTACCCAAGCTGGTTATTTCTCAAATCGGTAGTTCATGAACTTAAAACAATAAATTATAAGGAATGCAATCTTTGCAAACCGTGGCTACATTGTTCATGAATTGATTCAAATGAATCAAACCGATTTTGTTTCAATTATGTCTAAGAATAAAGACCTAAGCAATTGAACAACTCTTCAACTAGTTCTTATGAGTCATTTGAACTAGTTATGAGAAAGATGAATATGGTTAATATGAAAGTTCTCATATGGCTAACCATTGGTTAACTATTTGTGAACCAACTAAGTGTACACGTTTAGGTACGGTTACTTAAACCTAAATGATACATTTCATTAGTGTGTGACAATCTAAGTTTTGATCTAACGGTTGAAAGATATTAGCTTGTATCTAATCGGTTTTTCATCTAACGGTGAATATTGAATGCTTTGTTACCAAGGTAACTTAGATTGCAAACCCCGGTTTGAAAACTATATAAGGGGAACTCTAGCAATCGGAAAAACTAATCCCCACACCTCTTGTGTGATACTAGTTGGTTTTGCTATAGTCGATTCTCCTTTAACCTTAGGTTTCTTCGAGACCCCAGTAGGTTAACGACCAAAGACTTCAATTGGGATTGTGAAGCCGAAAACTACTTCTCTTGTAGTTGAGCGATCCGATCTTGCCATTTTCTATCGTACGAGTTCAATTGAATAATTGACTTGAGATTATATCTCTGATAGGGCAAGATAAAAAGAAATCACAAACATCTTCGTCTCATCGTTTGTGATTCCGCAATATCTTGTTTCGTTACCATACAATTAAGATTATTGTGAGGTGATTGATAATACTAAGTTGTTCTTCGGGAATATAAGTCCAGGTCATCAATTAGTTCCTATTCACCTTGATTTATCAAAAGACTGAACAAAACTCATAAGTTTATATGTGGGAGACAGATTTATCTATTATCATAGACTTTTCTGTGTGATACATATTTGTTTATTAAAGTATTCGACTTTGGGTCGTAGCAACTCTTAGTTGTGGGTGAGATCAGCTAAGAGAATCAAGTGCGTAGTATCCGATGGGATCGAGAGACATAAGGAGCGCAACCCACCTTGAATCAGTTTGAGATTGATTAGGGTTCAACTACGGTCAGACCGGTTAGTTTGTAGTAGGCTAGTGTCCTGGGAGGCCGAATACAGTGTGGTGTTCAACTGGACTAGGTCCCGGGTTTTTCGCATTTGTGGTTTCCTCGTTAACAAAACTTAAATTGTTTGTGTTATTTCTATTCCACATTATATTTTGTTATATAATTGAAATATCACAGGTTGTGTGTTGTATCGATCAATTGTGAAATCCAACCTTTGGTTGTTGATTGGAAATTGATTGATCCTTGGATATTGGTCTTTGGTGCCATCCAAGTCTATATCTCTTGTATTTGATAAAGACTCATGATTTCTATTTGTTTGAGTATAGATCAAATCGAGAGATAGAGATATTAACTCCTTGATATACTTTTATTAAGATTGAGTCCGACTGTCTAGTTGATTCTCTTAAAAGTATATTAGAGTTAGTCCACAGTTGCTAATCGAAATATTGGGTGAGGTTGTTGTACCCCCGCATTTTCAAATGGTGGTCCCGCTTAGTTACTTTAGAGTGAGTAGAGGGCTCGGGCGGGGTTACCCATTGTCACCTTTACTATTTGTTATAGCAGAATATATGCTCAGTAGACAATTGAGTTCAATGATTTTAAACAAGAAACTGATTCCAATGGTTAACAGAAATGGGGTGCAACCAACACACATCTTCTTTGCTGATGATATCTTCATATTTTGCAATGGTGATAAAAGAAATGTGAGAAGACTGATGCATAAACTGAATGAGTATCAAAGATCATCTGGACAAAATATTAGTTTAACAAAGAGTAAATGTTTTATTGGGGGGCCAAGTGAAAGCAAAAAGTTACAACTGGCTGAAGAATGTAGCATACCTCTAGCTTCTTTTCCTGACAAATATCTGGGAGTAATGCTAATACCTGGGAGTATCAAAACTTCTCATATTTGGGAGTGTGTGGAATACCTTCAGGACAAACTAGCAGGTTGAAAAGGGCAACTACTATCATTCCAGGAACGGCTGATTCTTGTGAAATTTGTCTTAAGCATCATACCTATTTATAATATGTCTTTTTATAAGTGGCCTGCAAGAGTTCTAAAGGAATGTGAGATAACTATAAGGAACTTTCTGTGGTTTGGTGATCCTAATGTGAGAAAAATAGTTACTTTAAAATGGGATAAAGTTTGCTCTCCATTAACAAAAGGTGGTCTGGACATTAGAAAACTTGAAGTTATCAACAAAGCTCTACTAGTGAAACTTTTCTGGAAGATTTTTAATTGTGAAGATGAATGGGCAAAATTCTTTCAAGCAAAATTCAAGAACAGTAGAGGTGAGTGGATTACTTATTATAAAAAAATCCTCCATTTGGCCTGGTATAAAAATTGTAATAAATGTAGTTGAAAACAATACAAGATGGTTGGTAGGTGATGGTCAACAAATCTCAGTTTGGCAAGATATATGGATACATAGCAGGCCATTATGTGAACTATTTCTAGGAAATGCTCTTATGAATTCTAATCCTAATATGAAGGTATCTGAACTACAAAATAATGGTGAATGGATCGTGCCTCCATATTTTCCACAGTTTTTTGGAGCAAATGAACTTCATGTGGCTGATAATACAGGTGACAGGAGAATTTGGTGTGGCTCTTCTACATATATTTTTTCTGTGGCATCTGCTTGTAAAGTAATCAGAATGAAATATCCAAGATTGCAGTGGACCAAACAAGTATGGCATAATAGTGTGCACCCTAGTGTATCTAGTAATGTATGGAAGATAGTTAGGAAGGTGGTACCATCTGATGACACCATGAAAAGAGGAAATTCCATATGGCATGAAGATACCCGTTTCGCAAACAAACAAACGGAGGAAACACTAGAACATATATTGTGGTTCTCGTGACTATAGTGAAATTAACCTGAAATGGCTTGGTGGACTATTTCAATTTTTAAACCCAACTACTTTTGAAGATATTTTTTTTTCAAAGAAAAACAAAAAGTCCTGTAGTAAAGGAGATTTGGAGAAATGCTGCTTTCATTACTATGAAGGAAATTTGGTTCTCCAGAAATAGAGCAATATATGAAGAAGAAGGGTATAATTTAAAGATGATCAAGAAAAGAATATTGAAGTTCACAGCTGACAGTGAAGTTAGAATGTCTGCATGCATATGGAATTCATTCTATGATCTCCATATTATAAAAAAATTTAACCTCAGATGTAGGAAAGTCAGATATTTACAGGTTCAGGAATTCTTCTTTCATCTCCCTAAGAAGAATCAAATTTTGATGTCTTTGTGATGGTGCTGCAAGAGGGAACCCTGGAGATTTTGAATTTGGTTTCATAGTAAGAGACTAGACTGGTGATGTTAAAGTTGTTGCCACTGGTGGTTTTGGAGTTGTAACAAATTTCATGGCTGAGATCATGGCAGTGCTATTTACAGGTGAATGGGCAGTTGCTAATAATTTTTTAGATGTTTGTTTTAGAACAGACTCAAGTGCAGCCATATCAACATTTAGGAATGGAAGAGAATCTGTAGCAAAATAAAATGAGAGTTTATACATAGTTTTAGAGAAGTCAACTTCTCAGCTGATTCTTTGGCCAAAAAAGGTGCAGGAATGAATAAAGGGGATTGTGTTGTGTATACAGAGAGACCACCTTTCCTTAAAAAAATTGAACTTCCTTTCTTAAAGTACTTTAGGTTTTGCTAAGTTTCTTACTTGTAAGCCTATTTTATAAAGGCTTTTGCTTTCTTTGTTTTTCATCCTGAGGCCTGGTTAAATGTTTTGTTTTTCACACGAGGCCCAATCGGAAGTTCTCAGATTATGAATTCTTATTTTGGTTTTAGTAAAATTCTTATTGTCGAGCAAAAAAAAAGTAGATAAGTAAGAAACATAATAAAAAGTACACTAAACTACTAACTAACCTAAACAACAAGGAATAATGAAGAAATCTGCTCAAATCTATTCCAAAAATGGACTAGATCTGAAAGCGAGAAAGGGTTGTTCTTGATGGTGTTGTTGGAGAAGGAGTTCTGAGAGAGAGGAGGAGGGTCGAAGTTTATTTCTTAACCAGCTCATAACGTCATGTAGGAATAAATCGTAAAATTTAACTCTCTTCTATAACTTTCTTTGCTAAAGAGTTGGCAACAATATTAGCAATTCTATTAACTTACTTACAAAACCAAAAATTATTACTAGTCATAATGGTTTTTGTTTCTATTATTGTTCCATGCAAAGACTAGTGAACACTTGATTCATCCTCATTAACAGACTTCGCCATTAGCTCACAATCTAATTCCCAAGGCCGTCTTAGGCCTAGGCGAGATGGTCGACCGCCCTAAGCCCAAATTTTTGAAGGGCCCAAAAGAATTGTGAGCGACCTCCATAGTAAATTAAGATCGGTGAATAATCAAAATTTTGAAAACCGGAGGTTTCATTCAAAATAATAATGAGATTGTACTTGTTGGAAGTATATTTTTTTTATTTTGTTAACCATCACAAAACTTGTCCTCCATCGATTGCTAAACTACAAAGTTACTATAAATCATTGAATTTAGTTTATTTATTTTTTGAAATTTTTGCAGCGTTTGTAATATTTTGGTGATTTTTTTAGTGAAAAACAAGATAAAAATGCTAAAAGCCTAAAACCTTGTGGGCGGCCTTCGTCAGCTACGGTGTTAGCCAACACTGTGTCGTTTTTAAACAAAATTTTGATTATTTCTGAACTCTTGTTGGACTTTTATACGCATGCATAAGGATTGCTCAATTAATTTAATCATGAATTCTTCATTGATGCCCAGATACTCAAAAGAGGTCCTCTTCTGAAAGTTCGCCGTAAGTCCCTAAAATGGTAGAGACGACCCTGCTAATACCAGAATGACCTTTTCTAATTACAAACTAGCCGTCTAATTTAGTTCCACCTCCATGGCCCCGCATTCCAGGCTTGCTCGCTCCGAACTCCGGATTCAATCCTCCATCATGGTATATTCCTTTGGCTCCAATACTTGTACTGCGAGACTCTCTTACAATTAGACCAATACTCCCAAAACCAATGCTTCCACAAATGATGCATCAACATTAATGTTAAAGAAATCATTAGCTAGTGGCACACATTCTTTAACTGTTATACAATTATTAGTATTGTGAATATTACGTTGACTTAAAATAAGGCATTGTGCAGTAATAATAAAGATCCTTTCAACTATGAATTGACTATTAGGTTTATGATTTTGAATGATCACAGAACATCTTCCCTTCCAGATCGTCCAAATAATAATCATACACGTGTAGATAAATCCTCATTTTGAACCAAGGGTACCTGATTATTGGCATTAGCAACAAACCAACTAACCGTCAATCCATAAAAGTATAAGACTGATTAATAATATCATAAATATTTATATTGACACCCATCCATATGGATATAGCATAACCGCGATGAAGCAAAAGATGATCAATAATCAAAGGAAAAAAACGCCGCACTAATAAATCGGTGAGAAATTATTTGCAAAAATGGACAAAGAGTGTCTATCTCATGGTTATACCTAGCTATCTTAACCTAGTGGGTACAATATCTTTAAGGCACTTCCGTAGAAGAATCAACTCTATGAGGAGATTTAGATTTCCATAAATATTTCCAAAATTTCTTAGGTATTTGAGGATGAGAGACAAAGGATCTACCCTTACATAGAGCATTGTATGGATTTTTCACTTAAAATTTACCTTTCTTATCCGGTATCCAAATGAGAGTATCCATACTAATGTATGTAATTCTCATATTAAGAATTTTCGTTACACTATCAGGTGAGAATATATTGTTAACTAAGTCCAGATTCCTCTCTAGTACCAGAAACAAATAACTCACACACATAAGTAAACTGAGTAAAGTTAGATAAGCCAGGAGCTGGTTCAAGTGGGATATTTAAATCTATAACCCAAAATTATTTCACAGTTTCAAGACCCGTATAAATACTTTTCCAAATCCATGAACTATAATCTTTGAGTTTATCAAGATGCATAAAATCGATGTTTTTGGAATACTTAGATTTAACGATTTTCCAACAAAGATCTTCAGGATTGTTACAAGATTTTAAAGCAAGTTTACTTAACAATGCTTGATTAAATTTTTCTAGGTTCCTAAAACCTATTCCCCATAAGCTCTTAGGTATGCTCAATTGATGACAAGCAATAAACTCCAGACATGTACTATGTTGATGACTCCACCAGAAATCTCTTTGTAAAGAATCCATTTTATCAATCAAAGTCTTAGGGATTCTACCATCTGATAAGTAGGAAGGGAGTAGAGGAAATGCTTAATCATAATAGTTCTACCTATTATGTTTAGGGTTTTCCCTTTCTAATTTTTAAGCTTATTCCCAAAATATTGATAAATTGGCTTAAAAGATTCATTTTTGTTTTTGCTAAGTAAAAGTGAGACTCCTAAGTATTAAATCTCTTTGATAATAGACATATTTAGGGCTTTTGCTAAATCAAAACAAGCACCTTCACTTGGATTGTTACTAAAATAAACATCAGATTTTTTGAAATTTAATAACTGACCTGAATGCATACAAAAATTATGCAAAATCTCCAAGATACTCCTAACATTGTGCATATCCGTTGTATTAAAGATTATGATATCATCTGTAAAAAGAAGATGAGAAACCACAGGAGCCCTTCTAGCAGCTTTTATAACAGAATTGTGAGTCATTTCAGCATGCAAGAAAGATCTATACAGAAATTCCATAACAAGAATAAAAAGGTAAGGGGATGGAAGGTCCCCTTGCCTTAAGCCTCTTGAGTGAGAAAATTCCTCACAAGGAGACCCATTGAGAAGAATGAACACTTTTGTGGTAGCTATGCACTAATAAGGTACACTCAAACCTATTGAAGCCCTTAGACAGATTTAATTTAATGGCCATACTACCACTGAACCCCTCCCTTTGTTTCATGGTGTGAATCAATACATGAGCAATAATTATATTATCATGAATAGATCTAGAGGGAACAAATTCGGTCTTAAATACATTTCAATCCGTATGATAGAAGGTTAGTGGTTGTACCGACTTAATATATTGTGGTTTTCAAATTGGACGAGGTCCCGGGGTTTTATTATTAGACTGTAGGTTTCCTTGTTAACAAAATTTCTAGCGTCTTATGTTATTTCTTTTCCGCATTATATTGTTTTATATGTACAAAATTGAAATATCACATGTATGATGTTAATCAAACTAGATAGTTTTTAGCTTGATAATAAATATTTAACTAGACTTGTTCTTGTTGAGTAGAGATCTTAAAATATGGATCATACGATGCTTTTCCTTGATTGAATTCAGATATTGAAGGTTCAAGTACATACTAATGTGACCATGCGGATTGTAATTTAATTGAGCATCCAAATGATTCCTTGAGCACAAATTTCATATCTGAATATGCATAGGTTTTACAAGGTTTGTCCATATAGCTAAAGCCGTTTAAAAAGGAGATATCAGATATTTCATATGGGGTTTAATTCTATTAGAAAGAATTTTTGATACAACTTTATAAGTTGTTACAAATTCCAATTGGTCTAAAATCTACAGGAGATTTAGGCTCATTATTTCTAGGGGTAAGGGAAATATAAGTCTTATTCATATGCCTAGGCATGAAACCACTAATGAAAAAATTATGAACAGTATCTACTAAATCCTTACCAACACACTCCCATTGAGACTTATAAAATTCTACTTTGAAACCATCTGGTCCAGGTGGGATCCAAGGAGACATCTCCTACATAATAAACTTTATCTCCTCTCTAGAAAGGAATTCTCAACAAATCAGCATGTTAGAATCAAAGATAATTAAGGGAATATTAATAAAAATATCATAAGAAAATTGAAGATTAGAAGTACTACTCACATTTCTAAAGCGGTCAGTCAATAATGCGCCACTATCATCTCTATATTATTCCAAACACCATGAAAATCACACAAATCATCTATATCATTTCTACACATATTTCTATTAGTAACAGTATGGAAATATCTAGAGTTATTATCTACATCAGTGATGAACTTATCACCAGATTTCTGTTCGTAAAACTCACTTTGTACCCCGAACCATTTATCAATTTCTTTAGTAAGATACACTATCATATCCGAAAACGTAGGGGATACCAAATACACCTAACCTTCTCATTCGGCAACATGTATAGACAAAACTTAATACAACTGCAAGTAGACCAACTGAATGATCCTTGACAATATGTATATATAGTTAATATCTCAACCTCCACTCAACTAGTATGTATATAATAAACACGCGGTCTGTAAACCTGATTATTAAGTAGAGTACTTGGACGATCTCAAAAATCAATATCCAAGATCAATCTTGTCGTATCCAAATAATTCAATCGAAATTCTGCCAAGTAATTAAATTGTTATATATCTTTCAAGAACAAATTCTACAAGAAACTAGTTTCGTAATCGATTACGATTGAGCGGATGTATCTACTTAGATTGAATACGTAAAACTTTATGCAAATCAATTTAAAGATAAGCAATATAATGTGGAAAAGGAAACACACAAGACACTAATTTTGTTAATGAGGAAACCGCACTAGCGAGAAAAACCACCGAGACTTCGTCCAGTTGAACACTACACTGTATTTAGCCGCTACAAACACTAGCCTACTATCGGACTTGGACTAAAATGTAGTTGAGACCGAATCCACCCTCCAAACGATTCGATTATAGTTGCGCTATTCACGTCTCTTAAACCTCACAAGGTTCCACACACTTGATTCCCTTAGCTTCGTGCCCTTTACAGCCTAAGAGTTGCTTCAGCCTTAGTGAAGACTTTTGATACCAATCTGCCTCTAAAAGATAAGCCAATTTGATTTTCGTTTAGATCAAAGATCAGGTGTGTAAATATGTTTGCAATAGACAAGCTAGCAAACCTCACAAATCCGGAACTTACGACTCCCAAGAGCAGCCTAGATTCTTAACTACCTCTCAATAACAATCGTCGAAAGACTAACTAAGATCGGTCTTTAAATATATATCATGAGGAATCACAAAGTCTGAGACAAAAGAACTTTGCGATTACTATCTATCTTACCCGAAAGAGATTAATAAAACCTAGATAATATAAAAATTAAGAACGGAATACACAAACTATCAAGGTAAAGATAGTCGGACCCTGCTTCACGAATCCCCAAGCGAAGTCTTTTAGTCATAGACCTAAAAGGTCAATAGAGGCGACTCTAGAATCAATTAGGACACAAAGTGTCAGGGATTGATTTTCCCAGTTGACAAAGACGCTCTATTTATGAAACTTGAGAATCAAGCAAACAAAATAGGTTTTCAAACTACAATAGAAGACTATACACATAGGTTCCGTTACAGAATCGTGCATAATGATTGTTCGGTTTGGCAAGTTAGCCAAAGAACTAAAAGCTATTTGATGTTCATTTAAACACCTAAGAAATTAATCATGATTCACATATATAATGTTTATGTGATCAAAAAAGTCTTAGAAGTGTTTAAGAGAGTTATAGCAATGCTAAACATATTGAAATAATAACTTTTTAAGCATCTGTTAAACATTGTCGGAAATTTGGTACAACGGTTTGCCAACCGTAGTTCTTGTTAAAGAGTCGAGTGCTACGGCTCGTGAACAAGGTTCGCCAACCCTATTATACTACCAAACTCAGTTGACCACGGTTTGTGAACCGGGTTCGCCAACTGCTAGCCAATTTATCCAACTTATAAAATCAGTTCACCACGATTCCCCAACCGGGTTCGTGAACTGTTCCCAACTGAACTTGCGGTTTGCGAACTGGTTCGCCGACATTCCTGTATTTATACATCTCAAATATCTATGGTTTTCGAACTGGTTCGCCAACCTACCCTGAGTAGAAATTTCAGTAAGTTCATATTTCTATATTATTATGTTTATTGAAACATTCCCAAGTGATATAATCATTTGCATAAGCAATTTTCAATTGACCCACAAATTAATTCATAAAACTAATATTATTAAGGACCTTTGAACATCTAATCGTTAAATCATATTTTGATATTTCATAAGACAACTTTGACTCGAAACATCTTTTCTATAATCTACTATAAGTCATACGAAATAGTCTCAATAGATAGAAATGATGGTATAGTAAGTAAAATAGAATGGTTCAGTCATCACATACCTGATACACAAGTTCTTCAAATGTCTTCGTCGATCTTCAGTCTTCAAGGGTGATCTCTGATACTCAACTACAATTCTAACATATCTGAAACTCGACTTAGTAGACTAGAAATCAAGATATAGTTTTGATCACCTAACATTGACAACAAGCTTGAGATAGCAAAACTTGTGGGTTCAACCGATCAATACTCTAAAAATCTCCCCCTTTGTCAATTTTAGTGATGAAACTATTCAATACACAAGCATACAATAAATAATGGGACAAAATAATAGAAAAGCTGCACAGTATATCCTTTAAACATTCTTTTAGAGAAATAATTTTTTCTGCAGATAAAATGGCGAAGAAAGGAGCTTCATTAAGAAGAGGAGAAATAATTAGATATGAGGAGAAACCTGTATTCTTGGGAGCTCTGGAATGTGAAAATCAAGCTTATTTTAGATTCTCTAAAAACTATTTGGGCTTATTAATAGTTGGGCTAAATTGTATATGTATTTCTTTTAGTCTATTTCTAGTTAATTTTGTTATGGGCCTGTCCAAACAGAATTTTTTGTAAGCCTTTGGTTGTTTTAGTAATAAAATACATATGATTTATAAAATAAAAAAATAAAATAAAAAAAATTAGCTTAATCCACTATGCTTGATTTCCTTGGTTCTTCAACGCACGTCTTGAATTCTTCGTACTTCAAGTTCTTCTAATGTTCTGCAATGTGTTCATTCAACACTTTGTTGTTGAAGATCCGTAGCAAAAACAACTTACGGGAATACTCGTTAGAGATTTTATAGAATGAGGTAAACGCAATCTACTAATTAGTCGTTATCCCTAAACATAGTATTGTTACCTTTCTTAAAATTCAGTTGCACCATAATTTTGAAGCAATACTACTTGACGTGTTCTCCCCTTAGTCAATGCATACTACTTTTACAAAATAGGTAAAACCTATAGATAGTAATTCACTCCCCCTTACATGATGCTTCGTAGAGTCATATGTACATAGTAAGATACTACTTAATAATTTTCCCCCTTTTGTCAACAAAAATTGGCAAAGCTGAAAAAATCGGGATAACCATGAATTAATCAAAAGAGTTTCAAGAATAGAGAACACATATTAACCTTTAGTTTAGATGATTTCAACCCAGAAATCTCGGTTTGCGTCAAGGAGACACAAGGCACAACATCTCCTACAATTCCACATCTGCTCTCCCCACAAATATATTACCATTAAGCACAAGTTCAAAAGAACTCTCCACATTTATGTCATTCCCGAAAGAACGACATGAACGACCTTACTCTAGTCATAAGAGAATGATCTTCTTGGAATTTAAATTTAATAAGCCAGTTACGAACAAATTGATTTTGTATCCAATATTTTTTTCTCTTCTCGCCAGTTACGAACAAAGAAGTTAAAAATAACGATCTTTATGTTAGAGTCACTAAGATACAACATTTTCGTGAGAAAAATCACCAACACAAACTATTATCTATGCCAGTTACGGACAAGGGAACAATTAGTGCGATATGACTCAACATAAGAATTATAACTTCTCTACCCATCTTATATGAAGTTAACTTATCCCCAAGGAACTGATTATCGAAGGAGTGTTTACTTGGTCTCAACTATACGAAGTTGTGGTAGTCAATTTGTATAACGGCTTAATTATGAGAGTATTCAAAACTGGATTAGGTTCCTTCTTTTTTTTTGGCACATGGTTCTCCTCATTAACAAAATCTTATGTGTCGTCCCATTACTTTCCGCATTGTAATTATTTTTATAGTCATAATTAAGTAATTGCACTTGTACGTTAATCAACTTGGTAACGGTCTCATAGTTAAGACAATTCATCCACTCAAAAAAAAATAAAAAAAACAAGAAATAATTACAAATAAAGTACAATAATAACTAACATCACAAAACCACTAGACTAGGAACTACTAAAGGTGGTTCAAAGACAACGTTCTTCTAGTTAAGCATGAACACTTTGAGGAAAATGGTTTGATATTCATATTGGATATAGAGCTAATAAACTAATGTGTGTCTTTTTCCTGAATGAGCTTAAAGATTGATTGCGAATTGTTAAAAGCCCTCCGGCTCCTCTCCTTCCCCAAGAAATGACATTTTGGATGGTCAAGAGTATTAATGAAGAAGGAAATCCTCAAGAATGTACTCAAAAATAACTCGGCCAAAACTTTTACTATTCTCAGTTTTATTTTGTGACTTGCAGCAAGACACAAAGTTATGACTCAAGGCCAACTTAATGAAAAAAAGAAGCACATAGTATGGGTCAATCTTTGTTATTTTTCTTTCGATAATGAAGAAAAAAATTCGCATTTGCTCCTTCATTGTCATATTACAAGCCACATCTGGAATTCCTTTCGATCTAACTCAATCTGTTTTAATTGGGTGCTTCAACCATCGACTTTTATTGTCTAAAGTACATGGTCAAGCACTTCCACCGAGTTTAGGAAGGCTTCCAATTAAATTAAAATCTAACAGTGTAGTATCATAAACCATTCGAATTAATACATATAGATGACCGATTTAATCACAACTTGAACAGGTAAAAAAAAACTTATAATAATTTGATTTTGTGTCACGTGAAATGCGAGTCGTGTATATCAGAAAAATGAGCAGGGAAAAGATAATGGACTTAAAGCAAGATCTTAATGAATCATAGGTTACTATTTTTTATTTTTTCATGGAAAAAATCAAGACGCAACACTATCAGCTTTTACTAAATTTGTTTTTCCTCGGTTAATAAAGCCGATTTGAGAAATAAAGGTAGTTATGCGCCACGCTAGCATAAAAATACATGTGCCTTCAGTTTTTTTTTTCAATTCAATGGTTTAAAAAATATATCAAATTCTTTTGTTACATGTGGTTATCCTGTTTAAATTGTTATAACTGTTTTGTTCATAGTTGTTTTTTTACGATGTTTTTTTAATAGCGACATGCCTCGTTCCCCACCTTCATGGCATTTCTTAGTGATTTCAAGGTTTATTATGGTGGTTTCAAAGTTACTAACATTATACCATGATAAGAATCGGATTTTCTTAAAAACAATCTTGACGGGTTTCTCTGAAGTACATTTTTTCTTTGGAGATAACATCCATTGCTAATTCATATGCATATGACTTAGTATTTTAGGAGGAGGAGCGAGAGAAATAATATCTAGATAGAGAAAGATAAAGAGAGAGCAGGTTAAATATTTCAATACCAATATAATTTCGATCTCACCTTCTCTTGCGAACTCTCGCTTGATTTGTTAAGAAACATCAGGACAAGGCTACACTCAAATACAAGCGAAGTTTCTTCGAAGCTTGATTGCTCGTATAGATCTCGGAAATTTGTTTTTGTTGAAGTTTACTACTACTAGCTAGTCGTTGTTTTCAAAAGAAAATAAAACAGGACAATGGGGAAAAAGATTAGATTGGGTGACTCCGTATGTGGTAGGAAGCAAGCCGTCTACATGCTTGAGGAGCTTTGGGAAAAAAGTTTAAATAAAAATTGTCCAATGTGTTCCAAACACTTCCCTGGTGTGTTTGAACTGAGACCTCATTTGGGGGATCACGTTGACACTCATGCATTCAGAAAGTTTGTCACAACTCGAAAGAAAATAATGGAAAGTGAAAGAAAAGCTGTTGAGCGTTTGACTACTGATGATGACGATGAGGAAGCTCTTTAGAAGCAATACACGCCTTCGGTCTCCGAAAGTTTAAGACTTATCTTTAGTATCATTATGCTTAATGGTTCTCCTTAGTATAGTTAATATTCTACTAGTATCTAGTTGGTTTAATTCTTCATGAGACCGAAGATCTACCGGACTTATCTTTCATTTATTTAACAACTAATTATTTTAATGTAATAATATTTAAGTCAATTATTTATATTTAGCTTAAAAAAAAGTCTTTTGGGAGGATATCTTCTAAAAAAAACTAAAATCAAAAAGGTATTTTTTTCGTCATAAAAAATAAATTAAAAAATTATGAAATTTAATCCTAAAGTCATTACTTTTCTTATTTCAGCTCTAATACATATTCACGCCGTTATAGTTTTTTTTTTGACCTGTCTCGCCTGATTAGTTTGGTACTATTTGAGTGCATTTTAGCTCTTATCTCATAAAATGATGATCTTGTCTCATTTTGTAATATTTGGTAGGAATAAAAAAGGAAAAGAAAAGTAATGATAACCATTATCTCTTCTTGTTTAGCAGATCTATCAATAGTTTTGGATCAACCTATAAGGCCAAACGCTATAATATCCTATTGCGCTTAGCTTTACCTACATTATAGCAAAAGCCAACAACTATGGGCAATCATTTAGCTAAAATGTGGCGAATTTGCTTGGCCTCGCCTAATGAGTGGAACACATCTGTTCCACCTTAGAGCTAAGCGACGTCCTACGAAAACTAAATTGTCGTATAGAAATATACTTTACGAAAATTGAGTTTCTAAGTGGTTTTGGATGGAAGCTTGTTCAATTTTTAATTTGTCACCTAAGTTTTAGGGATTTTCCCATTTGTATGAAAAAGTCCGAAATGTTAGATCTAATAAGCATTTTTTTTTATGAGAAGGTTAATTTTATTAATCAAAGAATATAGTACAAAAGATTTATAATGTCAACTTTGTCAAAAGTACTAGACAATAAACTTGATGGACTAATTTTCTCCTTAATGCATATTGAAAGATGTTGTAGACTAGGAACCCTGTAATTGCCGAAATCCACTCCAATTTAAGGAGTTTGGATGTAGTCTAGGGACCACTAGTCTAGGGCATAAAAAAAAGAAAAAAAAAAGAAGATGTTGTAGACTTTTTATCCTCATTTCTTTACCAGAGTATATATTTTCTGTTAATATATCTTATCTTTTCTATTTATTTACTATTTGGAGTTTCCATCCTCTTTGTTTGCACAACTATATCAAAACTATAAAGCTATAGTCAAGCAAAATGAGTCATCATAGCGCTTGGCCTAATAAATCAGATTGCATATCCGAAACAAATGAATACTCTCTGTTTCTCTAACTCAATCAATAACTAACTCCCTTTTTTGCTCTGCAACCATTTTTTTTTACACTAAACAATTATCTTCATTAGAAAGTAGTTATTTTCATCCGTTAGTAGTTATCTTCAGCTTCTCCATTGAATTCTTTTAATCCTCTTTCTTTTTTCTGCCCGGATTTTAATTCTAATTAAGATCCGGGTAGAACTATCTAATATATATTTAAATAAAACAAATTGCATTACAACAATTGATATTGTAATATATCTTTATTTCGATTACGTATGGCAAGTTTGTGCCATTACGATTTCTCATACCTCTAGAGGGCCTTAGATTTTGTTCAATCTTTCGTTCAACCATCTACGGACGTGATGAACAGAGATTACAAAATTTGGTATTGAATTTGGGCGTATTACTTCTTTTATGGAAGCATCATTCCTTCCCGGAGAGTATCCAACAAAATGGTGATAAACCATTAGAAGATGTCAATTCCCATATCGGTTTACATATATTTGGTGCATAATTTTGTTTTCGATTATTTTCGGTTCAACATTATTGTACTAATCATGTATTTCGATTCATGGATGTAATTGAATATGTGGAAATTTCTGTGGAACCCAAGTTTGATTCCTCTCTCTTACACAAGCCCATCAATAATATGGTATATATATGTAGCCCAAATAAGTAAGATCTACGGTTAAAATTAATTTTCTAAATTATACACATATTTTCACATTTTTAGATGGACTAATTTAACCTTAGTTAGTTACACATTATTAATAAAAATATTTTTAATAAATTCCGTTGATAATGGTAATTAGTCATGAGCGCTTTTAAATGGGAGTTTATAATGGAAATAGATAATTACCATTTATACGGTCAATCAATTTCATGTCGTTTTTAGTGGGAATTTACAGTTATTGGTCAACTAGATAGCTACCATTATTTCGATATTATTCCATTAATTTGAGAGCGTCTTCCCTCCTTGCAGTGTTCACCATTCCTGTCTCCTTTCTCCCCCAATGATTATTCTCTAATGCAAAATGCAGTCAGATGGACAATTTAGAGTTACTTTTGTAGCATGCAAAAATAGCAAATGAGAAAGATAATAACCAGTGAAGAGACGGATAGAAATTGCATATTATTGTTGCAAATTATCAGCTTATTGCTTTGCCGATCTCACTGCTATCCTTCCTTCCCAAACGTGAATGCCAATCAATTAATTAATCATCTTAACAGTAACAGTGATGAAGAGAGAAGAATGGTTAATATCAAAGTAAAACCTGATTGATTAATGAGTGTGAAAAATGTGGTAATCACCGACGATGACTCACTGGAAATTATATTTTTCACCAATTATGAAAAGGTATTACGGGTAAAAGGTATTACGGGTAAAAATTGTGGTTAATTTATAGGTGAAAAATTAAACTTTACGCGTGAAACCTGGAAAAAACTGGAATATTCATGCATTAGTGAAATCACACCTGTGAAAACTATAGTTTCCCTAAATTTAAATTTTTCACCACGGTGAAAAATATAATTTTCCGAAGTTTCAAATAGTGATAATTGTATTTTTTTTTTCCTTTTCCTAAATAAATGGTGATAATTACTATAGTTTCCCTGAATTTAATTTTTTCACCACGGTGAAAATATTGTCTTTTTTTTACTTTTCGCGTAATTGGGGGATATGGAAACTAATTGGGGGATATGAATTACTTCCCCCAACCAAAGGTGGCTGTTAAGGGGTGTTTTTTGAGTGCGAAAATACCAAAACACCCTTTCCTTAATTAAAAATCATTATGAAAAGACTTTAATGCCCTTTCCTTAAAACATAAAAATCAAATAACCAAAATCATATATCCCCCAATTCCAATTTGTACCGGCATAGGTTTAGGTTTTGAAAATTTTATTTTTTCTTCATCTTCTTCCTCATCGTTCATTCTTCATCGACGATTAATCGTTGAATCAAAAATTTCTTTGTCGATTAACCTAACATAACCATGCCTCCAAGAACCAAATCGAAAGCAAAACCGAGAACCAAATCGGCTGCTCAACAAACACATGAACAAAGAATCGAGAACATTGCTCAACAACTAGAAGAGGACGTAGCAGCGAACTCAGATGATCAAACACTCATGGCTTCTCTGAGAAGGTAAGTGATTTTTGAACTCATTTATGATTGTTTTAATCGATTTGTAGCCATGGGTTTAGGTTAGAATCGCCAACAATAGCTGAAACTGTCGAGTTACAGAGAGTACCGGCATTGGATCTTGGTTTGAATACCAAGCCGGTTTAGGTACCGGCATAGAATTTGGGTCGAATACCATACCGGTTTGCATTCCTGAAACTGAATTTTTTATACCGGCATACAATTAGGGTTGAATACCATCCGGTAGTCAACTAAAAACACACAGGAACTTAATTGTTTGTACCGGCATTTTATCTAGGTTTCGTGAATGCTTTATCTAAAAACCGGCATCTGTTAGTTCAATTCGGAAATGCGGTAGTACACTTAAAACATACGGGAACATCACTGAAATGGTGCTCAATACCGGCACATAATTTAGTTTCTAAAAATGCCGGTACAACGATACCGCATGCTGCTCGATATTTAAGGTCTTATCTTAGGTCCATGTTAAATCGGCATTGGTTTGTTTAGGAATTGGTATGCTTAGGTTCCTAAACTGCCATGACTTTTCTAATGTTTGTTTTGTTTGCTTATGTTATAGGTCAAAAGCCAAAGAAGCGAAGAAAAATAAAGGTCCTATTCTCACTAAGAGAAGGAGGAAGGACGGTCTTGATACTCCTCAGTCCACCTCCTCCACGGGGGAAAGACGCGGGTCGCAAGAAACGTTTGGGGTTTCAAACAAGAGGGTCAATTTGGGAGAGTGGTGGTGAACGTAGTGCACTTGCAATCCGTGAAGGTCCTGGAACACTTGAGGACGATGAGCATGATGAAGTGGAAAGTGAGGAGGAAGATGATGAGGTTCCCCCAAGTCAATTAGCAAGCCAAAGCGAAGTTGGTGGGACTAGTCAACAACCAACACAAGGCAAGGACAAGGGCAAGGGCAAACACAAAGTTAAAGGTTGTCACCTTCCTCACCTTGATGACATGATACCCGACCGCGATGATGGTAAAATTTGGGGTCAAGCTCAGGAACCGAAAGTACTCTTTGGATACAAGCACTCTTGGGCTCGTACTATCTTTCAAACTTATGTAAGCATTTTTATTTTGTGCATGTGCATTGTTTTATCTTTTACATCATCTCTTAATCGTATTATCTCATATTTGTAGGATCATACTAAGGTTGTGTGCGTGTTTGCCCAAACCAAGCCGCGGCTGAGTGGAAATTGTCGTTGGAGCATGAAGATGTCCAAACATTAGTAAAGAACTCTGGTCTGTATTCTTTGGTTGAAAATTACGTGAATCCAGATACTGTGACCGTCAATTGCTTCGTTGAAAGGTATCATGGTGAAACTGATACAATGCACTTCCCGTTTGGAGAGATGACCTTGATTCTTGAAGATGTTCATGACATTCTAGGCTTGAATGTTATCGGCAAATCAATTTCGAAGGAGTTGAGTCTCGGGACCTAGATTGGTTGAAGTTGCACGATTTGACCAAAAAGTTGTTTGGTTGGGACTTCAAAACTTCTTCGGATAGCTTTTATGTAGCATCGAACGGAAGTAAGGCGAAGACATTCAAGGCGACGATGCTTAAGAAGATGTTTGAAAATACAAAGGCTAGAAGCTTGGTGGATGGATGGGACCACCTGCACGATTCGGTATACAGACCGCCGCGTACACATTATACATCTTGGGCACTAGGGCATTCCACGACACTAATGGCAACAGGGTAAGTGCAAACTTTCTCCGAGTACCTTGACCCGTTGGAAGGTGTCTATGGCTATTCTTGGGGCACCGCGATCATGGCACATTTGATGGCGGAGATGAGAAGGGCTTCATTGGCTAAAACAAACCAATTTGTCGGGAATTTCACTCTACTCCGGTACAAATTTCTTTAATCTATTGTTGACATGTATTTTTTTACTTATGTTCACATGTATATTGTTCACATTGGATTAGGTGTGGTGTTATGAACACTTCCCAACCTTGTTCAAGGACTGCCAATTCTTGAAGATCAAAGACCTTCCTGAACCCGATACCCCTAGAGCTCAGAGGTTTGAGTTTAACAGTAATCCGAAGCCCGGTAACAAAGGTCGAGTCATCGATATGAGATTGGCTCTGGATGCTATGAGGAAGGAAGACGTTGTGTTCGACACTTATAAGGAGATTAGAGGATACCTTCAAATTCCAAGAGATGTTGCATTTTACCATGGGCCGTTGTACCACCCAAAAGGATACATCATGGCCGATCCATGCCGTGTGATGCGCCAACATGGATTTAAGCAATTATCCCGTTTTTGGTCGACCTCTGATGATAATTATCTTCTTTACTTTTCTCGGTGCAATTCAACTCCCAACAAGTTGCATGTAGTGTATGATCCAGAACCGGAACCAACACATTGGAGGGAAAGAGAGCCACGTCGTTTGGTTGATATTAGTAAGTGGGAGATTGCGGAAAATGGTTATGAAGTTGATGACAGCTACATGAGGGATTACCTGGAATGGTCACATCCTTATGTCGTGCGCCCTCCCTCCGTCGAAGCTCCACACCAAGAAAACCCTCATGTTGAAATTCCTCCACCTCCACAACCTACGATGGCCCAACTTCTTACGACTTTAGGAATGGTGGTAAGTTTTCTTAATTGCTTATAGTCATTAAATGTAAACATAATCATATATTAACATATATACTGATTATGTGTTTGATGTATTAATCTAGCGACGTCGGCTTGGCAAGGTTACGAAGATGTTAGGTTGCAAGCATAAGGACGGAGTGGTGCTATCTCTTCAAGAAATCAAGGAACTCGAGGAAAAGCTTCATAGAATTGAAGAAACCCACCCTACTGTCAGAGCTATGTATGGGGAAACAAGGAAGGCGCCGACCCAAAAGAAACAAAAGACTAATTTAGTGGAAGAGAATTGATGACAATTAGTGATGGTTAACTCTTTAGTTCTTTGGTTACGTCAAAAACAATTTCAAACTTGTTTTGGTTTGTCTTTGTGGGTTAACTCTTTAGTTCTTTGGTTTATGTTGAACATGTTAAGATTTCTAGTTTGAAAGTTAAAATGTTCCGGCATAGTAGAGTCGATTTAGAAATACATGTACACATACCGGCATATACTGAGAATGCTCAAAACAACGGCGGAACCTAGTCCCGGCATAGCAATTTTATCTTAGGAACAATCGGGTTACATTATTTGGTTCTGTATATAAAACCCGACATGTCTGCCGGCATTGTTGTGTTTGCTAAGGTAAATGCCGGTATTGCAAATGTCCAAATACTCTTAAATATGTGATAGAAAACCGGCATAGTAAGATTCATTTTGACAATGCCGGTATCTAAAGTTTCCAAATACTCTTACAGAGTTGACATAAAACCGGCATCGTTGTTTTGATTTCCGCAATGCCGGCACTTTGCTTAATTCATTTCAAATTCTCTTTTATTTCGGTCTGAAGTAATCGACTACATTGGATTAGAAACTTTAAATTAAAAAAACAGTGAATGGATTGCACTTAGTTAGAGATAATCTATTTCCATCCCTTTTCAACAATTGCGGAACCTTTGAGCCTTTCTCGAACCTCTTCAAAGACATCGTCCGGAATGGGGGTGTCAAGGATCATCCTCATTGGCTCTTCTTCTTTTTCAACATATTCCTTTCCCTTCATATAACACCCATCACACCCATCGATAGGCTTGCATTGGCCCTTGTGGTTTTCTCTTGACTCTGCTAGTTCAACCGCTTTGTCAAACCATTGAAACTCATCGCACTTTGGGTGATTCAAACACCTTAGAAACATTCTTCCATTTTCAGCATCATCAGTTTTTGCAATCCAAAACCGGCGTGTCCCATCACAGCTTCTACACTTTGAATAAATAAATGGACAGTCCATGGCTAGGTGAGAAGGTGACTTGCAAATTTGACACTTGCAATGATGATTCTGTAAGAAAAAAATTATATTAGTTTTCCGTCATAGTATTGAAGAGCATGTGGTTAGGAAATCTACTTACTTTGCAAATAGAGGTAGATGATGAATCCCCCATTCTTTGAACCGTGCTTGCTTTCTTGAGAGAATGATTTTTTTTATTTGGTGCTTGGTTTGTGTAGTTTTTGCCAAAGGAATGGGTGATGTTATATAGAAATGAAGCTCCAACGGTCATATTTTTCAAAAAACTAGCCGTTTTTTTTTCGAATTTTACCCATTCCGGCATAGAGGTTATTAAACAAAGAATGCCGGTATTGTAGGCATATTTGGGTCGTTTCCTGTAAAGAAATTACGCATTACCGGCATCATCGTTTTATACCATGCAGTGCCGGAACATAATACCGGCATCGTTTTACTTCCTCCTACGTATGCCGGTTCCGAAAATTGAATGCCTAACGGCTAGTTTTTAAACCATACACTAGAAAACATTAGTTCCGGCGTGGGATCTAAGTTACTTAGAGTGCCGTCACTAAAGTGGAAAAGAGCCGTTATGTCCACATCTATTTAAAGGAATGGATACACCCATTGCACTTGATACCTCACAGATATATCTCCGATGGATTATCAATCACCAGCTGCCAAGTTCATCAATTCCCTCGAGAAAGAAAAACATATGAGGAACATATTGTCCACTCCGACAGGAAATCAATCATCAACCACGACCAACTCCGTTGCCACAATACTAGAAAAACTAAGAAGGAAGGAAGAAACCACCAAGTCAATTGCCGCAATGGAAGAAGAGATAATTAAGAGGAAAAGAGAAGAAGAAGAGGAAGCAAAGCTTGAACGTTATCGTCAAAAATTAGATAAGATAAAAGCGGAAGGCGAGGAAGAAGAGGTTAAACGTCAAAAAGAAGCTAAGATAGAAGCGGATGTTGAGGAGGAAACAGTGGATTAGAAATTACTACATAGTATCGGATTTGCTTGGGAGGATCAACGCCCTTCGAGATGTTTTTGGGGCCTTGTAATGACTGGTTCTTACAAGCATAACAAGTTTGACGGTAAGAAACGCATAATTGAATACGCTCATCAAATAGTACGCATTCGAACAACTGCACTCATCAAATCATGTCTCAAATACAACGAATTTCTTGCAAGATACAGTGGTGATAGGTATGAAGCTCAGGATGCATATACGAAGTGGAGAAAAGAGCCTTTTAGGCATTTCGAAGCTTCTTTGCTTGTTCAAGCTCGTTCCAATAAATGATGTTAGGTGTATTTGGCTTGAGATCTTTCATTCTAGGTGTAACGTTATTCCCTTAAATGTTGTTAGTTGGAATTTGCTTGAGATCTTATGTTTGTGCTTAATGAAGTTTCTTTCAAATACCGGCAACCCCGATGAGTTAAATTGAATGTCGGTATCCTAAAACCGGCATTATGGATATGTTTACACTCGGCGCGGTTTTCCAACACTAAGAAGTTAAAAAAATCATGAACTTGTAATACCGGCATCATTGGTATGTAATTGTCTATCTTAGGATTTTACGACGGTTACAATTTCATTCAACTTGTTTGACGGTTACAATTTCATTCCACTAATTTGTGATTTACCAAATCTTTAATGAGTAAATTTGTAATGGGTTTCTTTAATGGCTCGTCGGTTTCAAACTACTCATGCTATATAAGTGACGGTTTTGGAAAGAAAAATATTCGATCTATTCAATCTCTCCCTATTTTTTCATCTTCTATACCAAAGCAATGGCTCGTCGCAAATCTCGTGATAAACCCAATCCGAAATACATGTTGATGATGCGCAACAAAGTCTGAAGAGTCTCTGGTGAAGCGGACGTAACAATTTGATTCGGTAAGTGATGTATAACACAAAGTCTCTGTTGAATTGAAGTACTTTTAGGGTTTATCCCATAATATATAACACAAAGTCAAACATGCTAGGGTTCATGACGGATTGAAAATTACAGCTTAGGGTTTTGAAATTGCATTCTAGTAAAATGAAATTCTAGTCAATTGAATTCAATTTGAAAATCAAAAACAAAAAATTGTTAAGAAGCGTGTAAAAAATTCCGAAAACCGGCATAGATTTTTAATTTACGTATCTAAAATCATCTAGGCACTATCGAATTTTCTTTTGCTATGCTTAGGTTTTTTAATTCGCTCCCTAAACCCTAAAACGGCGTTCAACGTATTAATCTTTTATATGCCGGTATCTGTTCCGGCACTCAAGGTATGGTAACAAATTATACTGGTTTTTTGTTTCATACGGCTTAGAATTTTCTATATATAATTCAATATAACCGGCATAGAGTTATTTATTGCCAAGAATGCTTAGGTATGCATTCCGGCATAGTTTATATGTCTATTTAGCATGCCGGTTTTACGTGTGTTCCTTTTGTATGCCGGCATCCGAGTATGTAACTCGGTTTAACGTGTTGGAACATAGGTCTCACGCACCAAGAAAGGACAAAGGAAAAGGAAAAGGCTGTTGAAGAATCAAAACGTAAGTCTTCTCGACGTAAACGTCAAAATCCGACTCTTGCTAAGGTCACAATTCGGGATCATCCTATAAGCGACTCAACCAGACAGCGATGATGATGATGAGTGGGAAACTCCACCGAGCCGGAAATAGCGGGTGGCTCATCCTCACAAGCGGGTGGCTTAGGACAAGCGATGATGAAAAGGCACCCCCACCTCACTTCCACGATAAGTTAGACTTGATTCTGACAGCAATGATGGCAAACATTGGGGTCAACCGATAAACCCGCAACTTTTATTTTCGTATAAAGACTCTTGGGCTCGTTGGATCTATCAAACTTATGTAAGACGTTTGTATCTTGTTATTATATTTATTTACCTGTGATCATTTACACTGATCAATTTAATTAAGTTCGTTGTGTTTTTATAGGACCACGGGAAAGCACTGGCGTGTTAGCGCCATCAACAATCGGATGTGTGGCTTTTGGAGGATGAGTGTCCGGCTGTTCAACAAATAGTCGAGCATCAGGTTGTATCATGCGATAGAAAATTATGTGTCCATACCGTCACGGCAAACTGCTTTTGGAGAGGTTTTATGGTGAAACCCGACACACCATGCATTTTAATTTTGGCGAGATGACCATTATCCACTGAAGATGTCAAAGGATAATAGGACTAGAGGTTCTTGGGAAACCGGTTAAGGTTGGAGACAAGTCGAAGGACCTAGGGTGGGAAAAGATCTATGATCTCACTTTGAAAAGTTGTTTGGATGGAACAAGGAAACCACGTTGGCAAATTTGTACAAGAAACAAAGCTGCTCGAGACAAAGACTATAACATTCGTCCAACTCATTCAATTGTTTGGGAATACGAAGAACAGGGAATTGACTCCCGCACAAGCTCAACAAACTGCTGCTTTGCATATATGTTGTTCATTTTGGGAACCGCTATATTCCACGACTCTAATGGTAACAGGGGTGCATATGAACAACCTACGACTTGGATCCGTTGGAAGACGTTCATAAGTATTCATGGGGCATGCTTTCTTGGCACATTTTTTGGCGAGAAATGCGTCGAGCTTCTAAGGCGAAAGGCCGTCAATTTAATGGGAATTTCAACGTGATTCGGGTATAGTGAACTACATATTTTGTGATTGTTATCATTACATTTGTTAGTTTCCAACTATTTATTTTCTTATACAATTTATGGGCACGGTGTGGGCTTATGAACACTTCCGAGATTTGTTCATAGGGTATAAAGGATTGGAGATTTGGCGTGATTACCAACCGAATATGGCTCTAGCTCGAAATACTACTTCCAAAATACCCCTTCGCCTAACAAGAAACGGTTTTTAGAAATGAGATTGGCTTTGGACTCGTTTTACATGGAACATGTTGTGTTTGACCCTTATAGGAATGTCGAGAGGAGTTCACCTTCGAGAGACATGAAAATGTTTCATTTTACAACGGACCGTTCTTTCATCCAAAAGGATTTGTTATGCATAACCCTCTCCGCGTGATGCGCCAACTCGGTTTACAAGCGAAAAGATCTCACGGATACATCTTATCATAAATATTCTCACGACTTTACTAAATGCCAATCAAATGAGAACCATACTACGGTATGCTACGACCCAGAACCAATTCTTGCACATTGGATCGAAAGGGAAGAAGAAGAACTTGTCTTTGGATAAGGATGATTGGGAATTGGGCGAGAAACGGTTTTGATAGTGAACCAACATTCCTAAACGGGCATCTACAGTACTCACATCCTTATGTTGTATGCCCGGATACGGTAGAGGTCCCTCCACCACCAGCACGTCCCTCCACAACTCCGGATCTTGTGCCGGACTTCTACGGCTCGTTACGTTGTTGGTGCGTTCATTACTATTCTCTTAATCTATATCTATCAACTTATAAAATTGTACATACTAAATACATGTTGAAAAATCCGTTAACAGCGTTAGAGAATTGGAAACTTGGCAAGGTTCTTTAAGAAGAAGACCAAGAAAGGAGAGTTGTTGACCCGAGAAAAGAAATGGAGAACGTCGTCAAAAAGATAGACCAAATAGAAGATCTTTGAGGCAAAAGACTTGTGGGGCGAAAAAAGAAGAGGGTATACAAGAGGCCAAGAACCAGAGTGATCGTGTGTTTCTTTGATAGTATTAGTTTGGTTTATGTTTGTTTGTGTGGCTTGGTAAACTTTGAACATCTTTGCTTCATTTGTTTTCGGTTTGGAACATCTTAACTTTACATTTGGTTTGTTTACACTTTGCGTATGTTATTTTATGGTATTAGGTCTTTGCTTATGTTATTTTATGTGTCTTGCAAATTGCAATTTCTAAGTTTTTTTTTTCCGAACACCGGCATAGTTGTTATCGTGTGTATTATTTAGTTCTACAATGAAAAAAATAGAGTTCCGGTACTCTAACTTTCCTTTGTGAATAAACTATCTATGTGTAGTACCGGTAGTGTTATGCATTTTTTTCCAATGCCGGCACAAAAGAGAACATATCTGTGTACTTAAGGTGTTATTCTGGCACAAAAGAGAACATATATTGCAACGCCGGTACGAGTACCGGCGTAGTAAAGTTTGAATCAAATCACACTGGCACGTACATGGCATATGGTTTAATGATTACAATTCAAACTTCCAAAAAAACAAAAGGTGGCGTATTAGTAAACCACATATATCCAAATTACTCATCATCGCTTCCACACGTATGAAGTTGCAACTCCTCCTCTTCAGAGGTTTCTTTGATAAGGCCAAAGCATCCCATAATTGGTGATTCTCCTCATTCAATGCCATCCATCCCTTCCATATATTTGGATCTAGTTCCTTGTTTTTAACCATCCCACAAACAGGTGGCAATGGACAATTGTCCTTGAGTTTAAGAATAACGAAATGATTGCCGTTCACGTACGCCAAAACAACTCTTCTCGTCTTAAGGGATCCCTCGCATTTTTGCCACTTTGGTGTAAATGTTGTGACTAGGGTGGGGGTAAAATAATGAACAACACAATTAAATGTATCCGCTACTAGATGCCCACAAAGCGGCATCCTCATCCAATATTGAGAAGGAAGAAATGCCATCTCCTGCTCGGGTCCTAACACTTGAGCACACATATCATCAAACACCTCGTCGTGACCAACCAATTGCTCATAAAAGCTCCTCTTCTTCACAAGTTGATCGGCCATCCTCATTCTAGCATATCGGCATGGTGTCATTCCTTTACTAACAGCCGTCTCGAAGATTCCTAATTGTTCGGTGACGGCATGATAGCCACAATTTCCATCTCCATCGACATCATCCGTGTACACAACAAACTCGCGAATAACCTCTGGAAGTTGGTCTATGTAAGACTCTATCTTCGTATGGTAGTGTCTATAAGTCCTACCCGTTTGCGAATCCTTATACATCGTCATATTACCAACTTTTAGCTTAATTATATCCAAACCATCCTCTGCAATCCCTACACTCCAAATGTCTTTGGTATTAGACGGGAGAATATTCTTCCTTGGCCTACCCCTTCCCCTTTTCCTTTGAACCTCGGATACATCGACTGTTGGTGTAGGTTCGGAATGCTCACCTTGTTGCCCTTGGTTGCTTAATGTTGGTACCTTCGGCGGCCTTCCCCTTTTCCTTTGAACCTCGGATACATCGACTATTGGTGTAGGTTCGGAATGCTCACCTTGTTGTCCTTTGTAGCTTAATGTTGGTTCCTTCGGCGGCCTTCCCCTTTTCCTTTGAACCTCGGATACATCGACTATTGGTGTAGGTTCGGAATGCTCACCTTGTTGTCCTTTGTAGCTTAATGTTGGTTCCTTCGGCGGCCTTCCCCTTTTCTTTTGAACCTCGGATACATCAACTATTGGTGTAGGTTCGGAATGCTCAACTTGTTGTCCTTGGTTGCTTAATGTGGGTACCTTAGGGGGCCTTCCCCTTTTCCTTTGAACCGCGGATACATCGACTATTGGTGTAGGTTCGGAATGCTCACCTTTTTGTCCTTGGTAGCTTAATGTTGGTACCTTCGGCGGCCTTCCCCTTTTCTTTTGAACCTCGGATACATCAACTATTGGTGTAGGTTCGGAATGCTCACCTTGTTGTCCTTGGTTGCTTAATGTTGGTACATTTGGCGGCCTTCCCCTTTTCCTTTGAACCTCCGATACATCGACTATGGGTGTAGGTTCGGAACTCGTCGATTGTTGTTGACTTGATATCGGTTCCTTCCTCGGCCTACCCCTTTTGTTTGGAACAGGCGTTTCAGTGAATCTTGCTTCTGAAATCTCACTTGCACATAGATCTCGTTTTTTAGTTGCCGCGAGTTCCTCTTCACGTCGAGTCATTTGTTTTAATTCTTTTCTTTGTTTCTTCCTTGCAATTTTAGTTTGTGGTCTACCCGCCGGATCTCCCTTTGTTGGCTCTTCACTTTGTGCTATCCATGGCCGTGTAATTAGTCTTAGTTGGCTCAACAATACTTGTCGGCTAGCCGAGTTGCCACGTGAGTAAGCTTCATAAAATTCTAGAGCCTCCTTTGTATCCCATGGTGATTGTCCGGGAGCTTCGGTAGGGGGAAGGTCGAAAGATAATTGCTTCCAAAAAGGATCAATAACATCAATAGGTATCACTTCTTCATACTTCACAAGCATATGACGACACGGAAGCCCCAATGAAGACATGTCGGGACAAATACACACATCACCCGGATTTCAGTAAATTTTCTCATATTGCATTTGTCTCATCATATGTTTTATTGCCCAACGGGAGACGTTAAACTCTATTCCTTGGAGCAACTTAGTATGTTGAAGAAATTGAGTCATCCTTTCCATTGAGCTTTTCTCAAAAGCCTTCTTGATCCTATCGATATCGGCCTTAAAGTGTTGCTCCATTGCCTCGGTGACCGTAACCACGTTTCCCTGGCCGGACTGGATGAGATCTTTAAATCTCCCATGAGAGGACTCCGCTATACTAGTTGCTTCATTCCCATAATGTCTATAACGATTTGTCCACGCACGCACAAATTTTTCCTTGAACTTATCCAACAAATTATCCCGACAATATGAGACGGCACTTGGATACACTTCGTTATATTTGGCAATAAACTTGTTCAATCTCTTTTCATACATGTCCTCGGTAAGAGACCAATAAACTTTCTCCCAATCCTTTAGAAATTCCAACCACCTTTTATGATTTTCATCGTGTTCTTTGTCGACTCGCTCTTTAATCTTTCCTCTTTCATTTTCTTCTTCTTCGGGTGATAGTTTCTCTTTGCGAACATCTTCCTCTAGGTGAGCAACCATTCTCTTCTTAATATCAGCCTTAGAGGGTTCAAACAAAGCATGACAATGTTTTTCACATTTTCACCTATATGATATGTACATAGGAAATTTTGTGCATCCGGATATACGTCGGATATGGCATTCATTAGTGCGTCAAATTGATCGGTTATGATGACCTTCGGAAAACGATTTTCCGGGAACAATAATTTCAATTGCCGCAATGCCCAATGATAATTGTAATCCCTCTCGTTTTCCATTAAACACCAAGCCAATGTGAATGTTACCTTGTCCGATGTTTGCCCCACGATGTTGAACAACGGCATGTTGTATTTGTTTGTCTTGTAGGTGCAGTCCATCATAAGAACATCACAACACGTATGAGCCAATTGTGAAAGCAAAGGATGCGAAATGAATATTTGAAGCGGCTTGTTGTCCGGACCTCTTTTAATGATACGCGTGTAATTGTGATCCCAAACTATCTTCTCAAATTCTTGCATAACACTCCTCCCTTCCCATTCCAACCTTTTAATGGTTGCTTGTGCGCTATAAATTGTACTGAGTGAAGAAACGTTGGTCTTATCCTTTTCCTTGAAGGTTAAAGAATCACTCTTGGTTTGATACATGCTTTGGTCATCATCTTTACATCCTCGAATTGATCAGGTTTTAGCTTCGCAACTAGGGAGTGACCTTCAAAATCTTTCGGATCGGGGTGGTTGTGACGGCCAAACCACACCTTACATTCCCATTCTTTTTCTTCTTCTTTTGAACCTCTTAGATAGAATACAAGCTTAAAGGGGCAGTCATCCTTCCTCGTAACTGTCTTGTATACCCTCTTAGTCTTCTTTTCATATACATAACCCTTTCTCTTATGGCTATTTTTCTCATTGTATTTTCCACTTCTCTCGCAAACCATCTCAAAACGAACATCTGAACGTTGGGTATTCCTCACTAAGACACACATGTTATTAAGAGCCGTCGCTTTTGCCCAAGCAATTGCTTCCTTTTCATATTTTATTCCCTACATAAGGACAACAATGGGAGATTACAAGCAAATCCCAACATAAAATTGTAAAAACTAGGTGAAAGTATTGTTTGGTAACATACCCGAGGCATTTTATAGTACTCCGACGTATCCCGATGGAGCGGTTTGGAGTTTGGTTGATCGTTGTATGTCACAATCTAAGGAATGAATGAAAAGAAAATTGGATTAGTTCAAAACCGGCATTGTCGATAAGTAAAGTAAGCTGCGGGATTAAGAACCGGCATAAATGGTAATCGACTCTCCATGCCGGTATTAAAACCTGAATTCAAGGAATTTGAGTTTTCATACCGGTATTAGGTTCCGCATACGAAGTTAAAAGAAACAAATGCCGGTATTTAAGTTCAAAATATCATTAGCTTCTGTATGTTTTTCATGTAAAACCGGCATCCTCGACATTTAAGTTGCTATGCTCGGTATAAATGAAACCGGCATTCTATGTCATGTACTCACATTGCTTAGGTTTGAATATTCCATAGAATATTCGCTGGTAGGTAAAAAGTATAAATGTGTACCGGCATACAATCTTGGTTTGAATACCACGCCGGTATGTTCTTGAACAGTGGGGGATATTTTGTCCCGGCATACAAATATCTATGAATACAATGCCGGTTAAATGATACCGGCGTAGAATTCATACAACGAGCATCTTAGGTACTAAGCTTTTTCAGACATAAATGGCGGTTTCAAAAAAAAAAAAAATCAAATTTTCGACCTCTTTGAAGCATTACATGTGTGTTGGGGTTGCTTGTATGCTGAACATGTTTACTTTCTTGAGTTGGTTCTTCACAAAACATTTCATGGTCACGAAAATAATGATTCAAAGGTGTTGGTTCATCATACAACAATTGTGAGTTGTTATCATTAATCGAAGATTGAAGATATGATTGTTGTTGTAATTGAGCTAAAGATTCAGCAGCTGCAAGTCTCTCATCACAATCATCTTCCATTTTCAAAAAAAAAAAAATTCTACTCAAAATTTTTTTCCCTCATTCTACTCTCAACTAACCCACACAAATTCAAATAAACATAAATACACAAATTATATCCCCCAAATCATTAATATTTTACTAATCAGGATTAATAACTAATTATGATTAGGGAGGGTTAGATTAGGAATTAATAATTTAATTATATAAGGGGTAACCCAGCTAGGATATTTGGATCCCTGTTTTGTCATTTAGCTATATCCCCCAATTAGTTTCCATATCCCCCAATTACGTGTTCATAATTACTTAAAAAGGTTCTTGATATTTAAAAAAACAAAATTGGGTTAGAGAAAAAGTTTCCCTGAAAGTTCTTGATAATTATGTAACTATGTTTTACTGTCAATGAAGTTTGGGGCTTTCATGTTCTCATTCCTTCAAAATAAACATAAAAATAAATAAATAATCAATAACTAAGACCCATAAAGATCAAACGGTCAACCTATCGCCAGTAGAATCAGGGAATGTATATGGAGCAAAATCCAGCACACAAGCATATTCCCACAACTAACACACGTTACACACTTACACGCACACGCCCATCATGTCCAACTAAATTAGGGATGGCAATGGGGCGGGTATGGGGCGGGGACCTTGAATCCCATCCCCTACCCGTTAAAAAAACCAAAACCCATCCCCTACCCGTTAAAAAAACCAAAACCCATAGGGGATGGGTTTTGGTTAAAAAAACCAAAACCCATTGGGGCGGCTATGGGACGGGTATGGGGAATCCCAGAGGGGTGGGTTTCCACTGATTGCTACCGTAACATTACAATAAATATTTAAAATTTTGTAAATAATAATAATTTAAAAATAATTAAAATGGTTCAAAAAACAATGATACTAAGCTAAGCAGTGCATTTTAAAATTTTAAGTTTATAATAACCAACTAAAATTGAAAAATAAAGGAAACAATTGATCCACAATTAGGTATTCTGGTTCATTTTACTTCTTAGTTCCTCATTATTAATCATTTTGCCCATATTAATCATCTCATCACGATCTTCTCTTCGTTATCTTCCAAAAAGTTCCTCGATCATATATATAATAAAGTTATGGTATGGGGCGCGTATTTTTGGGGACCTGAATCCCATCCCCACCCCCATCCCCGCATCACTACTGATTCCCGTACCACTCGCCCCCGTTAACCGTTTATGCGGGTAAAACCCTAACCCATAGGGGCGGATCCCCGCGGGGATGGGGCAAATTGCCATCCCTAATTCTCGACAACAAAAAATTGTACATTGGACAGTATCACCTCTCACTTGATTAAAAACCTACAAAACGCACCCATACATTCGACACGAGTTCGAACCAATGCAAAAAGAGTTAGTTGGACCGATCGGTCCAATCCTATAGTGCGCGATGACCATATATATTAGGATCCCATACCGTACTCATACTACTACGTGATTATGATCTCATTTTCATGTTTTCATTTAAAGACATTCATTTTATTTTGATATCGGATATGTACAGGTAGCACTCGGGAGGACTCATAACACCGAACCATGTCTCCTGAGCAGGTCAACCAAAACTCTAAATTTAAAGTTCCGGATCTAAACTATACAAAATAATCACCATTACAGGTATCAGTTTACTAAGAAAAGTGCCGAATCCAAAAATTAAACAAAACAGTTCTTCATTTTAGATGGGATTTGGTACACATCACAGTAAACTAACACCGTGATAGCAGCCACGCAAAGCAATGGGTTTTGATGCACATTCTAGACTCTTCTAGACACATTTTGAGTTGTTTTGTAAATGAAAAACTACCGTCTTTTTTTTTTCTTCTTTGAAGTGCCGGACCGACTATTCCCGCTTTGTCCAGAAACTTCTGGGACCCATAATAAATTTCCAATTCGTTATTCAACACCCCCAAATGTTCTTCTTCTTTCTCTACACTCCATTTTGATTCTCTCTTTTTCTTTTGTCTCTCTCTATTCTCCACAAACGAACCCCAAAACACAAACCCATTTTTTTCTTCACGAAAAAATGGCAGATGAAAGTGTTCTAGCAGTATACAATCACACTACAATTACAGATTCAAAGAAGAAAAACCCATTTGCAAAAAACTTAGGCAGAGCTCAGATCATCAGAGGTGGAGCCATTATTGAAGTTGTCAACTCAAAACAAGCTAAACTAGCTGAAGAAGCTGGTGCTTGTGCCATCACAATCTCTGAATCTCATAATGGTGGAGGTGTATTGAGAATGGTTGATCCTTCACTGATCAAAGAAATTAAGCAATCAGTTAACATTCCTGTGATTGCGAAAACAAGAATCGGTCATTTTGTTGAAGCACAAATTCTTGAGTCAATTGGTGTTGACTATATTGATGAGAATGAGATATTAACATCAGCTGATGATCAGAACTTCATTAACAAGAGAAATTTCAGGGTTCCATTTCTTTGCGGTTGTCAAGGATTAGGTGAAGCATTGAGAAGGATTAGAGAAGGGGCTTCATTGATTAGAACACAAGGGGATTTGATTGGGAATGGGGATATTGTTGATTTAGTTAGAAATGTTAGGTCAATCATGGGTGAAATTAGGGTTTTGAATAATATGGATGATGATGAAGTTTTTGCATTTGCTAAGAAGATTTCAGCACCTTATGATCTTGTGATTCAGACTAAACAGCTTGGTAGGTTACCTGTTGTGCATTTCGCTTCCGGTGGGATTGTTACGCCGGCAGATGCAGCTTTGATGATGCAGTTAGGTTGTGATGGGGTTTTTATTGGGTCTGAGGTGTTTGTGAATTCTGATCCTTATAATAGTGTGAGATCTATTGTTAGAGCTGTTATGCATTATAATGATCCTCATGTTTTGGCGGAATGTTGCTGCGGTTTGAATGAATCGATGGCCGGGCTTAATCTTAATGTTCAGGAGGACAATACTGTGGTCGAGGAGCAGGAGGAAGAGACTTCTGAAGCTAGAGTTATCATTGATCCTCAGGTCAGCTGAAATATGAGTTTTTGATGTTTTTAGATTGCATTTATGTTATCTCTTTTCTTCAGAATTTTAAGACTAGATTGCTGTGGTATAATGTGTATGCCTGTATGGTCTTATGTTTGTTGTCTTTGTGTTTGAGAGTTTTGATCTTATAGACCTTAATGTATTGATAAACACCATTGTTACTTATGTTTACCTGTTTTTGATGTTAGTTTGAATGGAAGAGTTTATGTGATTCCAGAACTGGATAATGTATGAGCATAATGTCTATATAAGTTTTGTTTTACGGATCAATTGAATTGTTGCATACCTGTAGTGGCTTGATACTTAATTTTTGTTTGATTTGATACTATCTATTGAACCGTAGCGTACCTGTAGTTGACTTGATACTGTGATACCAAAACATTGATTTCTTGACAAGTAGTGTATATATGAGCATAAACTTCACTTGGTGTTTGTTATGTTGAATCAAAAGGAAAACTTGCAGACCTATATATACTTAAATGCTAATGTCGGTTCAGTAATTGCACTGTTGTTCTAAGCAACTTCATAAAGCAACAAAATAAGGTATCAACATCTAGTTATTGCTATTATCAGGCATCCTAATGAAAAGTTGATTCTGATTCATAGATGGATGCAGTTGAACATTTCTTTGAATCTACAACAGTTATAATCAGAACATCAATTTATTTCATTTCGATATCACATAATGCTATGTTGCAAGAATTGTGTGTTAACATGGATGTTTTACATAGGTGTAAAATTCTTTAAATTCCAATAGTTGTGACAGCAACACTAGCCTTCATCTATAGTGTGTTCCCCAATATAAATGGGGGCTTAATGGTCGATTTTCAACACGGCAGAAGTATCTTGCAGAATTCTGCTCCGTAACTTTCCCATACTAGGAGGTAGAACATCATCTTACTCTATAATCCGTTCTCCTCAGTTTGGTTGTTACTGAAAAATACTCGCAGGCTAAGCTCGTAGGCAGTGAAGATGGCACCATTAACCACGAAAGCCCTAGCAATTGCAGCACCTAGTCCTCTCCACAGAACGCTATAACCTTCTTCTTGTACACTTTTGCGAAAACAATCAACAATACCTAGATATTTAGGTGGGAATTGATCTAACTTAGTCTGTGTTTGTGCCTGGAGTCTAGATTTCACAACATCCAAGGGATAGCAAGCAATCCAGCTAACTACTCCTGCCAGACCTCCTGCAACTAACATTGTTTTTAGTGTTTCTTGTCCTGTTTTCCTGCAACCTGGGTGTAGCTTCTCTCTGGCGTATTCATAGCTCCAAAAGTATACACCATGACCAGGTGCATCTCTTAGCACTGTGACTGTTAGGCCTCGGTATAGTCCCTTCAGTCCTTCCTTCTTTAGGATGCTTTTAATGATGCTTCTTGGTCCTTCTTGATTCTCTCTGATATTTGTTTTGGGTTTGTTTGATTGTAATTGGAGGCGAATTTTTACAAGTTCGACTGGGCTGAGCAAGAAGCTCTGTAGGGCACCTGTCCCGAAACCTCCTATTGCAACACTTCTGTAGGAAGGGGGATCATTGTTGTTGGGTGATTTGTTGAAAGCTTGTGACATGATAGCATAAGCTTGGAAGACCATTGCATTCTGCAGAAAAAATTACTTGTTAGTGTGTCGCTGGGAGAGATTACATACACATTTACTAGCTGCCCAGTAGTATAACCCTGGTAGGCTGGCTAATACGACTTAGTTGTTTCCTTTCTATGAACAGATTATAGTACATCAGAAGCTAAGACAAAAACTGAATATCAAGATAGTAATATACCTGCTACTGTCAAAACTCTTGAATTAGGTTTACAATAAGCTCGCTCTCAACAGGAAAAGAAAGCCAGTTAAGCATATCTAATGCGGAGAATTGTATGCTAGTAAATCCTTGCAGCGACTAGCGAACTTGTTTTTCCACTCAGTCTATATGCTTGTTTCAACTATGCGAGATAGATTGGTAGCTAACAAATTAGAGGGTGTAATCAAAATCTTAGAAACCTTTTACAGGTAACTCAAGAATCCTGTACTAATAGCTCTCTGCCTGTCTCAGTTATATTGTAAGACAATCACTTAACCTAATGTCATGGATATAACAATTCCAATTTGAGCCTTGTTTTCACTTACAGGGAGCTAATTGCACAATCCAGAAAACCTAATCCTAAACATGTTTTCGATTTTGAGCCTTATCTCAGAATCTATTCAGTCAGTCCCAGAATGAAAAAATTAAGAAAATTATAAAATAAAGAAACATGGCATAGATTGAGAGGAAGAAAGGAACAAGAACCTGGAAAGAAACAGAAGCCAAAGGAGCAGCCATGCCTTTATAAAGAGCACAAGGACCTTCAGAAGAAACAATATTTCTCAATACTCCAAAAGCAGACCTAGTTGCTGTGTTACTAATAGAAGGTTGTTGAAGACGAATCTTAAGAGTGTCTAATGGATAACCAGATACAACTCCTGCCATACCTCCAAACCCACCTGCAACAAATTCTTTCCCCCAACTGCTTGCTAAAAACTCTGGCCAAAACTCCATCTTTTCTATTTCTTCCCACCACTGCTCCTTCCCATTTACTTACTAACCCGCCTCTCTGAAACTACTCTTGGAGAGATTAGAGATATTGATTTCTTTTTCTTGGTTCTCTCTAATTATAAAGAAAGATTCCAATAACTGCAATCAAGAAACAGAACGTTAACCAATCTTCTTCTCTGCAAGTGTCTGGTGAATTTAATGAAAAGCTTAGGACAAAACAAAAGCCACCGCTGGTGGTGCTGATGTAATTGTGGGGGTGGCTCTGTAATCTGATTCTGATTAGCGAATAAGAAACGTCTCTGTTTTTGCTTTTTGTTCACTAGATAACGAAGTAAGGCGGGTCTGTGACACGTGTTTCCTCATGTCACTCTACACGTAGTTTCGTACTTGGTGTTCCATATCTGTTGGTGAGTGTAACAAACTTTCCGAACCAGAAATAGTTTCAGTACCGAAAAGTTTGGGTAGGAAAGTTGAAATGACGTTTACCAATGGTTCCCAATTGATTCGGATATGGAACCCATGGGGCATGGGGCGAAGCCAGGATAGAATTAGGGAGGGCAAAACAATGTTGGGAGCACATACTAATAGTGATTTAGGTGAAAAGATTGGCTGGGTAAAATTCTTCACCTACTCTTACTTGGCTTATTTGATTTTCATGTATGAAAATGAACAGAGTAAAAATGCAACATAGCTAATAGGCTAGGGTGCACCAGTTTACCGAGGAGGATACCAAATTTCATATTAAGCAAGGTATTTTTTTATTTTATGTTTAAACAAGGCATTTTTTTATATTTTTATATACGGAATTTGGTACTCTTCCCAGTAAACCGACACCTTTCCTTTAGCTTCCTGATAAAAAAGAATGTTACCTTCTAGTGCCGGAACTGAGTAAAAGGAGGATTGTTGGAGTATAACGAGAATAGAGCTGCACAAGACCCGCCCATCATACCCAAACCCGCCCGTACCCGCTAAATCCGTGGGTTTTTAATCCGATCCCGCCCATTGTGGGTGCGGGGTTGGTTATGAAAATAAAAACCCGATGTCTATGGGTGCGAGGTTGGTTTTCGCCCAAACCCGCCCGAAAAACTCGCTAAATATACACCATTGATAAAACTAATTCAAGTCATCATCCTTGAAGATGCTAGGAGGAGAGACTTGAAGATGATAGAAGAGACATGAGTCACTTACTGTTGGTCTCGAAACTTTTATTGTTTGCTTTTTAATTCAACTCTAAAGTAGTCGACGAGAAACTCGTTTTGGTGAAACGAGAAAATGACACGTGATATAATGTTTTGGACTTTGAGTGACGTAAGGGTCTTACGAGCCGTTAGGTTAAAACTAACAAAATAACAGTGACGGAAATCGGTGTTGGGTACGCAAGTGTAAAAGTGGGTGTACAATTAGGAAAGGTGTAGGATGAGTACCTGGTAAGAACTAGTTTGAGTCAAATGGGTCAAGGGAACTCGATTCAGTCACATGGGTCAAGGGAACTCAAATCGGTCTTGTCGATACTACTAGCCACTGAGTTCCTGGTTAGCTAGGCTTTGAGCCGACTCCTTTAGATTCCTGACTGAGTCAGAGCCGACCTCTATTAGGATATTCCCAATTAGAAAAAGTGGTACTGAGCCAACTGGAACCGACAAACTCATACATTCTTTTATCAAACGTGGGTGACACGTTATGCCATAATGGGTTTGAAAAAACATCACCACCTAACCATTTTTGAATATGATTAAAATTAAAGTGTTGATAAGATGATGACCAGATGAGCAATACCAATTATGCATTTCCTCGATTTGATATGGATGGAATCTTACTTTAGAAAAAACATAAACAACAGAATCAATGTTCGGAGATAATTGACGTGATGATGTGTAAGAGTTAGCGTTATAAATGCCACGCGCACATTCTGTCACTAGATCATGAATGCTTGCTTGACCGCTTATGTTGCGAAGCTCCAAATGATTTTAGTCTAGTTTCCGAGCAAAAGAAACACACTTCCATTTGTATATTCCGGAGATAATTACATCATTGCCATCACGTGACTAACTACTTCACTTCATAATCTTAAATTCTTAACGGTTAAAGGCCAATGATACGTCAAACAACAATTACGCGTGATTCTTTTATCGACTGATGTGCATGAAATTTTTTAACGAGTTCTGCATGTTTTATGTTATCAGGATTATAGGAGAGCTTCATTCTGTCACTAGATCATGAATGCTTGCTTGACCGCTTATGTTGCGAAGCTCCAAATGATTTTAGTCTAGTTTCCGAGCAAAAGAAACACACTTCCATTTGTTGTTTCATAAGCGGGTACATATTCCGGAGATAGAGTAGAAGTCAAGCGTTACATCATTGGCGCGTCTCAATAATGTACGAAATGTACGAGGACATAATCAGGAATAAAAACTTACTACAACCCTAAGGATTATATCTTATGTGTGACTCCAACGGATCACTGTAATGAGTACATTTGTATGGCAAAAGCAATTGCATATGTAACTCTCCGTATGTTTTGTGGGATTGTAGTCAACCATTTTAGTCCACGTTTTTCAGGACAACCAGCGCAAGATGATGTCAAATGACTACTAAAAGGAATGTTGGGGAGTATTGATTGCATGCATTGGGGGAGACTACACAAAACAAATGTTGTTTTGGAAGGCATAACTTCCTATGATTGTTGGATATGGCATGCTTTTTATGGACTTACGAGTTCAAATAACGACATCAATAGTTTGCATAAATCGCCTTTGTTTGAAGAACTGGGTATGAAATTGCTCCAACTTCAAAGTTCATCATCAATGACAATAACTATAACATTGTTACGTACCTATCTTGTGTGTGTGTTGTGTACTACCGGATAAGCACGAGTAGTTTTCTTGTAGTTAAGGAAATGGGAAGTTATGTAAGTAGTTTGTTCTAGGATGTTATATATATGTGTGTGATGTGATAATAAAGGATTATGAATTGAATTATGAAAGTTTGAGAGTTCTTCTCTTATTGGGAGTTTGATTACACTCGAAGTAATCGTTGGGAGGTCTGGTGTCCCTCGAATGATGCCGGAGGTATTGGTGTCCCTCTAATGAGACCACAACAGTCGGTTCTTTTCCTTAATCTTCTTCACTTTGTAGGCGAAATCAAGACAAGTTATGCGAGTACATAACAGTTGGTATCTAGAGCAGGTTTGGGTATTCCGCAAACCGCAAGGTTTTTCGTTTTCCGCTTCATCTCTAGAAGTTTGTTTAAGTGAAGTGTTTTTTACATCGCAATGTCCGATCTTATGTTTACTGTTTAGGTCTTTGGTTTCTCTTTCAATCAAAAAAAAAAAAAAAAAGTTTGTATCAGTCTGGAAGATATGGTAAGATTTCGGTTGTTTGCTTTTGTTAGATTCCTCGTCAACAAGCCTAGATTTGTTTTATTCCAATAGGAAGAGATTTGGTTTACAATTTGATATATGTTGCTTGATTTTCTCCAAATGTTTCAAAATCTTAGTACACTGTTTTAAACAATACCTTTCAATCAAAATCTTCGGAGACTAGTTTTGCTGGAATTCTTCTGTCAACGAGAAAAAAAATATAATCTAGAATTGTTTGAGATAAACTTGTTTGTTTGTTAGGCTTTTGACAAAAATAGCAAAGATAGTGTATCCACATGATTTTAAAAATAATATGCATTGGATCATACTAAAACTTCATGACATGGAAGCATTATCAAACACCAACATGCTGATCATCAGTTGAATTCAAAGCACAACGACGGTGTTATGTGGTTGATGCATGTTTCGATATCTTTGAAGATAAAGGTGAAAGCAATCAAAGAAAATTCAAAAATCCATCACACCGAGTTTGGAGAAGTGAAAGATGATCCAATTTAAGCCAACCAAGAAAGACAGAGATTTATCCATAAAGAGTATTTTTATATTTGTTGAAGTCATGATGTCTAAGGAGCAAACAAGATTGTGGATTACAACCTTGAGGACAAGGTTGCTTATAAGGGCTGGGGAATGTTACGTACCTATCTTGTGTGTGTGTTGTGTACTACCATAAGCACGAGTAGTTTTCTTGTAGTTAAGGAAATGGGAAGTTATGTAAGTAGTTTGTTCTAGGATGTTATATATATGTGTGTGATGTGATAATAAAGGATTATGAATTGAATTATGAAAGTTTGAGAGTTCTTCTCTTATTGGGAGTTTGATTACACTCGAAGTAATCGTTGGGAGGTCTGGTGTCCCTCGAATGTTGCCGGAGGTATTGGTGTCCCTCTAATGAGACCACAACAGTCGGTTCTTTGCCTTAATCTTCTTCACTTTGTAGGCGAAATCAAGACAAGTTATGCGAGTACATAACAAACATCGTGTATTTTCTGGCGGACATAATTTATCCAGTGTGGTAAACTTTTGTTCAAGCTTACACTAAGATACCCGAACACGAGGAGAACCATGATAGAAGGTACTTTAATAAGAAGCATATATGATGTAGGAAGGATGTCGAACGAGTATTTGAAATTTTGAAAAGGAAGTTCCACATAATTTGTGGACCTTATCGTTCATATCAGCCAGTAAAAATGAATAGGTTATGCTCTTTTGTATCATTTTGCATAATATGGTAATCGATGAATGCTTATCGGATACAAGTTGGACAAGTTAGATATCTGGATAAAGATTTGAGAAAAGATGTTTGACCCCATCATGGAGTGTCCGCAAGAGAGTATAGAATAGTAGAAAAAGAGAGTTCAAAAAAGAGGTTTATATTTGACACTAAGGTAGGATCTAAATGCGAACAACTGTGTTGAATTTAGAAGAAAAAACCATCACAGTTTTTTTTTTTTACTTTTAGTTATCATTCCAGTTAATTTAGTTCTTTTAATGTAATTTGATTAGTGTAATGGACAATCCTTTATTTTAAGTACTATATATTTGAATAACAAAAAACATTGAAATTCAAACTAAGGATTACATTGGATTTGAAACTACAAATTCTATTGAAATCAAAACTTATTATTATATCGAACAGGAAAGGAACTACCTGACTATTACATACAAATTAACAATAATAATTAAACGCAATGTAATGTCAGCATTGATATCCTCATATAAGGGGTCTACTGATTAGAATCAATGTCAATTGTTACTGGGTATAGTTGTGCCTTTTCTGCCTGAATTTCATCAAATTCAACTTGCCAAATTCGTTGGTGTACAACGTTTTAAGTTTCAAGTAAACTATAAATGAATATTAAGTTTCACTTAAAATAACAGTAAGGAATTATTATTCTAGATCCGAGTCAGCTTCTCCAGGCACAATCTCCTCGGGCTCTACCACATCATTGTTATAGTTAAACAATGTTTCTTCCTCCTCCTCATCATCATCATCATCATCCTCGGCTAGAACAAGATCTGCATCTAACATTTCGAGTTCAACATCATTATCTCTATGAAGTACAGTTGCCTCATTATCATCTTCTTGAACAATGGTTAAAAGCAAGACCCTCTTTGTTCTTGTGGTATGCCTCTTCAATAGTTGCTTCTGTTTCTGGTTGTACTTCATTGATATCCATTTCAGGAACATCCCATATATGTCTATGATGCATTTTTTGAGTCACTTTCCAATTGGCTCCATGCTTGTAGTCATCAAGGTAGAACACTTGTTGCGCTTGTGATGCAAGAATGAAAGGTTGACTCTTGTACCACATTGTACTAGTATTTATACATGTCAAATCATAATCCTTTCGAATTCTCGTCCTTCCAGGAGTTACGTCAAACCAATCACATTTAAATAACACAACTTGATATCCATACAGAAACTCTAACTCGATAACATCCTGCAAGCTACCAAAGAATTCAATTGGCTTACTGTTGTGTTCGCCATCTACTACCAGTCCGCTATTTTGGGTTATTCGACGAAGTTCACGTTGTTTGGCATGGAATCGAACTCCACTATATATGCAAGCAGGATATGATTTTGCACGAGATTCAATTACCTGTGCTAACTAATGCAACTCATCAGTAGCCTCAGAAAACTTTTCATAAGGAAATTTTCCGATCTATACATTTTCAGATAAAACCAATAACAAAAATGATATTGTTTGCAAACAATAATGATATATGATGGTTAAAACAATAACGGAAAATGAGACTATATTGTTATTAGTAAAAATTAATTACTTACCCTCTTTCGAACTCATTCGGGAAATAGTTTTCAATGCCTTTGTGACAAGTTGTGATTTGATCCTGCTTTCAACTCATTCAAATGTTCACTGTATTTTCAAAGATAAATAAGACATCGTTTTGATGCTAAGGAAAATATTTAGTGTACGACAGAAAAAACAATAATTATCAGATGATAGGATGTGGCACTTACTCCATATATGTTCGCACCTCGTCAAAATTTTCGAGTATAAACCAATGTATATGTTCTCTTTCTTCTAGGGTCGGTGATTTTATAAATTTTGCACCAAAGGGACGGACCTCCTGAGCAAAAATAGACAGTTTTCCCTTGGGTCATTGACCATCATCTGTTGTATCATCATTTAGTTCTGGGCTATTAAATTTAGTTTCAACCCCACATAAATACAATGAGCAAAATGTCAAAGCTTCATTAATAATGTAAGCTTCCGCTATTGAACCTTCTGGTCGTGCTTTATTCTTCACCTATCGCTTAAGTGTCCCGAGGTACCTAAATAAATAACAACTCTTTAAACATATTTTTTTTCATTTTATAAACAACAAATAGTAAACTAGAGAAAACACAAGCATATATAAACAAAGAAGAGATAAGCACCTTTCGATAGGATACATCCAACTATAACCAACTTGGTCCAACAAGTTTAGCTTCTCGGGTAAGTGAACAACCAAATGAACCATGACATCAAAAAATGCCGGTGGAAATATTCTTTCCAACTTACAAAGGATTAAAACGATACCTTTTTCCATTTCTTCAAAGTGACTCACATTCAATGTCTTCGCACATAGATCATGAAAGAAATTACTCAACTCAATTAAGGGCAAAGACATACATTTGTGGCGAAATGGACAAATTCCAACGGAAAAACTTTTTGTAACAAGACATGACAATCATGGCTTTTCAAACCGGATATCTTTCCATCATCGACGTTAGCACTCCTCGCTATGTTAGCTGCATATCCATCTGGAAACTTCATTGATTTCAGAAACCTAAAAAACTCTCTTCTTTGCTCTAGTATTAAAGTATAGGAAGCCGGAGGTTTTATAAAGTTATATCCTTCACGCTTAAGGTGCAATTCTGATCTAATATTCATGTCTTCCAAATCCAAACGATCTTTAAATGTATCTTTGTTCTTCAATTCCTGATTTAACAATGTTCCGAAGATGTTATCACATATATTTTTCTCAACATGCAAAACATCGATTTTGTGCCTAATTTTTAGATGTGCCCAGTATGGAAGCTCATAGAAAATACTCTTTTTTGGTATGAGCGAAGATTGATGCACAAACCTAATTAAGGGTTTTATCAATTTCAATGGTTTTCAATTTGTTATGTGCAGATTTAATTTTGTCAAATTATTGGGTTTTATGATGTGGAGATGTTAATTTTTTTCTATTTGGATTCATTATTAGTCTTATTTGCGTATCTTTTTGATCTGTTAGACTGATAAATTTTGCTTCTCATGTAATTGAAATGGAATGGACATATGCACTTACAGAAGCGTTTACTTCAGTTGTGTTCAAGGGGGATCTGATTCAACATTACTTTTTTTTTCGTCTTTTTCCTATATTGATTGTGGTGTATGTGTCGTGATAATGATCTCATCATAATTTTAATTTATTTTATGGGTTATTATATTGGATTTTATGTTAATATCCAGGTTAGGCATATCCTACTACCCATATGGATCATTTGGCTGCTCCAAACATTGGTATTACGAATTACTGCTAAATATTTATGGTCAATTTTCTGTGATAAATCACTGTCACTACCGGATATTTCTTATTTTTTTCTTGTTTATTTTACAGAAGGACTTAGACTAGGAGATCTCATTGTCCGGGGACAACTACGTAAAATAAGACTGGAGGAGCGGGTGGCTCAAATGGAAGGATGCCAATTATCATTGATGAACAATCTGGTGTAGTTGCAGGAGAACATGGATCTCATTTGGACGGTGAATGTGATACGATTTTTCATGCTTTTTCTCCTTTGGGATACAAGTCATGGAGACAAATTCCTCTCCAATATAGGGAAACTTTAATCGAACAATTAAAGGTATCCCCAATAAATGCAAAATTATCTCTATGGTATTTTTGACTGACGTTTGAAATAAATATTTGAATCTCAATTCTTATTTGTCATGATGTTGTAGGATAATTTCATACTAGACACCACAAGACCATCTATTAAGAGATTTTTGAATTACCGTATGTCAAAGGGATATACCAACTTTAAGCGTGAAATGCTTGGTGCATTTTAGAAACTATGCAACTATTGAAGAAGCGCGCGGTAATCCTTTTGGGAACATCTTACCAAAGAAATTGGTCAAATTTGTGTGATCTCTTTGCTATGGAGAGTATAGAGAATATTAAGGTGATGTAATAGTTATTATACTTTGGAAGAAATAGGTGATGTATATATTTTAATCCTCTTGCAAGTACTAACTTTAATGCTTTTCTTAAATTTCAGAAACGTCGTGATCGCCATGAGAATTTTAAGGCCTCAAGGGGATTCATTTTCAAGTTCAAGGGACGGCAAAGGCCTCAAAGGCATACGTTTCCAGTTTTACGGGACGACGGAATCAAGATATACACAGAGAAAATGGAACAAACTGAGGAAGCCAATGCAAGTTTCAGAAGCATGCACTCAATATGGTTCTTGATCCATTCTTTGCTCCAACCAATGAAGATCCAGAAGTTGTTTAGTGCTTAGTTTTATGTTGCTCCTTGTTTTAACTTGAACATACCTAAGTATTAGTTTTCTTTAGTATTTCAGAAGGGTTGTCTATTGAATAGTTCAATTAGCAGCCATGAGTGTCGTTACTGCTTGAGTTGTTGGTACAGTATTTTGTTTAAATGACCTTTCTAATATTATTTTCATATTTTTATATGATGAATGTAAAAAGTAATTGGTCAGCTTTTACATGATGAATGTGAAAAGGAATTGGTCAGGTTTATCATGGTGTACATACGTGTGTATTTTGGAAATAATAAAATTGATCACAAAAAAATGATTTTTAATACCGAATCTAGTGGTCTCGAAATGAAAATTAAAACATAATTTTTTCCTCGCCTAAAAAAAGATTATTTGGAGACAACAAAGGAATTTCATATTTGCAGCAAAATATAGTAGTTTGTAAAACTATTTATTCCGTTTTTTTTTTTTGAAATGAAATAATTTTTCAATGACAAATATAATTGTCAGTCGAGGATAGTTTTAAAGACGATATATTTCATCCCTAATTTTTTTTATTTCAGTACAATCAAATTTTGTTTAGGAAACCTTTTTATCAACGACAAATATGTTAGATTCTAAAAAAAATATTTGGCACAATATTTCTCCGTCACTATTTATTTTTATTCCGAGACCAATTTTTTTTATTTACAAAATGAATCTTTGATGACCAAATACATTAGTCAATAAAACATATTTCGAGACCAATTTTCTTTATGTATAAAACTCATTTTTAATGGCCGAAATAATTGTCTCAAAAACTATTTTTAAAAACGGCAGTACCAATCATCAAAACTCTCTTTGGAGACAAAAACACTTGATGGTAAAGTATGATTCAAAGACAAAGTACTTTGTCGCTGGAACTTTTTATTGAGACAAAACTAAATTGTCGTGAAAAATTTAACAAGAAAAAAAATTTATCGCCATAATTAATTTTGATGACTTAATTTTTTGACGTTAATTTTGAACTTTGAAGACAATTTATGATAGTCATTGAAAGACATATACAACGACATAAAATTTGGTGTCACCAAAATTATCTCCTGTGGCCATAAAAAGTTTCCACAATGATGATTAGACGAAATTTTTTTTTTTTGTTCCAAATTTTATTTGGCGACTAAACAAGGTAGTTCCGTGACAAAAATATTTGTCACTAAATGCCCATTTTCTTGTAGTGGCTGTTGCATAAGGATTTTTTCAACATGGTGAAAGAATGGTGGGGAATTATGGAGTTTCAGGGACAAGCAAGTTTTGTGTTCTTTAAAAAGCTTCAGAACTTAAAATACTTTCTAAAGGAGTGGAGTAGGAAAGAGTTTGGAGGAATTAAGAAGGAAAAAGACGAGCTTACTGCAAAGATTAATTTGTTGGATCAGACCATAAGTTATCTGATGAGCATTTTGAGGAGAGGATGAAGAGTTTGTTGCATCTGAAGAATATAAAAGCAATGTAGGCAAGGAAGTGGCATGCTAAAGCAAAACAAAATGAATTCAAAGGGGGATTCTAATACTCTTATTTCCATAGGATTGCTAATGCTAGAAAAAAGAGAAATACAATTGCTAAGTTGGATATGGAAGGGGTGGAGTGTTTTGAGCAAGATAATATAAAAGCAGAAATGAGAAGTTATTATGAAGGCCTTTTTACGTAAAAGAATGAGGTGCCATTTACTCTTGACAATTTATTTTTTCCTAGTATTGCGTAAGATGAGAGGCGTAATTGGAGAAGGAGTTTCTTCAAGAAGAAGTGTTTGAAGTTTTCAAGCATTTTGGCTCTAATAAATCTCCGTGGCCCGATGGCTTTTCTATGGAGTTTTACAAGGTGTGTTGGCCTATTATTAAATATAATTTCATGAAATTGATGGGAGTGTTTTTTAGATTTGGTTCATGGGACTTGGAGGTTAAATAGTTCATTCATTACTCTTATTCCATGAAGGAGGATTCTTGCACTCCAAAGGATCGATTATAGGCCTTTGAGTCTTCTTTGTAGTGCTTACAAGGTTCTTTATAAGGTGTTGGCAAATAGGTTGAAGTCTGTGATGCTGCGAACTAGTGTCTCGATTCTCGAGTGGTACTTTTATAAATGGAAAATAAATCTTAGATGATGTTCTTATTGCTTAGGGAGTGTGTGGATAGTAGGTTGGAGGATAAAAAAACAGGAATTCTTTGTAAAATAGATATGGAGAAGGCTTTTGATAATGTGAGGTGGAGCCCTTTATTGATAATTCTAGAGAAGCATGGATTTTGGAGAAAATGGATTTCATGGATTAGGTGGTGTATTTCAGCTTCTCGTATATCAGTTTTGGTGAATGGGAGTTCTACAGAGAAGTTTAAACCTTCAAAAGGTTTAAGGCAAGTAGATTCTCTTTCTCCTTTTTTATTCTTTCTTGTGGTGGAGATTTTGTCCAAGTTAGTTGATGATGCAGTAATGAGAAAACAAATGAGTGGTTTTCAAGTGGTAGAAGGTGGGATAAAGATTTCACATTTGCACTTTTTTATGATACTTTGTTATTTCTGGATGCTAATGAGAAGGAAGATAGAAGACAGTTGCTGATTCTATGTTCTTTTGAACTCTTGACTGGTATGAAGTTGAAATTGGAGAAGAGCACCATGATCAATGTAGGAGCAGATGATATTATTGATTCTCTTGCAATGGAGTTGGGTTACGGAGTCGAAAAATTACCATTTAAGTATTTGGGATTGCCTATTGGTACTACTCCAAGATATTTTTCTGTGTGAGATGAGGTGGTTAAAAGAATGGAAGCTAAATTGGCCTCTTGGAAGAAGAAATTTCTTTCCAAGGATGGGAGGTTGGTTTTAATAAGAAGTTGTTTAGCTAGTTTACCTGTTTATTTTCTTTTATTAATTCATGTGCCTGTTAATGTGTAGGAGAAGCTTTACAAACTAATGAGGAGATTTGTATGTGATTCTACTGAAGACGGGAGGAAAATGAGCTGGGTTTATTGGATTAAGGTTTGTAAGCCTAAACATTTAGGTGGATTGGGTGTTAAGAATCTGAAATGTACAAGTTTAGGTGGTTTGGAGATATGCTAATGAAAAGAAAACTTTGTAGAGGAAGGTAGTGCAACAGAAGCTCAAGAATAATAAGGAATTTTGTCTCATCATCTAATGATGCTACCGCAAAGAGGGAGGAGTAATTGGAAGAGTATTTTAAATACTACATCTTTTCTGGAGGAGGATGTGAAATTTAATCTTAACAATGGAAAATCAATTAGGTTTTGGCTTGATGATTGGACTCAACTGGCACTCTAAAATCAAAATATCTTGTTATTTACAAGGCTTGAAGGATGAAAAAAGCTGCAATAGAGGACATGATTGAGAAAGGAAGACTTAAATGTCAAGTGGGAATGAGGTTGAATCGAATGAACAATTTGAGTGGGAGATGCTTTTTAATGAACTAGGTCCAGCTTCATGGCATGAATGAAAAGACCGACTCTTGTGGACATAATGAGAGGATTTACATGAAGAAGTGTTATGATTTTCTCAAAGTGCGGGAGGATGATACTTGTGATTTTAATAAGTTTTTTGGAAACAAGGTGTGCCTCCTAAGGTGAGTTTTATGTTATGGGCTACATTTCGAATTCTTTGCCTACTTTTACTACGTTGAATTACGAGGGGGTTAACACTCAAGATGCTAAGTGTCATTCTTGCAAGAGAGGAGAGGAAACTATAGATCATATTTTCTTTGCTTGTTCCTTTGCATTTGAAGTTTTGTCTTACTTCACAAAGTCTTTTAGAGTTTCATGGACGTGGCAAGATTCTCATTAAGAAGAATTTTGAAGCATGGAAGATGAATAACTTGAATGGCAGAAGTAGGGAGGTCTGGTGGAAGATAAGTTATGCAGTGCATTGGCATATGTGGAAGGAAAGAGACAACATTGTGTTTGGAGGAAGAGCAATGAGAGCTGATAAGGTTATAATGCGGGTTAAATAGTCAATTGTTTCGTGGTTTTTTTGAAAGAAATGTTTTTAAGGACTTTTTTGTTAATCAGGTCCTGTTTCATTGGGATACAGTTTTGCATATTTGATATGGCTTAACTGTTCCTAGGATTTTATTGTCTTGGACATATTTTTCCTTTAATACAACATTCCCTTTCAAAAAAAAAAATATATATATATATTTTAAATATCAATCAAACAAATTCAAATACAACTTACCACACATACTTCGGTTTTACTACTCATTTTGCAACGATTCATTTGCATTGTCAAAGTTAATGAAGTCTTAATATCTTTGTTGGTAGTATTAAAACGACCTAACAATCCAACAACATCACATATTTTGAATTCCTAGTTTCCTGACAATTTTTTTCTAAAATATTCCCCCAAAGTATGTTATGTTGTTGTTGAACACCATTGATAAGATCAAGCGTAAAAATTACATAAGCTATACAACTAGCTTTATCTTCATCCTGACTATACTTTAGACTGTGGACTTTTGTTGATGAAGTATTTTCGGTTGGAGCGTTTTGTGTTTGTGTTGAACCGGCCATTCTGTAAGAGATTGTTTGATTTTGAAAGACAAAGTTTGAGACTATAAGAGATTTGTTGGATATTACGGGCGTAGAAGGTGTGATTTTGGAAATAAAAAGAGTTGAAGTGCAAACGAAATAATTAAAACCATTCGATGTGTTAGCCGTTATCGGCCTAACCTAGTGTTTATGGGTAAAAATCGTTTCCGCCGATTTTGGTAAATTCGGTAGGTGAGTGAGAAACTGGTTCAAACCCTAAACAAATGTGCTGCACGTGAGCACTTTCTAGATTCGAGAGATCAATCTGTACAAGTCCGGCCTAAACCAAGAAATGACCGTTCCAGACTTGCTTCGGTCACAAAGTGGAGGAGAAGGGTTGATTTGGGGAGGGAAGCAAAGAAAGGTATTGAGACCGAATAATTCGGGAGAGTAGTGTCTCGACTTGTATCGTAAATTGAAAGCTTCTAAGCTTGCAAGAGATGAAAGCTTTTTGGAGAGCTTGCAAAGTTGCCTTTTTCCGAGAGTGTTGTGTTTTCTCCGACCGAGACTTGTCTTCCGATGGAAATAGGTAAAAACCTATTTATACAAGTCGAGATTGAAACGCACTCGGCCTCATGAAGGAAGAGAGTAAAGGGTGAAATAATGGGAGGAGGTGGTAACCGCATGGTGTTTATGGGTGAAAACGTTTTCACCATTATTTCCTCATTTATTTGACCGCTTTATTCCTATTCACGCTTTCTTAATGTGAGCATAGTGTACGTTGCATGCTTGTGACCACCAAACCAAGACCCCGGGAAAGCATCCCCGGTTTGTGTTGATGTCTCGAGTGTTGGTTGCACCTTGAGTGCAAGTGGCGCTGCTAGTGGCGCGTGTGGCATGTGCCAATGGCATGTGCGGAATGCCTTTGTTGCGGGTTGCACCTTGAGTGCAAGTGGCAATGCCAGAGCTGCTAGTGGCATGTGTGGCATGTGCGGAATGCCTTGGTGGTAGGTTGCACGGTTTGCAAGTTAGGCTACCAGCGTGGGTTTTGGCATGTGCCAATGGCACGTACGGCCAAGTTGGCCTAGGTTGCACGACTTGCAAGTTAGGCTACCAACGTGCGTGTTTGGCATGTATCAATGGCACGCACGGCCATTAGGGCCACGGCTAGGTAATGAAAGCTACCAATGGCGTGTTGGCATGTGCCAATGGCATGCTCGGCCATTAGGGCCACGGCTACTGTGTAAGAAAAGCTACCAGCGATGCGTGTTGGCATGTGCCAATGGCATGCGTGGCCATTAGGGTCACGTCATGGTAAGAAAAGCTACCAGCGATGCGTGTTGGCATGTGTCAATGGCACGCATGGCCATTAGGGCCATGACTTTGTAAGAAAAGCTACCAGCGATGCGTGTTGGCATGTGCCAATGGCATGCGTGGCCAATTTGGGCCACGGCTTGGTAAGAAAAGCTACCAGTGATGCGTGTTGGCATGTGCCAATGGCATGCGTGGCCAATTTGGGTCACGGCCTGGTAAGGAAAGCTACCAGCGATGCGTGTTGGCATGTGTCAATGGCATGCGTGGCCAATTTGGGTCACGACACGGTAAGGAAAGCTACCGGCCCGATGCGTGTTGGCATGTGCCAATGGCATGCGTGGCCAATTTGGCCTAGGTTGCACGGTTTGCAAGCCTAGGCGCGGGCGCCATTTTGGCATGGCGTGGCTAGGGCCAAGGTAAGGGTGCTTGGCTCGGCGTGGTGTGACTAGTGTAGCTAGGGCCAAGGCAGAGCGCGTTTGGCATGGCGCGGCTAGCTTGGGCTAGGTGTGGTCAAGCGTGATTTTCCATTGGTACGAGAGGTGCGGCTAGCATGGTTGGCATGCTTTGGCGCGTTTGGTGTGACTAGCATAGATAGGGCCAAGGCAGAAGTGCGTTTGGCATGGCGCGGCTAGCTTGGGCTAGGTGTGGTGGCGTGATTTGCCATTGGCACAGAGGTGCGGCTAGCATGGTTGGCATGCTTTGGTTCGTTTGGTGTGACTAGCATAGCTAGGGCCAAGGCAGAGTGCGTCTGGCATGGCGCGGCTAGCTTGGGCTAGGTGTGGCTGGCATGATTTGCCATTGGCACGGAGGTGCGGATAGCATGGTTGGCATGCTTTGGCGCGTTTGGTATGACTAGCATAGCTAGGGCCAAGGCAGAGTGCGTTTGGCATGGCGCGGCTAGCTTGGGCTAGGTGTGGCTGGCATAATTTGCCATTGGCACGGAGGTGCGGCTAGCATGATTGGTATGCTTTGGCGTGTTTGGTGTGACTAGCATAGCTAGGGCCAAGGCAGAGTGCGTTTGGCATGTCGCGGCTAGCTTGGGCTAGGTGTGGCTGGCATGATTTGTCATTGGCACGGAGGTGCGGCTAGCATGGTTGGCATGCTTTGGCACGTTTGGTGTGACTAGCACAACTAGGCCAAGGCAGAGTGCGTTTGGCATGGCGCTGCTAGCTTGGGCTAGGTGTGGCTGGCATGATTTGCCATTGGCACGGAGGTGCGGCTAGCATGGTTGGCATGCTTTAGGCGCGTTTGGTGTGACTAGCATAGCTAGGGACAAGGCAGAGTGCGTTTGGCATGGCGCGGCTAGCTTGGGCTAGGTGTGGTCAGCATGATTTGCCATTGTCACGGAGGTGCGGATAGTATGGTTGGCATGCTTTGGCGCGTTTGGTGTGACTAGCATAGCTAGGGCCAAGGCAGAGTACGGCATGGCGCGGCTAGCTTGGGCTAGGTGTGGCTGGCATGATTTGCCATTGGCACGGAGGTGCGGCTAGCATGGTTGGCATGCTTTGGCGCGTTTGGTGTGACTAGCATAGCTAGGGCCAAGGCAGAGTGCGTCTGGCATGGCGCGGCTAGCTTGGGCTAGGTGTGGTTGGCATGATTTGCCATTGGCACGGAGGTGAATTAGGGTTTTGCTCGTTGTAACCCTAATTTGAAAAAAATACCCCCTATTAATTACTGACTACATGTATTAAATGTTCTAATAAATGTGTCACCGGTGATATTAGGTTATTTGGGGTTTTACGATTTTACCCTTTGTTTAAAAACCACCATCAACACCTAGGTCTCTACGGATCGTCCAAGTTTTAACCGTTTGTCTTAAGTTGAGTCCGGTTTCCGGTTCGCACGCTCCATTATGGAGTGGGAATAGGAAAATTTTCTCATTTGCCCACCCCACTAGACTTACTCTAATATGGCACATAATTTTTAATGTTCCTAAACATTCAAGCACATTTTTTATTATCTTTTTTTTTTTAATTGGTGGAAAATTAAGATATTGTCGAGACGTAAGACCAAAAACAAAACTTTTTTATCCTCTATAGTTCTGCTCCCAAAAAACCTAGAGAAAGTGATCAGATCTGAGAAGGTTCGTTACTTGTCACTATATATCGATTGTAGGAGTTTTTTTTTTATAATTTAGTATGCTTATCTAGATTTTTTTTTTTTGATCTGAGTGTATTAGGTTTAGTGTTTTTGCTTTTGTGTGATTCTCGTTTTCACTTTTCGTGAGATTTTAATTTTCCCTTTTGTGGGTTTCTTTCTACTATTGAAGTTTTCTTTATAGTTCTCTGGTTTTGGTTCAAGTACTTTGGAGATTGACATGGTTTTCACCTAATAATTCTCTCGCAACATGACAAGATATTGGGTAAATTACTCTTTCTTTTACTAGTATATCTCATCGTTAAAAATGGTTGGATTAATGTATTATACCTTAAATCAACTCTATATACAAGAACTCGATACGATTTTTGCAAAGATCTCGATTTACTTACTTATTTTATACTTCATTGTAATTGGTTATTGAATTTCTTGTTATTTAATGTACTTGCTCTCGAGTCTTGAAAGCTATCATGGAAACAATTCTTCTAATATCAATGTCATAATTTATCACTTAATAAATTTTGAGTCACAATTTACAACAATGTCTTTTAACCAATTTACATCATTCATGTAAAATTTGAATTTCAATATAAATATATATGTATATATATTTATTTGAAACAAGGATGCACCATATTTCTATTTACCAATTTCATCTCCTGTATTGTAATTCCCCGAATAAAATAAAGAAGCCTATTATAGCCTTTGGCGAGATTGGGGTATACTCAAACTAATTGGGGTATACCCAATTTTAAAGGGACACTTTTTGTGGGTTTTAGGGGGAGTCCTAATGGGTAAGTTACAAAACTACCCTTTTTTTTAAAAAACCTATTACCCTAAATCAGTTTTAATCTTTTCATTTCATCATCTTCTTCTCTTCTTCTTCTCCTCCACAACCCTACCAGCTCCATCACCCCCACCACCACCAAAACTCGTCGATCAATTCGTTAAAATCTTCGATTCAAAAACTCCGATTAGTCTTCATCAATGGATCCACCACGGAAGAAGGCAACTCGTATGAAAGAAACTAATCGAAAACCCAATGAATATAACCCTGGAATTGCAAGTTTGGTTGCTAATAAAGTGGAGAAAAAAACGGTTGAAGAAGAAGAAATTGAACCCGCTGAAACACGTGAAATGGTGCGCTTAAGAAAGTAAGGGCACACTTAAACTCACTCTAGTACTTCAATTTCATGTTTGCATGTCAAATTAGGTCAGAAAATTCGAATTTGTGAATTGGCAGTTACGACGCCGGCAAGGTTTTTTGTTATCGACCTTTCCGGGTTTTCATAGTTATGGTTTGGCCGGGAGGGTATAAGGTTGAAGAACTTGCCGGCTGTATAGTTTCTGTAACTGCTACTAGCAGGGCCGGCAGGTTATTTATCTGTATACCATTCTGGCGTCCTTTTTTTTTTTTTTAAATGAAGCCGGCATCTTATTATTGTTTACCCTTCCGGCTACTTGTTTAGAATGTTTCCTGATGCCTAGAATTTTTTTCGTCCGGAAGGGTATTTATATAAAACCATTCCGGCTGTTTGTCAGCCGGCGATGTGTGGGAAATGGACCTTTCCGACCACTTTAGTGAAAAATCCTATATATTTTTTGTGCGCCGGAAGGATATTTTGATGATACACTGCCGGCTTTGGCTTAGCCGGCACTCATCTTTTGGTCGACCTTTCCGGCCATTTTTCCGCCGGATATGTTGTATATGTCTAACCTGCCGGCCTGTAATGTTTTTTTTCTGAATTGTTCTTGTTCAGATTGCGAATGGCAAAGAAGAAAGCATCTTTGAAAGCAGCTCTTAGTCCTCCTTCAAACCCTCCTCGTGTTGGTGATAAACTCTTGTCTTCAAAACATCGATGGGTATATGTTGTGCGGGGAACGACAAAGGTCTTAGAACCACTATCTGAACCCAATGATTCAGACGAGACTCCATATGAAGACCAATCAATTCCATCTGGTAGAAGAGGTGATGATGATGATGTTGATGAAACCAATCCTAATGAGGAGGAGGTAACAATGATGATGATGATGGTGATCAAGACATGCCTGAGGCTGGAGGAGGTAATGATGATGGTGATGATGATGATGGTGATGATGATGATGGTAAGAATATCATCGAAGATGAAATTTTTGAAGAGGAAGAGGAACAAGAAGAAGAAGAAGAAGGAGATGGAGATGGAGAAGGAGAACAAACTCTAGCTATTGTTCAAGCCACGAAGCTTCGGCTTCAACTTCAACCGGAACGAAGAAGAGGGTGATCACTAAACCTGCTGATTATCACATGCCTCCCAAACACTTGATGGTTGCACTCGAAAGAAGGTGAGCCTCCAAAAGGGACCCCAAGCGGATGGTGGAGATGTTCTTTTTGGATACAAAGACTCATGGGCATGTACGGTCCATAATACTATCGTAAGTAATCTTAATCCGTCTTTGTTATTTATTCAAGTGTGTAACTATCTTAATTAAATTTGCGTCAAGTGTTTGTATTTCTTTTCATTTTGTTTTTTTTGGTATTTAGGATCACAAGCATGCCATCCGTCTCATGAGGCGCCAAGCTTCGTGTTCAGTGGCTCATACTTGGGATCTTGACTTGGAATGTGAGGAGGTGAAAGTGATTGTGAGGAACTCCTGTCAAGGTTGCTGCGGTGGAGAGTTCGAATACTAATCATGATAAAGTTACCGTCTTTGCATTCTGTGAGAGGTTCTACGGAGAGACTGATACTATGTTATTTGATGAGTGCCAAATAGTGCATATTTATACACCTTTTTATTGGCATTTTACTCATCTTTTGCGCTTAGAAATCAGATATTATCCCAGATTCTGTGTTTTCCTTGTCTTCAAGAATAAATATTTGTATTAATTAATTTTGTATTTTTAGGTTCTAAATAAAGTCCGGAGAATCTGAGGAGCCAAAAGGGCGAAGAATTGGAGTCGATCATCTATGGAGCAGATAGCCAAAGCCCACGCGCGAATCAGTTGCAACCCAACAAAGAAGACATGGGATAGAGCCACCCACGACCCGGATCCGAGCCCGTCCACTCCAAGCCGTCGAGATTTCGATCTTCTACATCCTACGGTCGCTGCTCCCACTAGCATCGATGTTCGATACTCCGCTCAACACCAGATCACACCAAAACCGCTTACCATCCTCGGCCGTTCAGATCTCCATCAGCTCCATCCTACACTCGCTAGGCCCTTCTCATCAAACCCCGCTGTGCCCGCTCAACAGCGAAATGACCCTACCCTATACCCCCACTCGAGCAGACCATTCCCCTTCCATCTTTCTCTTTCTTCTCTTCTCTCCCGTCTCCATCAGAGCAGAGCTCTGCTCCGCCACCTCCTTCTTCACCCATACCACCAACAGAGAAAACACCACCTCAACTCCCTGACATCAAACAACAACTCCATAGCCACCTACTCCATCTCTCTCTCTCGAGTCATCTATTTCATAGCTTCTCCACCCTAGAGGCTAGGTTAAAGATGACTAGAGTTAGGGTTGTTCACCTAATCAAAGCAAGAGGAGTTCGAGAGCAACTAGACGAGAGGGAAAGGCGATTCGGGTATGGGTTGAGTTATTTTTCAATTAATTTCACTTTTTAAAGAAATTAGGGTTTGGTTGAATTGCATGTATAAATAAGGATGAACTGAGTTCATAGAAGACACGCCTGGATTAGCCAGTGCAGTCAATTAGTTTTGATTTTGTTCTCTGTTACATTATTATGTTTTAATTTAAGTTTGTTGGGGTTTCAATGAAACCCTAAATCCATGTTGTGATGTTAACTGTTTTTGAACCATTCTTGTATGCTTAAACTTTAAAATAATTTCAATCCTAGCATCTAACATTCTTCTCTCACAATGCATGCCAACGCCATGGATGCATTGTAGTTAGGTTATACTTATGTTTAGTATGTTTTGCAGCTCAATCCTTAGAGTTATAGGCTAATTCCTTTGATTAGTTATACTTAATTAGATAACTAATGCTCTGGGTTAGCACCTTAGCTGTGTATTGAAGTGTAACATGGAGAAACCCCTTAGATAGGTGGTGGGTTTGACACCCTGCCCTTATCAGTCACAGGGCAAGAAAGTCTCAACTCAGTTGAGCACACAATAGGAGTTAGAGGTGAATTTGAAGACCTTAGCAACCCCATTGTCACTATCCGTTTACCTTAGTTTAGGTTTATTTCATTACATCTCAGCCGTATCGGCAAAACATCTTATTTACCACCTGTTACCACTTGAAACTCAGTAGAGCAGCCTTAGATCAATATTAGAGCACCACAAGTCTCTGTGGTTCGACTCGTACGTGCCCAGTTCTACTACCAAGACACCGTGCACTTGCGGTATCACCGTAGGCCATAAAAATAACCCATCTTCCAGGCCTACCAAGTTTTTGGCGCCGTTGCCGGGGACTTGGTGTGTGCCCAGTGATTTTCGGCTAAGCTTTACTGATTTTCTCCCCTGTACATATTCATATTGTATTATTTTTGTTTTAGTGTAACTTATAATCATCTGTTTTAGTGTAGCTTGTAACTTGCAACTTGTTTTAGTATAACTTATAACCTGTAACTTGTTTTTAACCCTTGCATCATCTTGTAGTTTAAATTTCTGCACTCTGTTTTTTTTTTTTTTTTTTTTTTTTTTTATATATAGTTTAAAGCATAACTTAGTGTAGCCTGTACTGCATATTGTAACTTAGCATATTGGTAGCTCTTGATCCCTTTCAGTCCAAGTAAATTTCAGTTGCATTTGCAAGTACTCATTCCTTTTGCTGTATCCCGCACACTTTTGAGAGCCGAAAATCTTCATTGAGTTAGAGCAGTACCCCCCGTGTTCACGAGGAGCAGTGAGACAAACCAAAAGGCGAGAGAGACAAGGAAAGGCGCAGACTTCGGAGTTAGTGCCACCGTGCTTTGTAGACCCCGAATGCATGCTTAAACTCCATCTACCCCGTGCCTTGTGAGAGACCCCCGTTGTGCTCAATTCCCGCCCCCGCACTTGTGAGTTGAGCTGTAGTTAAGCTATAGTCGGGCTTGGAGTGACTATCCCCCACGACTTTGAGTTAGGGCTTGGATAGTCGACCGTGTGCACACCCCGAGCTTACCACAACCCCCGTCTTTGGGTCATTTTATTGCATGATTGCCTTGAGCTCTATTCTGTTGACAAGAGGGTTAGTGTGTAACCCCGAAACCTTGTCTCGAGCTCAACCCTTAGCCCGCATCATTCCATGCCTAGTGAGCCACCAGCCCCGCAAGACTAGCGGCATTTCGTTTGTTTGTGTTGAGTGACCCGAGCATCGGTGTATATGAAACCGTGAGACCTACGTCGCTGCTCAACCCTTGGTCTACCACCCGTATAGCCCCGCACTACTTTGTGCAAACTCGAGCTGCCATCTCCCCTGACTTCAATGCATGATAACATCTCTGCTAGGCATTGATCAACACCTGAAATGCATCTGCTGTGACTTGTGCATAAACCCCTGTGTGCCGAGTGTTTCAATTACTAGCAATGCTATGGGCTTAGAATCAAATGTTATTGCTGTGAGTTTGTGTTGTGCTGTATAATATCCCTGTGCTGTGCTTTGACCTGCTAAGCTGAGTTGCACTTACACTGTGATTCATCTGTGTCTAAACTGACCTGTGCATAGACCAGCCTGCTCATTTGCAATCTGTGCTCTGTCAATGTGTGTTGCTCTAAGTTTATGATTGAGCACATAAACTCTGCCTCGCTTAATCCTGTCCTGCACAAGCTGTGCTGTGTTTAATTTTTGCATCAGTTGGCCAAATGCCCTGAAACCTTTGTTCTTGTGTGAAATGTGCTATTCTGTGTGTGTGATTCAATTGCCAGCCTGCACAAACTGTGCACTCAAGCTGTGCATAACCTGATTAAATCTGTGCACCTATTCTGTGTGTTGGCGACCAAGTGTGCAAACGCAACAAATTGGCCGCACACAAGACCAAACCGCAATCACTCAAGCTACTAATTGCCAAGCTAAACCGAGCAACCGGGCTTACACACAACCAAGCCCACTCTACACACCACGGAGCTGGGCTTACACCTAATCGAACCCAACTCCGGGCCGCACCAAACTAAGCCCACATCTGTTGGGCAAGACACAAACTCACCCACATACCGAGCCTTTTCACCTGGGCTGCAAACAGCTAGAGCCCACAAAAAGATAACCAAAACTCAGCCCACATACTGGGCCATCAATCTGGGCTTGCACTCTGCACAACCAGAGCCCACAATCATAGCTGGGCTAATAGCCCCCAAAGCTGAGCTTTGCACCCACCTGAGCCCACATAACTTGGCCTATCTAGCTGGGCCGTGCAAAAGACTAAGCTACACACACAGGGTCGTGCAACCAAGTCAGGCCGACTTTCCCAACCAACCAAAAACCCAATAAACCAAATCAACCCATTTAAACCAAATCCCAAACAAACCAAATCCCAATAAACCAAATTCCCACATAAACCAAAGCCCATTTTCATGTTCTATGTTTCGACATTATCTTTTGGGTTGACCCTCAACTTTTTAGATTGTTAGTAAATTTTTGTATATAAATTTTTGTAGGACTTGTTAAATTTTTCTTTTCTTGAATCGGTTGAGTCTTCTTGCACATATATTATGCTAATCCGATATGATCTCCACCGAGAATGTTGGATTTTGCCTTGATTAATGAAGCTCAACCATGCTCCCGCCGACATCCTAAATCTCTTCCCTTTTATCTTATCAAAGATAGTTCTCGTGGTACGTGACTGTTTAAATTTTTCCTATCTGTGACACATTGAGGACAATGTTTGATTTAGGTTTGGGGGTGCATTTGCATTTAGAGTTTTTAGTCTTTTATTTCACCTTTTATCTTAAAAAAAAAAAAAAAAAAAAAAAAAAAATATTCAAAAACTCTTTTTGTAAAAACCTCCAACTTTTAGAGATTTTAGAGTCACTAGCATGCTTTTAGCTATGTTTACATAGAGATTCTGACCGAAATAACAGAACTTGGAAGTACCGGAAAACGCAATCGGGTTTCTTAGTTGATTAGAGCGTTAAAGTTGGATTTAACCACACCGGAGGGCGAATTAGGTGCTGTTTAGATATTCGGTAGTAGAATTGTGATCAACCATAGTGGAGACTACCCATTTTACATCAAGCGAGGTACCGACCTTCACTCTTTGTGACTTTCTAGAAAAGCTTTTAGAGTGTGTGTCACCGTACGTCAATTCCGGGTAGGAATGGTGAGCTACCCAACTTCGCACCAACTTCAAAGACTACTTTTGATCTCTTGAGTGCTAGTTTTTGTCAATCATGAGGGTGACGTCTAAAGATGAAAACTCCTTCTAAATACCGATTTGCGCTAGCATCATTCTCTCTCTCAATCGAAGAAGACCCATAGAAACACATCATCGTCAAGAACCGGAGCGTAATCGAATATTGAAAGAAAAATTGATATAGTCCAAGGTTTATGTGCAACAAAGAAAAAGAAAAGAAAATAGGATGAGAATTAATAAAATTTATAAAATCAAGACAATACAAGTTGTGGAAAAATTGAGTGATAAAGTCCTTTGTCCATGGAGTTAGTTGTTTCACTATTTGTATTTGTATTTTTATTTTCACTTATTAAAAAAAAAAAAAAAAAAAAAAAAAAAAAAAAATCAAAAATCAAAAATCAAAAAAAAATATTGTAGTTTATTTTCTTATTTTTGCTACCACCATGGTAAAGAAGAGTTTAAAAAGAAAAATCCAAACAACAAGGAATTTGAGTAGAAAAGTTAAAAATTGTCAAGTTTTGTGAAGTTTAGAAGTTCGTCATCAACATTTGAAGACCGAAGATTGAAGACGTTTCTATGGTTTCTTATGAGAGAGTGATATTAATTGCCGATCGGGTGAGAAGTGAGTGAGTACTCCCACCCCTTGCTAATGGTTGATTTCCTTTCTTAGAGATCATCGAAAAGATTCTTTTTGTCCACACCTCGTGGAGTCTCCAGATTTTATTTCTAAGGTTATCCTTCTTACCTACAACGTGTGCGTGGATTTCTCTCTTTACTCCTGCGCTGCACACATGAGAGACTAAAAAGCGATCTTTTTGAGTGCAATTATCATAAAACCCTAATGGTGAGGCAGAAGTCGAGGCTTATGATCACAATCGAATCCGAGTTCTTTCATATGGTATGGTTACTTCTCGCTCGGACTTAAGGATGAGAATGCGTTCTTCGATAGTTCTAACTTCGTTACTAGCATGCGAAACTCTATGTCCTCATAGCTTCTTGGAGGCTTGAGACTCTTTTACACTCGAAGTTGGAGAAGGTTTTGTGGGTACACCTCTTGTAAACCCTCACGAGACTACAACTCGTCCACTAGGGACACCTAGGGGTTTAAAGGCTTAGTGCATACGCTAAATGCATTCGAGAGACTGCGACGGGGGTATAGTTAGGATTTCTTATTTTCTCGTTTCACTTGAGGACAAGTAAAATTCGTGTTTGGGGGTATTTGATGAGTGCCAAATAGTGCATATTTATACACCTTTTTATTGGCATTTTACTCATCTTTTGCGCTTAGAAATCGATATTATCCCAGTTTCTCGTGTTTTCCTTGTCTTCAAGAATAAATATTTGTATTAATTAATTTTGTATTTTTAGGTACTAAATAAAGTCCTGAGAATCCGAGAGCCAAAAGGGCGAAGAATTGGAGTCGATCATCTATGGAGCAGATAGCCAAAGCCCACGCGCGAATCAGTTGCAACCCAACAAAGAAGACATGGGCTAGAGCCACCCACGACCCGGATCCGAGCCCGTCCACTCCAAGCCGTCGAGATTTCGATCTTCTACATCCTACGGTCGCTGCTCCCACTAGCATCGATGTTCGATACTCCGCTCAACACCCGATCACACCAAAACCGCTTACCATCCTCGGCCGCTTCGGATCTCCATCGGCTCCATCCTACACTCGCTAGGCCCTTCTCATCAAACCCCGCCGTGCCCGCTCAACAACCCCTATGACCCTACCCTATACCCCCACTCGAGCAAAACCATTCCCCTTCCATCTTTCTCTTTCTTCTCTTCTCTCCCGTCTCCATCGTAGCGAGCTCGCTCCGCCACCTCCTTCTTCACCCATACCACCAACGAGAAAACACCACCTCAACTCCCCGACATCAAACAACAACTCCATAGCCACCTACTCCATCTCTCTCTCTCGAGTCATCTATTTCATAGCTTCTCCACCCTAGAGGCTAGGTTAAAGATGACTAGAGTTAGGGTTGTTCACCTAATCAAAGCAAGAGGAGTTAAGAGCAACTAGACGAAGGGAAAGGCGATTCGAGTATGGGTTGAGTTATTTTTCAATTAATTTCACTTTTTAAAGAAATTAGGGTTTGGTTGAATTGCATGTATAAATAAGGATGAACTGAGTTCATAGAAGACACGCCCGGATTAGCCGGTGCAATCGATTAGTTTTGATTTTGTTCTCTTTACATTATTATGTTTTAATTTAAGTTTGTTGGGGTTTCAATGAAACCTAAATCCATGTTGTGATGTTAACTGTTTTTGAACCATTCTTGTATGCTTAAACTTTAAAATAATTTCAATCCTAGCATCTAACATTCTTCTCTCACAATGCATGCCAACGCCATGGATGCATTGTAGTTAGGTTATACTTATGTTTAGTATGTTTGCCATTCAATCCTTAGAGTTATAGGCTAATTCCTTTGATTAGTTATACTTAATTAGATAACTAATGCTCGGGTTAGCACCTTAGCTGTGTATTGAAGTGTAACATGGAGAAACCCCTTAGATAGGTGGTGGGTTTGACACCCCGCCCTTATCGATCACGGGGCAAGAAAGTCTCAACTCGATTGAGCACACAATAGGAGTTAGAGGTGAATTTGAAGACCTTAGCAACCCCATTGTCACTATCTGTTTACCTTAGTTTAGGTTTATTTCATTACATCTCAGCCGTATCGGCAAAACATCTTATTTACCACCTGTTACCACTTGAAACTCAGTAGAGCAGCCTTAGATCAATATTAGAGCACCACAAGTCTCTGTGGTTCGACTCGTACGTGCCCAGTTCTACTACCAAGACACCGTGCACTTGCGGTATCACCGTAGGCCATAAAAATAACCCATCTTCCAGGCCTACCATTATTCCCATTCGGTGAGATGGCGATAACTCCCGATGATGCTCAACAAATTCTAGGCCTCGAGGTTGATGGAAAAGCAGTCACTGAGGGATTCGATAATGCCATTTCTTTCGGGAAGATTTACGAATTTAGCAAGAAATTGTTCGGTTGGAGTCGGGTTCGGACGGATGATGTTCTTGACAAGAAGGATGGTCGACTAACCAAGAAGTTTAATGTGAAGAAGTTGAGGGACAGATTATGGAAGACTCAGGAAATCCTTGATAGGGAAGGAATGGTGCACCGGTGCGAATCAATGCTACCGCGGCGCTTATTTTCTTTACACCATGGGCAAATGTATCTTCCCCGACGATTCCCGGAAACCAAGTCGAGGCCGATTACTTGCAACTATTGGATCCCTTACATGAGATGCGTGGGTATTCTTGGGGTACTGCGGTGGTCGCCTTCTTGAACAATGAGTTGACAAAATGTTCTAGGGCACTCACTAAGCAAGTTAACGGAAACACGTGTCTCTTCCAGGTTATTTTATTGTCTAGAACATTTATATTCGCAAAATTCTCGTAAGATAAGGTTCTTACTAAACTTTTTTTTTTTTTGCATAGGTTTGGATATATGAGCACTTCCCTTCTTTTTCAAAGACAACTCTTACGTCAAAGTGGATAACGAGTGTTCCTCATTTTTGCCAAGAGCGCAAAGGTACAGTTTTAAGGGTACTCGGGATAAGGAAATGCCGCAAAATCTTATGAAACTCCGAGACGCCATCGACAAATTGATCAAGAAAGAGTTGATATTTGATCCGTATCGAGAGGATAGAAATCAAGGTTTAATCCCAAGGAGAAATGAAGTGTTGCATTATACTATGGACCCTTGATGTCTGTGTTTGAAGGATTTTCAATGTACGATCCACATCGGGTAATGCGACAATTGGGTTACGTCCAAGAAGAACCTCATTTCGATGAAGAAAAGCCCTTCTTTCATCATGAACCGGGATGACTGCACCACCTCCCAAAAAACTATTAACGTCTCTTACGATCCAGCGCCAACTCAAGAACATTGGGACGATAGACCGGGCCGTAACATCGATGTGAGTCTTTTGGACGAGGTGACCACCGGTCATGAAGCTACTGAGAAATACATGGCGTGGTACTTGGGTTGGGCTCTTCCTACTGTGATTAGGCCAATGACTACTGAAGAACTGGCTCGTAAGAAGAAGATGGAATCGAAAGACCCAAAGAACATTGCTTAAGATATTTGTAAGTATTTTAGAGTTGCTCTTACTATTTTAAGATTGATTGCATTATCGAATCATTCTATTAATTGTTTGTTGTTTAATTGAATATAGAAGGATCAGTTGAAGACCTTTGTGAGGGTGTTGTGTTGCGCGAAAGACATGGGAGAACCTGTGCAAAGAAAGCACATTGACTATGCTGGCAATGTTGACAATGAGGATGCCCAACTATTGTTCAAGCAACTTCAGGCTGAAGTAAAGGCGGAAGAAAAAGCTATAAAGGAAGCACAAGCCAAGATAAAGGCTGATAAAAAGAGGACTCATAGTGCTCATGGTGGTGAAGGTAGCAGCAGTGGTCGTGGTGGTGAAGGTAGTGTTCCAAAACGGGGTCGTGGTCGTGGCCAATGAATGCTTTCCTAGTTTATTTCTTTATGTTGTGGTGGACAAATGTTTAAGTTAATGGTGTGGACAAATATTTTTTTACGGTTTATGGGACATGTTTTCGTATTTTGGACAAAAAATGTTGGATTTCTAGTTGTTGAATGAATGGTTTGTTTAGCTATATAAAGTGTTAATACATTTGCCGGCATGCTTTTTTAAGCTACCCTGTCGGCTGTCCCAGGGCCGGCAAGGTTGTGAAATGTCGATCGCTGCCCCAAACCAAAAAAAATTGTGTAGTTACCAGGACCGGAAAGGTAATACGATTCCTACTAAGCCGACGTTTTTGTAGCCGGAAGGGTACGAAAATGGAGACCCTGCCGGCCATATCTTGAAAAAAAAAAAAATCTTCTGATGCCTAAAATCATGTAAGGTCGCGAGGGAAACGAAATTAGAAAATGCCGGCGGTATTTTGGCCGGCATGCTAATGAACCCATACATTTCCGGCCGTTTTACGACCCCGGCAATGTAGCAAATTTACGACCCCGCCGGCGGGTTCAAAATTCAAATTTTTGCAAGTACAATTGTATTGATTCACTTGTACTTGGACACTATAACGGCCAAATTTGGGCACCATCCTATAAATACACTACTTATCTCCACAAAACAACACACAAATATTTGCATATACTCTCCAAAGCTCATATCATCACACACTCCATCTAACTCACCCAATAGCTCTCTACACACAAGAAATGGCTTCATTTGATTCTAATGAAGATTTGGCAATCACCAAAGCTTGGTATGCGGAGACTAGAGTTCGAAGGCATTCCTCCGTAAGGGTGGATTCCACAACCTTTTGGGCTAGGGTTCACAACACTTTTAGCCAAGAGTGTGGGAATCCTAACTCAAGAAGTGTTCAACAAGTGCACGATAGGCACATAGTCATTGAAAATGCGATACTTGCTTATTTAACTATCCAAAAACCAATTTTCAACGCTCCCACTTTAACTTGTCCATTGAACAATTTGTAAGTTTTTTTGTGGTTTATTTTACGTGATCAATGTTGTTTGATCTTCCTACTAAACACCACTAACAAAGTAAGTTTGTGTTATGTTTTCGTAGCATGAAGTCGCCAAAGCGCGCTACTTGGAGGAAAAGGGGGAAGCATTCGCATTCGATGCAAGCTATCAATTCATGGAATCCAAAATCCCGAGTATGCCCCGAGATGATGGAGGATGTATCGTCCTCGGACGAAGACTGATGGCTTTAGAAGTTTTTGTATAGGTTTTGTGGGTAGACCTCTATGCAAACCCTCACGAGACTATAACTCGTCCAATAGGGTCGCCTAGGGTTCAAGGGCTTGATGCACATGCTAAGTGCATTCGTTTTTCCGTCGACAAGGATTAGGTTTTATGTTTCAATCAATGTAGTAACCAAAATTGAATGAATAAAGTAAATTACATCTTCCATATTATGTTAGCCGACAATGTTGTTTTTTTTTGCATGCCGAGTTTAATATAGCCGGAAGGGTAGGAAATATTTACATGCCGACCGTAAGATTGCTGCCCAAGATAGTCGGCGTGTTCTTCATCCGAGGACCATTCCGATGGATATCCGGTTGGCGACTTTTCAAAGGTGACCTAGCCGCGGAAGAGCGATCGACAACCTATTCAAAGTTTACCATTCCGGTGGATATCTGGGCGGCAACTTATTCAAACCACGACCTTGCCGGCTTTATGCATTTTCAAAACCAAAATTTTTGGATCGAAATCGAACTCATAAGACGGATCAAAAGGTTAATCTACTGAATTCATAATTTGAAAATTTTAATCTAAACTCAATTAATTAACCTAATCGAATTTTAGTGTTAATTAACCAGGGCATATTAGCCATTTAGAAAAAACAAGGTTAAGGGGTGGCTTGGTTTTACTTCAAAATGACCCGATTTTGTCTTATTGGGTATACCCCAATTAGTTTGAGTATACCCCAATCTCGCTGTGTATTATAGGGGTATAAGCTTTTGGTTTTGAGGGGTCCTATAGATTCAAGTGTCCCAAATATGGATAAGGGGATATTTCACCGATAACAAAAAAAACAAATTCTTTAATTATACTATCCCAAATTAGATGAGCTAGTTGGTTTTACTTTTTGTCCCAAAATAGTTGAGCTATTTCACTAATCAAGGGGTTTATCTAATACTACCCTTTTAATTGATTATTGTTACTATAAGAAATATGTATAATTTGATAGCCATGTTTATATTCGTTGCGTAGGTGTTTTAAAATGTTTTTCAACGGTATAAAGTTTACAAAAAACCGTGGTATAGTTTAAGAGATAAATCATTTTTCTGACGATGGAGTATTTATTACTACTTTATTACCCTTAAATAATCGAAAATAATTTGTGACTCCCAATTTTAGTGCTCCCACTACTCCCAACATTAGGTGGCGAATCCACATAAGCAAATTTAAGAAGAAAACAAATGCAAACATGCGTTAATGTTCCATCTCGATTAAACAGATATTCCTTCATCTTTCTCTCTTTCGTCATTATACAAACCCTAAAATAAGATGTGCCTGTAATTGGATATAACCATTTTTGCTACCAAGATTCGGATTTCCATGATTTTCAATTCTACGGTTTATCATAGTTTAGCTATCTCAAACCCGCAAGGTAAACTTTTTCCTTTACTGTGCAACACTTCAATCCACGAACATATGAAATTGAATACAAACAATTAGAAATTGTAAGTAACATTAATGTTTAAGAAACAATAAGAAAATTAGATCAATTCCCAATTTATATTCCTTGATCTTACACTTCATAGTTCAACGTTACCTATACCACATAAATCTACATCATGAACTTCACAAACCCTTTCCAGGTCAAGAATTTGTAACCACGCAAAGAGTGGTGAAAGGGATGAAAAAGAATCAATAGCTATAAATTGAATTAAAGTATAAGTGTTAATCAAAACATGTAATTTTTCTTGGATAAACAACGCAACCAAATTTATATGAGTAGCTAATGGAAATTGCAGAGGCTGGATCCATTAAGAAGTGCTCAAGTCAATGATTTTTCATACTAAAATATTCAAATTGGATTAAGTATGGATCTCCTATTGCCATCCCACTGTTTGGTTTCAAAGTTCAAAACCTTTGAGATTGGTAGTAAACGTTCTCAAGAATGAAGCACAATCAAAATCAATGATTTTAAATGGAACTAGTTTATCCGAATTTCGTAAGGAAAAGTCCACATAAGCGCCACCTAATACCGGGAGTAGAGGGAGCATTAAACCGGGAGTCACATATCATTTTCGATAAATAATTAACCTAAAGCAAAAACTAAACCTAAACCTAATTAATATTGCCTCTTCTTATCTTCTTTTTCTCCATCGTCTTTTTGTTTTTCAACCGACGATTAATCATCGATTCTCCGCAAGTAACCACTTCAATTAGGTAAGAATCAAAAACCCACCCTTTTTCTTTGCTCTTGATCGCATTTTTTTTTTTTTGATAAGAAGACTTTTATTTATTTATAAAAGGAAGTGTACATTACATAAGATGGGATCTAATCTCGTATTAGCCCTTTAAAATTTAGATCTTTCATAAGTGTTCATAGTTTCGATGAGTGAAAAAGAGATCTTACTAGATCTTACTTCCTTAGCAAGTCTATCTTCAAAATCCAAAAAACTTTCTAGATTTATACAAAAAGGAAACCGAATTACATATATTAAGGGGAAATTTGCATCTATTGATGCTAGTTTGAGCCCTCCACGGTTGGTCTTCAGAATTAACTTCACCATTCATTCTATGATGCACCGATACTGATACGGGGATTCGTCAATTTTCATAAAATGGGGATACGGGATACGGTGGGATACGTGTATTTATCAAAAAAATATTTAATATAATAATAATTCACTCTACTAAAAAATCATAAATAAAAAAATCCGATAGATACTATTTTGATTATTAAAGTGAGCAAATATTAAATTTTCAAAGATTTTGGGTTTCAGTCTTACTTATGTTAATTAAATGGATAAAATCACATGTACTCCGATTTCTCTCTAAAACAACATGAAAAACATGACTTGCCTCAATAAGCCTTAAATTTTTCTAGCACCATTTTTTCTTAAGCACCATAAAAATAAATACCAAGTCTTTTTTCTTTATAGTCAACAAGTTATTATGTTTAGATATAATTATTGAATATGATCATGATTACAAATAACTATAAATATTTAGAATTTTAGATTTTATGTATAAATTTATAAATATATAGATTTTGTATAAAAAAATAGTTAGTTTATAAGAAGTATCCCCTTATAGAGTATCTGAGAGGTATCCCAGAGTATCCCCTACCCTTTTTGTAATTAAAAAAAGGTGACACTTTAAATGGAGTATCTGATACGTATCCCCGGGTATCCCCAAGTATCCGATACTGATACGGCGTCGATACGGATACGTCACCAATTTTGAAGTATCCGTGCTTCATAGCATTCATTATCTTCATTAAAGTTTGACAATCATTGATAGAGCAGCAATTGTTGAGATTTAATTCCTTCGTCCACCTAAGAGCTTCCATTTCTGCTTTTGCTTCAGCATCTAATGGGCAAAAACCCACCCTTTTTTGTTGCTCTTGATCGCATAAATATGTTGGATTTGGTCAATTTTGAAATAGTTTCAAAATTACATACGGTTGGGAAATATTGGTTTTCCCAACCGTAAATCGATTCTCCCAACCGTATTTGAACCTGGGTTTTTCTACAGTTGGGAGTTCCAACCGTATATGGTATTAGTTACAGTTGGGAAATATGGAGACTCCCAACCGTATGTTAAATTAAAATAAAAAAATTGATCTTAATTTTGATTTTCAAATCCTAACTATAAATAAATTAGTCTAACTTAATCACTAAGCATACTTAATTTATTTAATCTAATTATTAGCACTAACTAATGGAGGATATCACCATTAACAAAATTAATGGAGGATATCAGTATTAACAAAATTGATAGGTTAAGGGTTTTGAATACTATTTCATGACTCTCTATTTTATCATCTATAAGTTCTAAAAACCAAAAATTTGAAGCCACTAAGATAGGATTCTAAGGTTGCGTTAGGCACTGATGGAGTTGAAGGGGGAGTTCAATCAATTAGACTATCTAGTCTTTATTACACAGGTCGGTATCTTTTTGATCCACCAGCCACAACCCCTTGCCCCGATAAAGGTCTACAGGATACAACTCAGTCAAACAGAAAGTTCAGCTAATAATAACTAATGCTCAACAACCTGTACTTTATTCCAATTTTTAGAACAAGTCCCTAATTCCTCTGCAAGGGCCTAAAGTTAAAAAGTTAAACATTCTTTCAAAAATTTTAAAATTTTAAAACCAAAATTTTGGGCACTTTCCCCTTTGGCGCTACTTTTTCACCAAAATTGAATCCCAAATTTTAAAAATTTTAAAATTTGAAATCGAAAATTGAAAATTGAAAATTTAGGGTTTTCAAATAGTCCAATAATTCAACTGCTCCCCCCAAAAAACAAGTCTGCGAAAAAAAAAAAACAAAAACCCTAAAAATATTCCGGTCCAGAGTTGCAGAAGAGTTCAGCGAATCAAACACTTTTGATTCTGTAGATTCAATCAACGAAAGATTCAATGGCTCAAGCTGAAAGGCTTGGTTTGCGAATGCAAAAGGAACTTAAACTTCTTCTTTCTGATCCACCTTCCGGTGTTTCTTTTCCTATGGTTTCTGCTGATCCATCTGAGCTCCCTACTTCATCTTCCTCCTCTTCATCATCATCTTCCTTGTCCACCATTAACGCCAGTAAGCCCCATCTCTCTCTATATCTCTTTAACTCTCTCAATTAGATTCATTTTGGTTGATTTTTTATTAATTTCTTTTTGTGTGTACAGTGATGGAAGGGCCTGAAGGAAGTGTATATGCAAAAGGGGTTTTTAGTATCCAGATTCAAATACCAGATCGGTTTGTTCAATTTCTTTGTGTTTTTTTAGAGTGGGTTTTGCTTTTTCTTGCTTGGGTTGTTCATAGAATTTGTTGATTTTGATTGTAGATACCCATTTCAGCCACCAAATGTGACATTTTTGACTCCAATTTATCACCCTAATATCGATAATGGAGGACGGATTTGTCTCGATATTCTTAATCTTCCTCCCAAGGTAACACAACTGAACTGATTCTCTGAAAAATTGAATCTAATTGGTTCTTCTAGTTCTAAAATTTCTGCCTTTTACCTTTATGCACACATAAAGTGTAGGCTTGTAGACTAGTAGTGTTTCTAATTCATCCATTTAAAGTACTAGGTATGTTGTAGAACGTCAATTCCAAACAAATTTAGTGGTTGGAAAGCAAATAAGTACGAGTTGATTTATAAAGAATCAAAGATCATAATGCTGAATCCGTTCTCAAACACAAAGTCACAGTGGGGTTCTTTGTAGGACCATTAACTGTGTAATTAAGTTTTAGTTTCTAATGAGCATGTGTGACAGACCAATTGAATTGATGTTGAGTTTAAACATTTCTATGGAAAAACCTGCTATTAAGACTTCATTAGGATCACATAGCAGATCTCGGAGTATACAAGGATTTGGGATCCAAAACACTATGTGGCCTGTTATAGGATGTACTGTGGCAAGCTCTTCCAGTCCAACTATCAAGTTTCTAAGTCACAGTGGGGTTCTTCTTTGTAGGACCATAAACTGTGTAATTTCTAATGAGTACGTGTGATGAACCAATTGTATTGATGTTGTATTTAATCATTTCTATGGAAAAACCTGCTATTAAGACTTCATTTAGGATCACATTAGCAGATCTTGGAGTCTACTAGGAGTTGGGATCCAAAACACCATGTGTCCTGTTATTGGGTGGACTGTGGCAAGCTCTTCCAGTCCAAATATTAAGTTTCGATGTCAGAACCTTGTTTACATTCCCCACTAAAAGCTTACTCTCCACTTACTGGAAAGAGGCACTGAGAGCTGGGATATTAGATACTAAGGGATGTCATGCTGTCATGCCACCAATCCCCACATGGAACAGCTAGGATTCATGTGCTGTCAGTGGAATAGGAATGCAAGTGCCTTTTTAGAAGTATACCATGTTATACGCCAATAATTTCATTCAGCAGCATTAGAACTGATGTACTGTGTCAAGCATGAGCAAGTTATACTGTGAAAGTTTTGAAAAGGCAGGAGCTTCTCTAAGGTTAATACTGTAGAAGTTCTGGCAAAATAGCTGTTTTTAAGAAGTTAAAGACTCACTATGAAGTTGAATATTTGATGTGCAGGGTGCATGGCAGCCATCTTTGAACATTTATACTGTAATAACTAGCATAAGGTTGCTACTGAGTGAGCCTAATCCTGATGATGGCCTAATGTGCGAAGCAGTAAGTATACAACTATTATTGCCACAAATGGTTCATTTTTGTTTTTGAATAAATTCTTCTTGAGTGCTTTGTGAGTTGGTTTATGTTTGATCATTGCAGAGCAGAGAGTACAAGTACAATAGACAAATTTTTGACCAAAAGGCACGCTCCATGACCGAAAGATACGCAAAGGCAGGTGGGGTAATAGGAGGTAGTAGTGGTGGAGGAAACACTCCTAAAGAAAATCCAAGCATGGTAATGAGCAACCCTAACAATCTCTGTTTATAGTACTTATCACTGCACTGCTTGACTTGGCTGTCTTTTTATCACCCCTTTTTATGCAGATTGGAACTGAAGGAGTGAACCTAGATTCTCGAAGTGTAGAAAATGATGCCAGAAACATAGAGAATGAGAAGAAAACAAGTTGTAAGACATTAGGGGTCAGGAGGAAGTTGTCCTTGGAAACTTCAGTTGCAGCTCAGGTTAGTAATAGTGACGACAAAGTGAATGTACCACATAAGCACAAGCTATCCCTCTCGCTGTCTCAAAGTCTTTCAAGTGGCAGTTCATCCAAATTGTTGGCTGTGGGGCAGGATGATAATCATCTTGAACAACCATCTCATCAAGTACATCCCAGCATACTTGTGAATGAGAGCATTATTGGGAGTTCACAGAAGCTCTCTGTCACTAAGCGAAAGTTGTCAATGGAGTCGTTAGGTCGCCCAAGAGTAAGGATGATGATGTTAAGGAGAGTACAGCATTGCATCGCGATTCATCTATTTCTCACTCTGAAATCCCTTCCAATCCTCCCACGAAATCTCATTGGCCGCAGGTAACTGACCATGTTGAACAGCGACCTGAGCAAGGTTCTGAAAGTAAAATAGAAGATGCACTCGCTAATGTGAGCAGTAATAAGAAGCAGCGCAAGCTCAAGAAAATGTTGCCTGTTGAAGTTTCCAGTTCTCCTCAGAACTCAAATGCTGATGGCATGGAAGATTTGCTATCAAGCAGCTACAGAACTACACTCGGAAGCCTAGATACAAATTCATCCAATACCTTAATGCCAACATCTGATGAATTTGAAGAACAACAGACTTATCAAGGTCATGGTGCAGGATCAGGAACAAAAAGTGGAACCAGTAGTCAACGTCGATTTGGTCGAAAACTTTCTCTTGGAATGGCAGGCTTAACCAAGAAGGACAACTTTGATAATAAGGAGAACATACCTCCGAATCAGAATTCATCATCCACAGACCCTAAAAGCCTTTGTATTGGTTCTTCAGCTAAGTCCCCAAACCACTTACTAGAAAACGTGGTAATGAACAACTTCACCAGGATAGTGTAAAGAAAACAGTGACCAAGAAGCAACAAAAGGAGGATCTTCCTAATGCTGAAGCAGTGGTAGTGTTGGATAGTGAAGATAGTGAAGAGGAAGGTAAGAGCCTTAAAAGGTCTAGACTGTCACTTTCTCGAAACGTTTGGTGGGAAAAAGCTGAAGTAGCCATGAATATGAATCCTCTCAGGTTATGCTTTCTCAATGTAAATTCTGTTTTCAGACTTTTCTTGTCACTATTTTGATGTCTAATTCCTAATTGTGAACTGTACAGCAAAAAACCTTGAGCATCAGAGTTTCTGCATAACTCTGAGAAACAAGGTTTTTGTTCACTAGTAGAAAAATTGTAAGTGTTCATTGTCAGATAAAATATATCCTGATAACTTTCCTGTTGGGTTCGAGTCGTTCGACTGCTTGAGTCACTGAATCTTGCAACACAAACTTGAAGTTGGTAAGTGTTTTTACAGGGAAAGTTGTGCATCTGGGTGGTGACAGATCACAGATTTATCTAGGTCTGCCTGTGCTACATTTTGGGATCTTAGTACATCAGTACATGCATTTTTTTTCATGACTGATTACTAATTGTTCCTGTGCATATAGTCAGTCCACTTTAGCCTGCTCATATTCGGTAACATTGGCAGTGTCTTTTTCTTTTTTGGCACTACAAGTAGGCTTCACCTTGGCTCATTTGTAAGTTTCTCCTGCAATTTGACACCATGCACGCAGTTTTTTCAACAGCTGCCGGTGCATCAGTATGTAAATCGGAAACTCAAGTGACTTGCAAACTGCAAAGCTTCAACAGAGTCACATACTCACAGTAGACAAACAGATGGTCCACACTCCACAGTTTCATGGTCTTGGCAACTAGTTTAACCCTTCACCAGCTGCCCTAGCTTTGATTTTTTAACGCTGACCGCACTCTGTGTAGTCTTAGGATCAAATCCAACTCCACCTTTGCTTTATTCTTCAACTGCAGCATCTCTAAATCATGAACCACACACACTGCAGTAGCTAGCCCCCAGAGGCTTCAGATTCACTTTTCTTTTTACAGACATTCCAATAATACCCCATTCAAACCAAATCAACACGTGCTAATCACACGTGCATGTTTATACAAATTGGGAAATTTCTGTATTCCGATGGTCCGAAGCTGTTGGCAACTGAAAGAGCAAGAAGAGAAGTCAGTTTAAATACCCTTGGTGGCGACTTTGCGGACACCTCTGACTGACACACCCAAACACTGTCACTATTTCTCATAGATTCTTCTAATTTTCAGTTGAAGTTCCTTCCTCCTGACTCTCTGGGGCCTGGGGGTAGTAGTAAAAGCTCCGAAACAAGATAAAGACAGAAGAAGATATTAAAAAGCTAGGGTTTTGGCAGAAACCCATTCTATCCAAATACAGTAAGGGTTTTTGGGGGCATTAAAATCTCACCTTTGGCATTATCACCACATTTTTGGTATGTTTAGAATCTTCTTTAAATGTCTAGATACTTTGATTTCATTCTTTTTTTGGGGTGAAATTTTGATTTTCATAAGAATATATAACTTTTTGATATCTTTCGTCTCATTTTAGGAAATTAGGGCTTTTAACAAAGTTTGGGGTTTCAGTGCATGTTTGGGAAATTCTTGTTTTTGTATTCTAATATTGAATTTTGGTATGAAGATAATCTTTTGTCTATTTTTATGTTCATAATTTGATTAATTGATGATGACTATGTACTGCCCATGACATGGAAACTAGAGGTTTTTGATATCTTTCATCTCATTTTTAGGAAATTAGGGCTTTTAACAAAGTTTTGGATTTCAATGCATGTTTGGGAGAATCTTGTTTTGGTATTCTAATATTGAATTTTGGTATAAAGATATAAATTGTCTTTTTCTTTATTTTTATGTTCATAATTTGATTAATTGATGACTGCCCATGACATTTAAACTAGAGCTTTTTATGGGTTTCTGAATGAATTTTGTGATTTTTGTTTCAGTTGCGTATAATCGTCTAGATTGATCCTGGTGAGCTTTGTGTGTGAATCGCAATTATGTCTGATATGAAAGAAGAAGAGAATTTGGAATTTAAATGGTTGAAAAAGAGAGGGATTGGTGGAAGAAGGAAAGAGGTTCAATTTTATGATTCCTTTGTTTTTGACGGCGAGGAGTATTCTCTTTACGATTGCATATACTTGTATAAGGATGGTGAGCCTGAGCCTTATATTGGTAAACTTATAAAAATTTGGGAACAACCAGGAAACTTGAAGAAAGTGAAGGTCTTATGGTTTTTCTCGCCCTATTGAAGTTGTCAATTATATTGGCGATGAAGAGGTGCCGAGAATGAACTGTTTTTTGGCGTCTGGTAAACAAGATTCTCGTGGGCTTACCAATATTAATCCTCTGGTAATCTCAATTTTTGGTTGACATTTCTGATTTTCAAGATTCTTGGATGTATCCATTGATTTCTAGTTGAAGTGCTTCTACTCTTGTTGTTTTTGTTCAAATTTGTTATATGATTTTCTTTTTCTAATACTCAATGTGCCAAATCAGGAGGTGATTGCTGGCAAATGCAATGTTATCTGCACGTCAAAGGACGTCAAAAACCCACAGCCATCTGAGGAAGAGATGAAAGCAGCTGATTACATCTTCTACCGTACATTTAACGTTGACACATTTAAGATATCAGATAAAATAGATGAGAAAATAGCTTCAATTGAAGGTACATTGACTTCTTTCATGAAATACATTCCGTTTTAGGGATATCTTTGATTTGACTTTTTTTATGCTATTCCCAGTATCATTTGCTTCGGTTTTGTGTGGCAGATAAATTCATATATAATCGCACCAGTGGTAAAGAACCAGGCAATATCTTCAAACTTGGCAGTGGAAAGACTGAAGAAAGTGGGATAATATGTGGAAGTGACGATGTTTCAAGACCACCAGTGAAGTTAAATGCACAAGGTCTGCCTGAAAATCCAGCAGGATGCGAAAAGCTTGATAATTTGGTGAGACTTGATAAGCCTGATAGTTCAGTGAGAGTGGAAAATGAACAGTTGGTGGCTCCAGGGGTTATACATGATTCCCTGCCTTGTGAAACTGTTGCTCCTAATGAAGCTGCAACTACTCTTGATAAGCAGGATAATGTAGTAGGTCGAAAGGAGGCTCAAATTAAGCTTGAGCAACTGTTGCTAAAGTGGAGTGAGCGTGATGGTAAAGTTAATGATACATCCACTACTTTGGTTCAGGAAAAAGGCAACCTGAAACCTGTCAATAGTTCAGATGAAGCTGACAGGCCTTCTAAGAAAGCCAGGGTTGATAGTTCGGTTAAATTGTCTAAGAAACCACAGCCCAAAATCTCCAAGTCTTTATCACTCAGCAAGAATAAGGAAGAGGCTAGTCCACAGATTTCAAAGAAAGATGGTGCTGATAATTTGGATAAATTACCCAGGGAAACACAAACTACAGTGTCCAATTCATCGTCACTCAGCAAGGGCAAGGATGAGCCCAGGGAACAGCCTTCCAAGAAAGCTAGGATTGGTAGTCCGGTTAGATCAACTGAAGAACAACAGTCTACAATCTCCAATCCATTATCACTCAGCAAGGGTAAGGATAAGCCCACTGAAAAACCCTTGGAAAAGCTAGGGATGGCCATTCCGCTAAAACAGTTAAAGAACCACAACCTAAAATCTCCAGTCCATCATCATTCAGCAAAGAGAAAATAAGGATGCTGTCCAGACTTACAAGGAAACTGGGGTTGATAATCCTATTAAATCATCTAAGGAACCACAACCTACAATTTCCTCGCCGTCATCACTCAACAAGGATAAAAATGAGGCTACTGTACAACCTTCCAAGAGTAGTAAGGATGTTAACTCTATCAAATCATCTTATGAACCGCAACCTAAAATCTCCAGTCCATCATCATTCAACAAAGAGAAAAATAAGGATGATGCACAGACTTCAAGGAAACTAGGATTGATAATCTTGTTAAATCATCCAAGGAACCACAGCCTACAGTTTCCTCACTGTCATCATTCAACAAGGACAAGAATAAAGCTATTGTACAGCCTTTCAAGAATGGTAAGGATGGTAATTCTATCAAGTCATCTAATGAACCACATCCTACAATTTCTACTCCATCAGTAGTTTTGAAGGAAAAGATGGCTGGTGTACAAGAATGTATTATACTTGTAGACTCTGACGAGACGATGTTGTGGGGGTTTCAGGGACTATGGGCAGTGCTCTTGAAGATGTGAGTACGTCAAAGTTGTTGTGGATTCTCATGTGCAGGAGAAGGCCACTCTCAAGGATGTCAAGCCAGGTGAGAAGAAGAAACGCAAACTTTCAAATGGGAATCCTTCTAAACCAGCAGTTTCTCGTTGTACAGAAAAGGAAACCAATACTGATGACCAAACAGTGGAAGTGGGCAAAAGGCCAGAAACAGTAAGTGCTCTTGAAGATATGAGTACGTCAAAATCTGTTGTGGATTCTCATGTGCAGGAGAAGGCCACTCTTACTGATGTCAAGGCAGGTGAGAAGAAGAAACGCAAACTTTCAAATGGGAATCCTTCTAAACCAGCAGTTTCTCGTTGTACAGAAAAGGAAACCAATACTGATGACCAAACAGTGGAAGTGGGCAAAAGGCCAGAAACTGTAAGTGCTCTTGAAGATATGAGTACGTCAAAAGCTGTTGTGGATTCTCATGTGCAGGAGAAGGCCACTCTTACTGATGTCAAGCCAGGCGAGAAGAAAACGTAAACTTTCAAATGGAAATCCTTCCAAACCAGCAGTTTCTCGTTGTACAGAAAGGAAACCAATACCGATGACAAAACGGTGGAAGTGGGCAGAAGGCCGCAAACTGTAAGTGCAAAACTGGACATCCCTATTTTGCTTGAAAGAAATTCAGATACCGAAAGCAACTTGTCTTGATGTGTTGTTATTGTGCACACTTGACTTACTTGAATGTTTTCCATGTTTTGTGCATTGGTGCAGGACCGAAGCAAATGGTTCAAGGGACTTGTAAGTTGTTCATTTTTATAAGTTTATTGTTTATTCTTCATTTATACTGTTTGAACAAAAATATATCAACATAAATAATCGTTCCGCCGTGGTGTTTTGTTAGTGTGATCCCTGGTTTTAAGGGGCACATGTTTAATATTAATATGCTTTGTTGGATTGAAGTACTTTGACCAATTTTAGATCCAAATGAGTCATCTACTTAGTGTTTCAAGCTTTTTTGAGTTGTGTCTTCCGTTTTATTCTATAGGGTTTCCCGTTTTTTGAGTCATCTACTGTAGAAATACCATAGCTGTGACTACCCTGCTCTTTTCCCATCCACATAGAGTGCCATGACAGGTTTCAGTTAGTTGTACGTGCTGGTTATGCATCCCAAAAAAATTTATGGCTGTCTCAAGTGTGATATATTATGAGAAAAAGCTTTGTTTCACTATAATGATTGATATACAACTTATGCACCCAGGGGAATGGAAAATTGTTCAAATAGATATTTGGGAGACCACTATGAAGTTTGACATTCACTAACAGTAATCCATCATAAATGAGGCCATTGATACCTTGTAACCATTTCAAGTTCTTTGCAAGTCCAGACAGTCCTCCCTTCCTCTTTTACTTCTTAGGTGATTTAGTTTTGAGGGTCTGAAATTTCACACTGGTTAGGAAGTGAGACCGCAATTTGTGTAAAGATGATAAGTGATTGAGATTTTTGGGGTTAGATGTATGCAGACGTATACCTTATTCTATCACGTGTTGTTCCTGTTTCATATTAGCCTTGGGAGGAAAGAATGGAGACAGCGCATGATCAAGGAACACTCGTCTTGCTTGAAAATCTGGATCCATCATACACTTCAGCTGAAGTAGAGGTAAGACTCTTGCATCGATATGATAGTTTTGTATTTACTTGCGTGCATGTGTAAGGGTTCCATTATGTCGAAAGTTTTAAGCTCAATGGCTGTGCAATATATTTCAGGATATAATCTGGCATGGTTTTCAAGAAAATTGTACAGCTAAGGTTGTTGCGCAGACTGCAATTTCTAGCCCACACTCTGGTATCTCGCTGACAAACCCCTACAAGTCGCTTGTTTCTATTTACCGAGCTTTATTACGTGTGTTTTATTTCCTTTGAGGGGCTATTAGTCTTCGAATCTTTAGCTTTACTTTGTCTAGGTGGCATTCTGAAATTATCATTTTCGTTGATTGGTACAAATTAACTGATTGTGGAATGGCATGTCCTAGGTCGAGCTTATGTTATTTTTAAGACACGAGATGCTGCAGAACTTGCAATTGAAAAGCTGGATGCCGGTTGCCTAATGCTACAAATGGGAGGTATTTATGCGGCGAAGTTGACATATACACACATTTTGCTATTACGAGGCAGATGCCATCAGTTTCACATTGCATTTTTCTTAGACATGCACTGGTCCAGGGCCTGAGGACATAGAACTGTTTCCCTTGCGTTTTACGATTAGGCCAGCTTTCCACACCCTAGTTGATCCGAATGGGCAGTGAACAAATTGTACCTCAAAGTTTTTTTTTTTTTTTTTTTAAAAAAATTTAGCAAAATAAATCAGTGGACTTTTAAACCTTAGAATCCACCTACAGTTTCCCTGACATGTTTCTGCTTCTCATTTTTTGGGATTATTTTGTTTACAGACCTCTTGTTGCAAGTCGAGGAAATCCGCCCAAGCGTGGCAAAGCGTCCAACGTTAGTGGGCCATCTCTTCATTGAAAAAATAAAATTACAAACTCAGCGAGAGGATATAGTATGTTAATCATCCCATGTTTCTTCATGTTTTGACTTTGATCTCTAACTTCTTAAATTCTTTTTCCTTACATTTTCTTTCGCATTACTGTCTAGAAAAAGCAGTATCGACATCACATTGTTCTCAGCCCAACACAGTTGAATATGAGATGGCTTTAGAATGGTGTCTACTACAAACTAGAGCAGACAAGTATTGGAAGGAGCTATACAAGGTCAGAAGACTTTCTTTTATTGCTGACTGCTAACCAACTTTTTGTTTTCAGTTATGTTTTCTGAATAGGGTAGTTAGAGTTATGACATTAGAGTCTACAACTTTCTAGTGCCATACAGTTCTTATTGGTTAAATAACGGTTTGGTTTTTGTTTATTCAGCAACAAGGGGAAGAGATGAGAAAACTCAGGGCAGAACTCAAGTTCAAATGAGCAGAGTTGGAGGCTTGGCCTGTCATTACTACGCCGTGTAAGTAAAGAGTAGGGAACAAGATAGAACCCGTCACCCATTGGCCCGTCATTACTACTGTACAGAACAGTTGGAGTGATAATCATGTTTTCCTCTTATCACATCCTTGTTTAGTTACAAAATTCTTCACAGGCCACGGAGAAAAACACCCCTACCACCTTTGTGTGTAGGGTGCCTAAATTCTTCAAGGGACTGAGAGATGAGGGACTCAACCCTCCTTGGCATGCCAAGCATAGCCTCTCTCGGCCCACTTCTTTTAAGTAATTCTTTCCTGAAGAATTTTCTTCCCTCTTCAGCTGGTCTTTTTATTTTTATGGTTTCTCATGGATTGCAGCAAGACATTTTTTTCTTGTTCCTGGCATTACTTGCACATAAGCTTTATGCATGGTACGGAAAGAAAACATATCTTGTTTTCTTGATTGTGCGCTCATATAAAATTTCCGAAAGATGGACAAATGCACGAAAAGAAAGTTGCAAATACTACTTTTGATTGGAAATGCTAACGTGATGACACTGCTCGTGGAGGGTTGGTGTCAATGATCTGAAATGCCTAATTGGAACACTTCTACTAAATCTTATTTTGGGCTTTTGGGTCCCTTGAAATGAGAAAGATGGAGACTCTTTCATATTGAATCTTTGATCGACTCTCAATCCCATGACCCATGGCCTTTGCTCTAAAACTGACAGTTTTTTTTTTTTTCTTCTTTCAAGCTGACTGAACTGAATCTTCTAGATATGACTCATCTGGGTTTGAATCCTTACATTTGAATCTGGCTCATTAAATCCAATTCAAAAATTATTAATTAGTAGAGTTACAAAAGCTTTTGAATCTAGTCAGAAATGTGTCTAGCGAGTCGGATACGTGACTCAAATAACACCGAGTCAGATGTATGACCCGAGTCAAATCTCGAGTTCAGACATCAGAATAATGACAAATGATCTAACATCCGAGTCAGATTTAGATTATGAATCAAACCCAAACAAATAAGATGTTTCTTATGAGGGGCTTAAGCCACGTAGAATAGGTCATGCGGTTGTAAACCCTGTGAAGACACAAATCGAATAAACATTCCTCATGGGAGAGCGGAAAAATTATCTATCTATAATATAAAATAGAAGGGTTTTTTGAGATCGGACGGATGGACAACATTCTGTGAGACAAACGTTGCATCCGACAATTCAATCTCATCCCAGCCAGAGACATTCGACGGATATAGAAGTTGTAACCTCTTTTGTTATGAATTTAAGTTGATTGGTTCCTTCATAAGTAGGGTCATAAAATTCATAATATGCATTATGAATGTACATTGATTGGATTTCTTCATTTTTTTAAAGAGTAACCTTCATGTCTTTTACGGTTATAAATACAACACAATACAATTTATTATTATTTTTATAAAAAAATTAGTCAATCTTTGTCAATCGATTAGATTGAAGAAATAAAAAAATTTTGTTTGTTGGCGGGGAATTTCTCTGCGATCGTGTTCGACCCTCCCTCATTTTGTATGTTTGTAGGAAGAAACCAGAGGTGGATCAAAAAATTATTTTTCAAGATAAAATTAATTACACGTAAGAATTCTTTATCAAATAAACTAGATAACAACTATTTACATTTTTTTTTAATTAGTAAAATGAATTGGTATTAAAATGCAAAGATTGTTAAATGGACCGATGATATATAATCTTAAAGATATTGTATATTAATCCAAGTGTGATCGATCTTATGTTGTTTTGGTTTTGTTCATCAAAAATAAAAAAATATAACACGATAAAACAATTTGACTATTAGTTTCAGTAATTATTTTTAAATCAACTGCCCTTTAAACTAACTTTAAAAAAAATTTATATGAAACTTCCGGTCCATAAGTTCTTATATGTGGAATTGACCTAAGAAGATTTCAAATGTAATTAGATACATGTCTAATTACTCTTTTTCTATATATTTTTATTAGATATTTATTATAATTCTATGTTGGCCTCATGCGGGTGTCAGATTCTGATCACGAATTTCTAGTAATAAAATAAAAAGATACAGGACCCATCTCAAAAAAGTTAAAAGTGAGAAACCAAAATCTTTATCTTTAGACTCTAGCAGAGTCAATTGCTTCTTCAACAACTAAACACATAATTGCTTTTTCCATGAGCATGTCCACCAAAGCGGGTTAACGAGATACTTCATAACCATCATGTGTGTATCAAAACTTATTGAGCATGACTCCTGCTACGTATCAAGTACAATCAATCCATGGATCATTGTCACTGCACGCAAATATTATTGAGTCTTTCTTTACCCGAGTCCGTCTCACTTAGTATGACAAAACTATAATCCATTGCATATATATTATATGCTTTACAACAAAACTTGTCCAGCTTCACTCATACTTCAACAACTGACACACCAACTTTCTACACCACTTCATCAACCTCAACGGGCTTTGACAATAATGTCCTTTTATGGACTTTAACGAAATTGTTCTTATAGTCTTTTACCAATTTTTGAGCAAGCATGCGGTTTCAACTTCTTGACAATCAAACCACAACACCAATTGGACTTACTTGATCGAATTGTGACTAATGTCATACATTCTATCTTTTACATATACCTTACTCAACTAGCTCACGATGAATTCAAGTGGTGTAATACCAAATAACTCTTCAACGTGACACCATCGATAATGGAAAAGGTCAAAACCTGTCTAGCTCGTCCATAAAAAACATTATAATTAAAACTCCAGGACATTGTTCTATAGCGATACAACGTCATCAAACTCAACACTGATAAGTAAACCCTTCTTAATCATATGCCCAAGGTGCATATACCAAGAACCTGTGTTGAAAAAATTGCTTCTAATATAAGAAAAAACCATAACCCCACCACAACTAATATCACCTCATATCAAACGAGAATTGTCCACAGTAACTTATTGTAGCCACAAGCTTCAAATAATTAGATTTATAATAACACTCTTCACAACTACAACATATTAAACCCTGGCCAACGGTCGAAACTACCAAAAACAAAGCCTACTACGAGATTTTACCAAATTCTTACTGCAACGAACAACTAAGGCAGAACAAGTATGAATTCATTTTTACATTCCTCAACTTCAGGTTAAAGAAAATCAACAACATGGTCCAACTGATAATGATATTGATAACCAAATTGTCCCCCTTGGTTTGGAACAATAATAAGACTTTGACATACTAACGTTTCCGTCCTTACTTCCACCAATGCACAAAAAAATATTTGTAACCCAACTACGATACTCTTGTCTTATCTTAGTGTCTTTCCAAGTATATATCGTCATAATGTTATAATATGATTAAATAAAATTTAGTTGAATCTATGCTAGAAACATAAGTTTTATGCTTCAGTAAGGACGTACCTCTAATGTGAAGCAGCACAAACATCAAGACCGCCCATGTCCATAATTACTTTCAGATAATCTAGAATCTCGAAATACGCCGAATTCGAAAAATTATCGTTAGAGCATTGCTCGATTGAACTCACACGTGATGGTATGTCAAGTATGTTGTCAATGTTAATTGACCAAAACTATTTCTTGATTTTTTATCTACTAAAGTCAGTATCGGAATAGGATTAGATTTAGGTATGTGTTTCAGAAATCATCGTATACCCTTGAAGATTGAAAACTGAAGATCACACGAAGACATTAGCATGAACTTTATCAACAAAGGTATGTGAAGACTGATTATACTATTTAACTCATTGTTTTTCGACCTATCTATCTTATGATAAAATATTGTATGTCTTTAGTATATAATGAGACACAAAGTAGAAGTTTCGAGTTCAAGTCTGTACTTGACTAATCTTCAAACTAGAACTCAAGCAATGGATATGCCAAGAATTTATCCCATTTGAGGTTGAGAACAATTCTTTGTTCGATAAACTATGATTATGCAAGAAGTACCTAGAATGCTAGAAGTTTGTGAATGCACCAGAGTTTGCAAACTGAAAATGCTATTTAATGAACTATGCAAATCGAGAAGTTTTCTGTTGGCATCTAAATTACACCAGAGTTCGCGAACTCAAAATGCTAGTTGTGCAATTCAAGGAGTTTTACGTTGACTCCAAATACTCAGACTCGAGTTTATGAACTAGATTTTCCGTTCACAAATTGTACAATTTCTTAGCTCTTGAACTATGCAAAACTTAGAAGTTTCAACTCCGATAATGCACCAAGGTTTGGCGAAAATGCTAATTTATGAACTATGCAAATTGAGAAGTTTTCCATGATATCCAAATTACACTAGAGCTCGCGAATCGAAAAATGCTAGTTTGCGAACGATGCAATCAAGGAGTTTTATGTTGAAACCAACAATGTACATGAGTTCGCGAACTAGTATTTCATGTTTACAAATTGTACAATTTCGAACAAGTTTTGTTGACCTCAATTCTTATTGAGTTTGCGAACTACAATTCTCGGTTCTGTGAATATTTAGAAATTGATCTTTCCGAACTTAAAATTGGATGGTTCATGGAGCATATGGTTAACTTGTCATCTACTTTGTGCGCGGTCCATATTTGACAAATACTTATGCGAACATTCTTCTTTGTATTACGATGCAAACTTCTTGCATGCTTAATAGTTTATTTTCTTGGTACGACTTTATTGTTAGTAAGTTAATTCTTTTCATAATTGTATAGAAGCTAAACTTTAGAAGTACCTTTATTTGAAAAGTACTTGGTTTCTATTAAAATACGACTTCTAACAAAGGAAAGAACTCTATTGCTAGAATATTCTAACTAAGAAAAAAGTTACTTGAGACCAAATTAAAAATCCGTATAAGAGATCACTTGGGATTCTAGCAATAGAGTTCTTATACAAGTGACTATGGAAATCCCAAGTGATCTCTTATACAACTTTTTAATTAGATGGAAATGAGAGAATACACACCTATAAATTTACTAGTTATCTTATTTCTTCACGCAGAATACACACATGTAAATTTCATTTTATATAAAGGAAATCAAATAGGTGTCCCGTTGGAGGCAGGGTAGCACTAGTCTTCACAAAGGACTATGGAGTAACTCTTAGGCCTGTAAATGACGCCAGCTAAGAGAATCATGTGATCAGGGTCTTGCGAAATCCAAGATATGTAAGGGGAACAACTGCAGCCGAATAGCTCATAAGGTATATTCAGTTTCAACAACATTCCAATATTAAGTCTAATAGTAGACTAGTGTTTGTAGTGGCTTAATATACATTGTGTTCAAATTAGACGAGGTCCAAAATTTTCTAATTAATAAAATTTATGGTGTCTTGTGTTATTTCCTTTGCCGCATTATATTGTTTATTGTTTATATTTATAATTGAAGCATCACAAGTAATACGACAAAAAACCTAGATCTCATAAACTTAAAGCAAAGAGACACAAGAATCATAAGATGCACAAACTATCACAATAACACAAGATTTATAGAATAAAGGTCTCTATTGATAGTTGTAAATAGACCATATACAAGAACTAAAAAAGAACAACAATTGATAGTCTATTAGAAGATTAAGAAAAACGACATCTAACTTAATCTTTAGATGTGCTCTAGTTGTTCACCAAAGTTTCTTTAGAGCTCAAACTCTTGAAAAAGATATCGAGAGATCGACTTGTCAAGAATCATCTCTTATTTTCAAGTTTTCAACTTGTTCTTTCATATCTGTGCAAGATCTGCAATAGTCTCTTCAATTCTGTCCTTCCGCCAGTCTTGATTCCAAAACGATATGATGAGATTGGTTCTTAGTTCTTTGAAACCAGTGATGAAATCAACTATATTGTCAGTAGAAATCCATTTAGTAACCTTAGGATCTTGAATATCAAAAGCAAGTAGGCATGAATCCTCTTGAAATCCTTTAGAACTATCTGAATCATAATCAAACATGTTTTTCGGGACAGTCTTCTTCTTCCTTTCTGTATTTCTCCCTTGACAATCCTTAAATTTTTTGAGCTTCCTCTTTGTTTGCCTTAGTAAAACTGCAAGTCACTGGAGGCATACTGAAGACTTTAAATAAGAATATTACTAGGGTTTCTCAATACATATAAGTGAGAATTTTTCTTAAGTTATTAAGAAAATATTTTCGGAGCGAAAATAGCAAAAAGAGTTTCCTCAAAGATATTAAAAGATTTGCATATTTTTCTTGCCAAATTTTTTCAAAGACAGAATCTTTGTTCAAAAATCCCAAATATTGACTCATAGGATGATAATGTTCTAATCGAAAACCTAGATACCAAAAATCGGTATAAACATGAACATGGACTATATGGATTTAAATTTTATCCATCTAGTTTTTCACAGATCTAACCTAAAGTAACAATCACCCTACTTGATCAAGGTAGACTACAACTGTGTTATATTTTTCTGATATTTGCAAACACAATAGACGTGCTCTGGTTTCTTGTGCTTTCTCATCTTATTTAAAACGAGCACAAATCAGATGAGGGTGCACAATCGCAATACAACTATGTTGTACTGGAGTAAGCCTTCCCAAGCGTAAACGAGTATCAGATCCTTTTTTCATATTTCCTTGGAGGATTTCTTCCCAATACGATTATCGTTCTTTTCACTTGATCTTTCCATGAGATATTGCAAGAAGGATCGTTAGTAAGAGATGAATGATATAAGAGGTATCGGGAACCATCTATTTTTTATTCTCACAATGAGATTATCATATGATTTTATCATTCTAAGGATTTTCTTATGACAGATCTCAGTTCTTTCATCAGAAGTTGACAGATTTCCTGGAACCAATTTCTGATGGATTATCTTGTTTGCCGATTTTTTTTTCTTCCGGATATTTTCCATATGTGTCAAACCTTCATGTGAATCATGGCTATTTATACATAAGTGTGGAGTGATATTTTCCGAAGAGATTATCAACTCATTTTCCATGATCTTTAGAATTGAGGGTTTTGTTTGGGACTTGGATACTTTGTCTCTTTAGAAATGATATTTCATATCTTTAAGACAAGATACTTTCTTAAACACTTTTACAAGAGTATTTTGAAGTAATACCAATTTCTTGTCAACCGACTTAAATTAATATTCCTTATGATCTTATTTTCTAGATTGGTTCGATGTTCCCTTTGATCTTATTTTCTAGATTAGTAGATAGAGAAATTCCAAGATTTTTTTTCTGACTTGATGATTCTAACAGGTGGTAAACCTTAAATGAGAGAATCATGATATGTTTCAGAGATGTGATGAGAACTAGGCCTATTATCACAATATGATAAAGTCGTGCAAGGACTCTTTGTTTCTTCATAAGTGGAAATTATAATAGATGCATTAGTCGGTTTCTTATCTTGCAACCCTTGTTGTTGAGTAAGAGCTTTATCAAGAACTTCTACTTTAATAGAGAGGGACTTATTCTCTTCTGTCTAAATTACTAAGTTGCATATCCTTTTCCCCGATCTCTTGTCTAAGAATATTAATTCATGTAATCAATTTCAAAACCTCGGTGAATTGAAGACTAATAGGTTTTAGGATGTTGGCCAACTCTTTTTCAGCATTTCTTTTGACATTAGATTCGGACATAAAATCTTATCTCGAGAGTTATGAGATTTGGATGTAGCAGCATATGCAACTTTTGGACTTTCGTAATCTTGAGACATGTTAACTAAATCGTCGTTAGGTTCTTCCTTAACCATTATTTTAGATTCTAGTCTTATAGGTTGAATCACACCAAACATATATTGTTAGATGTTATCGTGTTTGCTCGCTCCGATACCAATCGAAATGATGAGGGTACCAAGTACACCACAATCTTTTCGATGATCGACTTATATGACAGAATACCTTGTGTCACCTAATATAAACAGAGACTGTCAAGAAGATACAACCATAAGGTATACACTTGTGTAGATGGGACAAAACAAGTTGCTGGTTTTTAAGGAATTAAGGAGACGACCATGTGGAGGAAACTCCTTGAACCGAGTGAACTGTCTAACCTCACACAGATGCACTGCAAAAAGGGAGTGCTTTGAATTCGAGAGATCAATTTGTAGGACTCCGGCCAAAACCAAGACAATGGCCGTTCCAGAGTCAATTCGGCCCACAAGAGAGGATGGGACGATATGTGGAGGGGAAGAGTGACAAATGTGTGAGATCAATGGTGATCGAAGATTATAGGTGTGTATTATGCGTGAAGAAATAAGATAAGTTCTTGATTGAATTTTGCTCTGTTGAGAGTAATCGCTCAAACGTCGAGTTTTGTTCTCTTGTTGTCTTTTTTTCAATCATGATTCGAGACTTATTTATACCGCAAGAATTGTAGACACCATGATCCCATGAAGTGTGACAGTTCTTTGGAGTCAAAGAGTGGGGAAGTGCGACCGTGTTAAACCGGTTGCTCATCGTGCGAGACTTGGTTGATTTTCCACCCACTACTTTGCTAACTCCTCTAATCACTTGCACGACTTGCTCACATTCTCATCGTGTGTATGAACACACACATGCCGTGAGACCGCAAGACCAAAACCCTAGTTGATATCCCCCAGGTGACACGATTGATGTCTCGTGATTGTGGAGTCTGCAAGGAAGACTTGTATTTAGTTAGTCGGTTATTGACTTTATGAGACGATGAGTCTTTGTATTATTTGAGTTGAACGTGATTTGCAAATATTCTAGGACTCATGAATTGAACGTGTCTTGAGACAGAGGTACAATTTTCAATAAATTTTGATAGTTAAGGTGAACAAATATTGTTCATTTGATGAATTGTTGAATATTGATAGTTGAACCGATATTCCTTAGTACGAGCAAATATTGCTCATCCGAGCAAATGTTGCTCGTTTGATGAATTATTAATTTAAAATACTGGCAACTGAACCGAGTATAATAATTAAAGTGTTGATTATGGGATCAACATAAAATTATTAGTGCTTGAATAAAGAATTATGAACCTTGGATTTGAAACCCTAATTTCGATCAATTGCTGATCAATTGATGATTTATTCAAAATCAACCACAAAGTGAAGGAGGGACTGGCTACATGGGATGATGGGTCGACCATGTAGCGCCCAGATGCTCAGTGAGCAAATACCAAAGTCTTTTGAAGACTTGGTGAAAGGATGATTAAATGCTGGTTTAATCATTTATTAAAATAGTGCTCGTCTGAGCCATAGGTGATGAAACCTAATTATGACGGAGTGAGGGACCGACCAAGAAGTCATGGAACCGGCCCTGGTTGGTCATGGGATCGATTGACGATCATTTGAAGAAATTCCAAGTTGTTTGGAAGAGTTTGAACCTAATATGAACAAATTAGGTCAAATTATGAAAATATGTGGGACCGACTTCTTGCAAGCCAAAGGGTTAACCCTGGTCGGTCAAGGTAATATGCCCATGTCACCAAAGTGTTCGTGTCTCAATCTGAGAATTTTGATATTTTTCCGATGCTGCGTTTGAGCAATATTTGAGAAAATACGAAGAAATCGGGGTTTTTGCTCAACCGAGGAAACTTCATAAGATGAAGGAAATAATAATAATATAAGGAATCATGAAGTGTGGGACCGGCTATGGCTAAGGCATGGCTACGGCCGTAATAAGCCCTCCTCCCCATGGCACTTTTCCTAATTTTATATTATTTTCATGATTTGAAGGAAATATCATGAAATCAAGGAGTTTGTTGAAATAAAGGAGTTTCCTTAAAGTGAAGGAGTTTCCATGAGATGAAGAAAATACTAATAATAATAAAATAAGGGGCGTGTGGGACCGCCATGTCTAAGGCATGGTCGTCTCCGCTAGTGGCCCTATCCTCCTGAACCTTCCCTAATTTTATATCTTTTTCTTTGGTGTGAAGGAAATATCATGAAATTGAGAATTTCATGGGATATCTGAAGGAAATAATAATAATAAAATAATAAGGAACGCAAGGTGTGGGACCTATACACAACTAGGGCATGACCGTGACTAGTGAACTCGATCCCGTGACACTTTTCTTAATTTTATATCATTTCCTTGATACAAAGGAAACACCATGAAACCGAGGAGTTTCCTTAAAGCGAAGGATTTTTGTTCAAATGAAGGAATTTTCATGAGATCAAGGAAAATATTAAAATATGATAAAATAAGGAACTAGGCGTGGGTCACACGCATGGCCCGGCCGTGTGGGCCATCCCTAAGCCTTAGCTAATATTTTATTATTATTATTATTTTTCTTCCTATTTTGCATAGGTTCATCGTTCCTTCGTATTTTTGAATGATCGCTCGTGCATTCAAGTGCTCGTTAGTGCATTATTGTTGAGTACACTTGCACCATTTTGGTGGAGACTTACTCGATAGTGGCTCGGAAGTTCGTCACGTTGAATATTTATTACTAACCCATGAAATTTCATCGGGAAGAGCCATGAATTGAAGTAATGAAATATTATGAAGAACGTAGAATATTTTCTAGGGATTCGGTTAATGAATCTAGTGATTAGAAATAATTAATTGATGGCTCTATACTAGCACGTTGTCTAGAGCATTAATTATTCAAGAATTGAGCGATATAAGTCATGGAAGGCCATATTTTTTTTTATATAGTCAGGGGAAAACATTGTTACGCCTCAAGACGCTGTCGCTCTATACTAGCGAATGCAAGCTATGCCCAGAGCCGCCCAATCATTTGATTCTATATAAAAGTGATTACTTAAATTGCTTAGTATTTATGAGATATGTCATTGCCTCGGTTGAGATCGCATATTCACGTATGCTCGAGATACAATATACTCAATGAGGAGACTCTTGTGGCATGAGTTTTCATACTTCAATGAGAGACATGAGCCTCAATACTCATCCGATTCTTTGGATCGGAATATGTAAGATTATGGTTTTACGATTTTAGCCTTTGTCGAAAATCCACCATCAACATTAAGTCCACTGCTTAGTGAGGGACATTCATGTTCCTCAGTCAACACTGGATGGTGAGTTTTAGTTACTAGAGATTTAAATAAGTAATTGAACTTAGTCGTGCAAGATAAAATATTACCGGATTTTCGATTGTACGAGCGGAACCGTGGCTTGAACGAAGATCCTAGAGATGTTAGAGCATCGTCTAACGAGCGTAAATTGGTGTAGCACCGTTTTTTTTAGAAGTTGATAACTTGTTCATGCTAAAATTATATATACATATGCATATATAGGCGTGAGTTTTGTGGAAAACCCTTGCTTTAGAAACGTACATTCTTTCATTCGTTAGTTTAAGAAGTTTAGAAATAATCCCTAGCCTAGGAGTAGATTTATTCTTTATGTATAGGCCTGTGTCTAGTGATAAAATTTTTGTCTATGAGCTTTCATGAAAACCAAAACTTTATCTTAAAAGGTGTGAATTTTCACAAAATCGGAATAAACCCTCGTTTCGAAGACGGATGATCGTACGAGGAAAAAACTTTTTTTTTTTTTTAATACGTGAATATTCACGAAAATATATTATATATAGTTTTTTATTTACGTGAGTTTGCTCACGTTAAAATTTTTTTCAAAATTTTCGTGAGTAATTCACGTTTATTATTTTTGTTTAAATCAAAATATGGTTTTGAATAATCATTAAAGGTAGACAAAGAAACGTTTATTATTGCGTGAGTAACTCGGTCTTGAATGTTCACACTGTGGTAATTATGTTCATGATTTTATGAAAATCATATTTTGATTTTTGAAAATCAAAGTTTTGCTCATTTTTGCAGGTTTAAAGAAACGAGCAAGTTTTGAAAATCACTAATTGCTAGTGAAATTGTAAATAGGTAAAGAGTTGGATTGTTACCATTTAGGTTGCGTGTTTGTTATTGGTATATCCATGACTCCATGTCTTTCGCCTCAGGTAGTGGTGATTTATGGTTACAAACACTCTTCTGGCTCTTCCGGGGAACGTTCCAAAATATCAAGTCAAAGATGAAGGCTTCTGCATATGCTCATACCGAGGTGAATCAACCTTTCAGAGACGCGGAAAGTTGACACATTGTATGTCTCTCGATCATCTAGGAGTCGTCCTTCATCAGCAGAAACACCGCCAACTTCAGCAAGTGAGACTATCGTCTGAAGATGAACTTCGGCTTTGCATTGATGGTGTAGCTCCTGATCCAGATGTGGATGAATGAATAATTTTGTCATAATTAATCGTAAAATTCTAAGTTAGGTCTTCATCGAAATTCTCAGAATCTTGATCGATTTTTTGTGATCTACACATTTTTCTTCATCCTCGAAAAATTTCAAGCTTTAAGGAAGAATCTTTTCAGCTTTTTGAGCACTTTTTGAGATCCAAATTGATGAAACATTAAACTTCGAGTTTTTTAAGAAAATTTTCAGCTGTCATGTAGTCCAAGGTTTTGGCCACATCTTTTTGCCCATTCATCCAATTGCTTTGTGAATTTTGGATATGTCGTAGAGGACATCCATACGAAGAGAATGAAATATGACCCAACCTTATATTCCTCACCAATTGCTCCCATCTCTCTTCTTTGTGCATGATAACGTAAAATTGTCTCAGACAAGCTTGTTGTAAAACGCCGCTGTTGTGTCTTTAGACCATTTGCTTGTCTCGAACGCTTGATGAAGGATTTCAATGCCATTGATTAATTTGAAATCTTAAACCCTTGGTTGATACATGAGCCTGGTGCTTGCGGTACCATTTTTTTGTTTGTCGATCGTAGAAACATCACTTACGGAAACCCTGGTCATGGGACCATAATCGCTCTCAAGAGGGGATGATGTAATGACCATGGTTGTACGTCTCGATTGTAGCATTTGTTTTATGATGAATGATTAGCATAAGCGATCTTGGTGTAAGTCATGAGTCTTGGATGTGAAATCACTGCGAGTCATGATCGGTGGATCGTCGGTCCCATTGATTTAGTTGAATCTCGTTTTAGTTTTCCTTCTTACAGCGGGACCTAGATAGGGGACCCGGGTAAAAAGACTTGATGTAAAGACATAGGTGGTCGAAGTTGGAGGTACCTTTGATGAAGGACTTAGTGGAAGGACTTGGTGGACGCGATCAACTGTGGAGGTTATGAATCCCTGTCCTAAGAGTTGATGCTTGCAGGAACCTCATACGATGTCAGAATTCGATGCTTGACCCAAACTTTTGAAGATAAGGGACTGAGTTATCACATGAGAAAAGAATCACTCAATTTGGAGTTGTAGAGGTCAGCCAACGAAGCATGCACATTTGTAATTTATAATCCCGTACAAATTTTTCAGATTTCATAGACCTGACGGTAAAGGACATATCTTTCAGCTCGTATGTTCGATTGATGCGCCCTTTTGGTATGTTGTAGAAGAGATATAGAAGAACATCTTTTGTTGAGGAAGCATTGTCCCATTCCTCACCCATTGGCACTTTTTTCTAAACCCATGTCCCGAAATGTGTTGTATCTCCTTTGTAGAGGTGATGAGAACATCTTGTGAAGAAGACTTTGGCTTGTGCCCGTATATCATGCAAGCTTTGGGAAGACGTTCATGTTAACATGTTTTCATGTCTACACATCTTGATATGAATTATTAGGGCTTTATAAGTACGATCCATCGAGTAACGCTTCGAGAATAGATAGTTGATGAAGCGGATGTTGTGCCCTCGAGACTTGTTGATCTTTGAGATCACGATTGAATTCTCTCGAAATTCTTGTTGATGCTCGAGACCATGAATGGAGTTCATCCACACATCCTTGTTGATGCCGATACTATAGTTGGAGTTGCTCCGAGAGACCAAAAAGAAGCTAGAACCGTGATTATCGATATAGTCTTTGCTCCTCCATCCAAAGGAGCATTTACATTCACGAACTAGTTTGATGGGTTGAGCATTATTAAGATGAAGGTGTATTGGGAGTTCAACCCAAATTCTCCTGAACATTATGACTTTACCCGTGGAAGTGGTTTCGTCAGAATCGATGTTGTTACAAACAATGCATAGTCTCCATTCCGGATGTGATCGGTGAAGATAAAGTTCCTTAGTCACGCAAGGTTTGCAATGTAGGGATCCGTTGATGACATTTCATGGCACCACATCAAAGTTGTATGGAAATACATTTATTGAAATTGATGCTAAAGCTAGAGGCGGTATTATCGAAGGTGTACTCTTTGATTGGGAGTACAATCTAAAGGCTTCTTAAGCTTGGGCATTGAAATGTCACATCCCTTAAGCGTCGAATGTCTTTCGCTTGATCTTCTCGGCTCGAATATCTTCTCTGTTGATTCATCATTCCTTGCACATACATCAAAGCCTTCGATTTTGTGACCCATATGGACACTCATGCAAATATTTCAGGGAATATTCATGATATTCTTTGTCGTGCTTGAAAATCATCTGAAAGAATGAATGTCTTATTGAGATGCTCGATTCGAGAGGTGTCGATTCAACCACTTGGTAAAATATTAATACGTGTGAAGCTACCATTCATAACGCCTTGCAATAGTAGAATTGCTAGAGTCCCCATGCTAGGATAGCATGTGAGGGAATAAATGACATAGACATGGGAGGAATGAGACTTGATTGAGTGCGAACCTCTTGATGAATGTCTGTGCATTTTTTGTTGGTTCTTTCTTAAACCTCGTCAATGAAATTCCTCCAAGTGCGCCGGGATGATGGAATGTCCACCAAATCTTCCGGATCGAACTTTCTTCGTTGGAGAGATGTGCAAAAGAAGACGCTTTGTCGCAGCCATATTTTTGACTGTGGATCCACGTCGTTTGAGATCATGTCATATCCTAGATCTCCTTTGATTATGTGAAACTTAGCTTGTCCAAGTCGAGCCTATTCTCATCTTGAGATGATGTAGCTATGCATCTCTGGGTGCGTATTCCTGATCTCACGATTGAGAAGGAGTATGAGTAGCTTTTTTCGAGTGATGTCTACCGCTCCGAGGGTGGTTTTCAGTGGGAATGATATTGATGGAGGTGTCAACATTGATCAACGTTCTTCCGAATTCATTTGTCTCGATGGATCGGGTAAATAGTCCCCGATCGTGCATCTCTCGGGCCAAGGTTTATGAAATATTTCTTCGAGATGGACAGACGTTTGACACGTCGTGATTCAAAGTCCGGAACATGTCTTTCCTTTGTGATTTAGACAGATAGAGCAATTCACGTATATGTTCCGACCAAGAATTGAACCGCTTTCGTTGAATGATTACTCGGAGAGATTGAAGTTCTGATTGAGAAAGGATCTTTGTGCGCTCCTTCAGTCCCCAGTTGAAGCTCTCCCGATCGACCTTGTCTTTGAAGATGCGCTTCAAAATATTGTAGTCACTTGTTGGATGATTAAAAACCCCATAAAGGCGAGAATATCTGGGATTCTCCATTTCTTCTTCATTTAGCCATCTCCTCACAACGACAATTTGATCGCACCATCTTGAACCCAGATTTCAAGAAATCGATCACTTCTTCAATGAGAAGAGGGAAGTTTGAGTCTGTCTGATCATTTCCCGTTCATTGATGTCGGGTCGAGGTTTGTGCATTTAGAGTTTGATTATCCTTCCTTTATGCTTTTGGATGAGCGTAGGATATTGGAGAAGCATGCTTGTGTTCAGATATCAGCCTTTCCTTTTGCTCCCTTCTCAGAACAACTTTCGTGGAAGGTTGAGATTGTATGGCTTGTTGATCAAGCGTCATACCTCGAGTTTCGTGTTTCCTCGACTTTTTGTAACCTTTGCTCTTCCAAAGAAAGGTGCGGGGTTGATGATCGCTTAGCCGCTTCATGAAGTTCTCGAAAAGTCTGGAACCAGAGATTTTCCAAGAAAGCTCTATATACTGGAACATTCCGTTGACGCACAAGTCTACAAGTTGTTCAGCTCGTGACGTTTGGATCGTGGCAATCCAAGGCTTGAACTCAACCTTTTCACATAGTCATTGGGATGCTCATTGCTCCTTTGAAACATCCTTCCTAGATCAGAGAGAGTGACTTGCTCTGAAACGAAGAAATATTTTCTGTAGAAAGCATTAATCTTCTCTCCCCAACTGGTGATACTTCCCCGGTGCGATGTTGTTGTACCAGGTATATGCTCGCCTATCAGAGACTTTGAAAATTCCTTCATACGGACTACATGATTGTGTTCATGCTCGCCCAATGATTCTAAGAATCGAGAAACATGTTCTCGAGCGTTGCCCATCCATTGTAAAGTATGAACGTTAGAGAAGTGTATCCCTTGAAGAGGAATCCTTTTCGTAAAGAAAGATGATATGGAGGTTGGTGACGGTGGACGATGATGTGTTGTCTTTTCTCGATCTTCTAAAAAAGCGCTCCCGTCCTCTCGAGTGATGAAACTTCGTAGGTTCCTTTCTTTGGTAGATCGTCCCGCAACTTTGCGACTTCTTCATCATCTACAACATGGATTGGAGAGATTTACTCACCGGTCAAGATGTTTCTTTAGCTTTTCCTTTCTCGCGCTGAGGCTAAGTTTGTTCCGACGCAAGCTTGTCCGTGAGAGTTTTGAAATAAGCACACAACTCTTTCCGCGTTGCAGCCATATCAGTCTGAACCTTCATGAGATCAACTATGGTAGGCTGATTTCCTCTAGTTTCTTCAGGAGATTCGATAGGAGGTGAATTGTTGATAGTGCCAATAACATTGCTTGCGGCATTGACCTGGAGTAATCAATGGAGCACCAAAACTTGGAGAGTAGTAGTAACATGTGGCGTGACATTGCCGTCGAGAAGTGGTGTTAGCGGTACCACTAGAGCCCGCAACGTTGAGAGGAGTAGTACTGGGTGGAAATACCACTAGAACTTGCAATGTTAGAGTTGAGTGTCGAACCGGATTGGTAATCGAACCGGACCTAAGACCGACCATCTTTGTGAGAATCGAGATTGCAACCGAGATAATGATCTCCCACTATGGTCGCCAATCTGTAGATGGGGCAAAACGAGTTGTTGGTTTTTAAGGAATTGAGGAGACGACCGTGCAGAGGAAACTCCTTGAACCGAGCGAACTGTCTAACCTCACATAGATGCACTGCAAAAATGGAGTACTTTGAATTCGGGAGATCAATGCAGAGGACTCCCGGCCTAAACCAAGACAATGGCGTGCCCAAGAGTCAATTCGGTCACAAGAGAGGATGAGTCGATCTTGTAGGAGGGAAGTTGAGAAATGTGTAAGATCAATGGTGATCGAAGATTATAGGTGTGTATTCTCATATGAAGAAATAAGATAAGTTTTGATTGATTGAATTTTTCTCTCATTGAGAGTAATCGCCGTACGTCGAGTTTTTGTTCTCTTTTTGTCTGTTGTTTCAATCATGATTCAGAAACTTATTTATACTGCAAGAATTGTAGACACCTTGATCCCATGAAGTGTGAAAGTTGCTGGAGTCAAAGAGTGGGGAAGTGGGAATCGTGTTAAAACCAGTTGCTCATCGTGCGGAGACTTGGTTGATAATTCCACCCACTACTTTGCTAACTCCTCTAACTGCTTGCACGACTTGCTCACATTCTCATCGTGTGTATGAACACACATGCCGTAGACCGCCAGACCAGAACCCACCCTAGCTGATATCCCCCCAAGTGACACGATTGATGTCTCGTGATTGTGGAGTCTGCAAGGTAGACGTGTATTTAGTTAGTCAGTTATTGACTTTATAAGACGATGAGTCTTTTGTATTGGACTTTAGTTGAACGTGATTTGCAAATATTCTAGGACTCATGAATTGAACGTGTCTCATGAGGCAGAGAATACAATTGTCGAATAAATGTTGATAGTTAGGTGAACAAATATTGTTCATTTGATGAATTGTTGAATATTGATAGTTGAACCGATATTCCTTAGTATTGCTCAGCAAATGTTGCTCGTTTGATGAATTATTAATTTAAAATACTGGCAACCTGAAATCAGTATAATAATTAAAGTGTTGATTACGTGATCAACATAAAATTATTAGTGCTTGAATCGGAATTATGAACCTTGGATTCGAAACCCTAATTTCGATCAATTGATGATCAATTGATGATTTATTGAAAATCAACCACGGAGTGAAGGAGGGACTACATGGGATGATGGGTCGACCATGTAGCACCCAGATGCTCTAGTGAGCAAATACCAAAGTCTCTTGAAGACTTGGTGAAAGGATGATTAAATGATGATTAAATGATGATTTAATCATTTAAAAAAAGTGCTCGTCCGAGTCTTAGGTGATGAACCTAATTATGACAAAGTGAGGGACCGACCAAGAAGTCCTAGAACCGCCCTGGTTGGTCATGGGATCGATTGGCGATCATTAGATGAAATTCCAAGTTGTTTTGAAGAGTTTGAACCTAATATGAACAAATTAGGTCAAATTATGAAAATATATGGGACCAGACTTCTTACGAAGCAAAGGGTCAACCCTAGTCGGTCAAGGTAATATTCCCATGTCACCAAAGTGTTCGTGTCTCGGTCTGAGAATTTTGATATTTTCGATGCGCGTTTGAAGAGAAAAATATGAAGAAATCGAGGTTTTTGTCAAGCGAGGAAACTTCATAAGATGAAGGAAATAATAATAATAAAATAAGGAATCATGAAATGTAGACCATTTTGCTAAGGCATGGCCGGCTTTGCCAATAAGCCGGTCCCATGGCACTTTTCCCTAATTTTTATATTATTTTCATGAACATTTGAAGGAAATATCATGAAATCAAGGAGTTTGTTGAAATAAAGGAGTTTCCTTAAAGTGAAGGAGTTTCCATAAGATGAAGGAAATAATAATAATAATAATAATAAAGTTTGAAGATTAGGCATTGAGTTTTCTCTCTCTCGTTTTTTGAGTTTTCTCTCTCTTGTTTTTTTTCTCGTTGAATCCAAAGTTGAAGATTGATTGAACTTCTTCTTTGTAGATTCAATTAGGGTTTTTTTAAGAATCAAATTTCCCATTTATAGAGTGTGAGTTGGTTGAATCCCGAGTTGAGTTGATTAGGGTTTGTGTTGATTTAAAGTGGTGTTTTATGAAATATTGGTGTTAAGGTTGATAGTTTTGTGGTTTTTGAAACTAAATTCGTGTTGGGTTTTGTGGTTTGGCTTTGAGGGAATCAATTAGCTCTCCGTCTTCAACTATATATATTTCTTTTTGAATTAGGTATTTGAGTTCTTGTTTTCCAAATATTGTTTAGTTTTAGGAATTTGAGCGTGGGTTTCGTCGGTTAGAGCTGGTTGAATTAGGGTTGGGTTTTGTGGGTTGATTACAAGGAGAAGGTTGATCAATTAGCTCTCAATCCTCGGTGGTGCAAGGCGGTGGTGTTTCGTCAATTGATGATTTGGGGAGTTTACAACCACCAATTGTTCTTGATAAGTGTCTTCTCCAATCTGTGTATGTGTTTGTGATTTGTTTCTTTGGAGGTGTTGTTTATAATTCGAATTATGGTTTTTGAATTTTGTTACGTGAGTGATTAGTGTTACAGAACTAGGTGTGTTTGAATTGGAATTCACGGTTTTGAGATGGTTGAATTTGTATTGGTGGTTACTTACTTGGTGAAAGCCGAAGTTAAGGTTTTTCAATTTGATTGATTGTTGCGTGTAATTGAAGTTAATTTAGGGTTGGGCATTATGGTTTTGATTGTAAGGGAGAAGTTTTGATCAATTAGCTCTTAATCTCGGTTATTGCCTTTGGTGTAGGAGCTTTTAAAATTAGGACTTTTAACAATTGAAGTTGAATTTGGGAAGGGGTATTGTGGTTTGATTTGAGGGAGAAGTTTAAATCAATAGCTCTCATCTTTTTTGGTTTTACATTCTTTGGTTTGAGTTTGCATTGTGGTTGTTTATCCTTTGGGGGAGGTATAATTAGTGTTTAGTTATATGGTAATTTGAGTTTCTTTGGTTTTGAAAACTTAAATTCCCATACAAAAACTTCACGATTCTTAATTTCGGAGTAGCCTTTTTCATTCGCTTGTTTTAGGTTGGGAGATTTACTTTGTTATCTGTGATAATTTGACCTTGTTTTGGTGGTTGAATTTGACCTTCTTCTCTATCTCTTGCGTTTATCCTTGATGGTTCTCTACTTCATCACGATAATTCCGTGAGATCTGAATGCAATCATCTTGATTGTACATCGCTGTGGTCTCCACCACCTTCTGAGTTATGACGGTTACCATCATACGGATCGAAACACACGTGCTTCTCAGCGAAGGTTTTCTTAAATGCCGACACATTCGTCTATCATCTTTCTCTTGCATCTCTGTCCACGGTTCATCTACATCAGGTCTCCCTTACAACCATGTACGGACCTTCTTCAATTAATGAATGACGGTTCATTGTACATTCAAGATTATGATGATTACGATGGTGGTGTTAATGGAAGAGATACGTGCTTGATTCTTTTGAGACACCTTAATGACCAGCACTTTCCAACCGAAGAGGCTAAGCAACAATGCAGATGACATCTACGTAATGATAGGGTTACATACATAGCTTGGAGGCAGGTTCTACAACAATTGCATTATTTTGGCTGCGGTCGTTGCATGATTTACATGCACCGGAAAGCACAGCCTGCAATAACATTGTCATCCCAGGGCCGTATAATGGTAGACATATTTGATTTTCTTATATCGGATATTCCAGGCTGAACTGCGGTAATTGTGCTCAACGTCAGACAAATATGCCTACGTAGCTCTCTCCCTGGAATTACTAAATGAGTTTTTAAAGCGATAATTTACTACCATTTCAAGCATCCCTCACACCTGCAAGCTAGTTCTCTCGAACCACTTACTTCCACGCTTGATGCTGTTATTCTTAATCCTAGCAGATATGTCTTCTATGGATAAGATTATTGTTGTTGCCTATATCTACCCTCAGTTGGCAGCAGCCCCAAATTAACTCTTGAGAGGAACGTCAGAACAACCGCAGTTACAAATTGCAACTATTCCGAAGCCCTTATCGGATGGAGAGAACCCAACGGGCCGTCTCACCTGGATCCGATTGTTGGAACTCCCCCAAACGTGTTGATAAACAAACCAAAAAAGCAAGCAATGAAGATAGTCCCTGCCTCACTGATGTATCTGGAAGAAGTTATCAATGGACATTATGAGCTCTACTCAGGTGCTCTAATCAAATGGTGTGGCTCCATGGACCTAAGCTACAATCTCAACACTATTATTAGATAAGCACCTCCTCCACTTAGCCAACCATCCCCGCCGATCCATTCCACGGCGTACGCTCTTACAAAGGACATCGTGTCACTCCTAAAGCCATTGAAACCCTAAAGGTACGGGGCTGGGCAGTGGTGAGACGGGTTGAGGGCTCAACATCTTCTTGATCTTTATGGGAGTGGTGCGGCTAATGCGGTTGCTGAGATGAACCAATGGCCTCAATGACTAAAATTGGTTAACTTGGCTATGCAGGCCGTGTCCATCTCCAATTGGAAATTTTATAGCTAATGACTCCTCTCACCCCTTTACAGAAACCAGAGGTGGTTTGACCCAGTGAATGATGGAGTACTGACCTGGAGAGACAACAGTATCTACTGTCGGTTCCATCAAAAGTTGGAAAGCTATGTCCATGTACCTGGTGACTACAGTTTGGTGCATTCTTGTGGAGAAAGTGTTTCCGCTCCCGTCAACAGCCGATGGAACTCGAAAGGTCACATGTCCGCACCTCCATGTTCTTAGTGATTTCAAAATGCATTTAATACGGTGGACAGACTACCCGATTAAAGAGAGTTTAGATTGCAATGTGACAATTTCACATTGGGTGAGTTTTCTTATGCAACCTATGATTATATTACAAATGACATTATGCTTTCATCTTCTGACAAGGAGTCTAATGTGGTGACCCCTTGGGACCATACTTTTTTCCCTTACACTCCACCCTATTGCGAAGAACATCTCAACCAACAACCAGATCTTCGCATGGTATCGATTTGATTTACACATTAATCGGGATACATTAGTAGGTTTCATGGCTTGCATATCATTCAAACAAGGTGTTGCAAAGGGTCTTCATCTAAACATACATAAAACCGAGGTTTTTTGGCCCAATGAGTTCCCTAGAAGTTATGCACCCGACGTTTTCCGCGGCAATATTAGCAGAGCCATCATCACAGGTCAAATTTCTCGCCTGTCAACTAGGGATTACAATTGCAGGACATGGTCCTTCGATCGAGAAGACAATTCAGCTTATACCGCAATCAAGAAACTCAAAGATCCCCAATGTGAATAAGTTGTTACAAGAATCGTCGAGAGTTTCTAAATTATACTTTTACAGCACATCATGTCCCGCAAAGATTAGAACAAGCTATATCTCGCTCGACACAACACACTGCACTCAATACTTGAGGTTCTTTTGAATTCTTTGAGATGGTCTTTGGTTTTGGTCCCTTTACAGTTTGCTGGCAACTCTCTTCTCTTAAGAGACGGTGGGCTTGAGTTTACACTATGGAGGACACCTCTAAGTATTTGTTATCTAGCTTCACGTTCCAACTCAAGTCATCACAGACATTCAAACTTCTATCATCTGAGAACACAGTCCCATGTCCCAGCTAACTGAGACTTACACGGGGGATGTGGACTTATTCTTCTCCACTTATATTTGATATCGCTACCCCTCTCTCATGATACAATGTATTCCTTGGCCGCAACATATTTCGACGTTAAAGGAAAAATAATCGCCCACTACCTTTTCCATGTCCGCACGAGACAAGCCAGCAGAGTAAATCCGGATAGGAAACACGCTCAAGACTACTTGCTCGCACTACCCATCGCTATTTAAACCAAAAACTCGGCCCTCGACGGTTTAGGTGTGTAGTAGCTACTACCGTCTTGAACCCACTTTTGTTGAAGGTAGTGAGTGCACTAGTTGGAAGAGGGGAGATGGATATATATGGAGACCATGCATTACACCGTGTTAGCAAGTGGGAATTAAATTTCGTCACGATAGTGGTGGCAATGGATGTCTACATAGATATATGTTTGGGGGGGAGTTGTTGCTGGAAGGAAAGCTTCTTTCGGGGTCTCTTTCAACGATAATACTAAATTGTTGTTCACGACTTGCTAGTGTATAATTAGAGAATGGCAAGGATACCCCGCTAGAATATTCTTTGGTGTCGTGGACATCCGTTACTTCACACCTTGGCCAAGCAATTTCAAAACGAGTCCTTCTAAGCGTAACAAGTATCTCTTCTGCCACATGCGAGATTATAGGTACATTGGGGAATTCTTGCGTGTCTCACTACTTTGGGAGAACTAAGCGAAGATACTATCACCTTCTTGAAGAGATTGAAGAAGCCGCTTGCAACAGCAATGTAATTTGTGACACCTGAGCTTTTTGTTTCATAGAATAGTGAATTGCACCAAAAGGGCGTTGGTGCAATTGGTGGCCTGAACTACCAACAAATTCTCGTATAATTGACTCTTTCTTTAAAAAATAAATAAATAATAATAATAACAAGAGCGGCACCTAGCTCAACCAATGTCCCGCCCCCCAAAGTTCATGCGTTCAAGGAGGTCCCAAAGTTGAGCCCCGATGGCGTAATACTGCAGAAATTAACATGTGAAGGTAGAGTTATTGCCCCCCTCAGGACACATCTGCCCTATCCGCTTACTCCTTTGGCTAGGTTACCCATGAGGCTGTGCAGGGGCTAGCACAACAACCTGTCTGATTAATGTAGTAGTATGCGTTGGAGCTTAGCTTAGGCTTCCAACTAGTTTTCATGTCGTTATTGACCGTTCAATAAAATAAATCTTTGTAATAATACACAATAAAATCGAGAGAGAAAGTCCGGCACGACTTGGAGGCGATTCTGTGCTTGGTCAAAGTCCAGAAACCTTCTCATTCGTTCGGCAATCTCTTTTTCTTTTCTCACATTTTATTAGTACCTTTACTATCACTGAGAGAAACCTTTTTGTCATGACCTTAAATCATTCTTCCAAAGATATTACAGTAGTTATTGGTAGTTACTTTTTGGCTTTTACACCATGCCCCGGATTCGTCGATCTTAAAACCTCTAGTGTTCATTATGACCCCCCACACGATCCCCATCTTCCTGCATTTACATCAACATCACAGTAGACAAGGTCCCTTGTCCCTTTAAAGTGTTATGATGGTTGTCATGGAGAGTCGGCGGTCATGGTTATCTTTGAAGTCGATTCATAGGCTACATCTAAAAGACATGCACTTCCCCCTACGACAAATCGGTAAGGATACTTGCGAGGGAGAGGATCGAAACAATGTGAGTGATTTAAGGCATGGAAAACACCTTGTCTAGTAGATGCAATCATGGCTCTGCATCGGTGAGTCAAAATCGTTCTCAAGGCGATTACTCACCGAGTCGCCCCTAGGAAAATATAATGAAGAAAGCGATTTCCGATTCCAAGTCGATCGCGATTTTTTTCGATTAAGGCACCCGATTTACGGATTTTTGAGCAAAGCGAGTTAACGATTTTTTCGTGTTGGCGCATGCGAGTAAAATCGAAAAGAAACTTTTTGTAACCCTTGGATGAGAGTTGTCAAATGGAAAAACCTCTGATACGTGATAAATACGTTCATTATAACAATATTACACACTTATTTACATGATAATGTCAAACCGTAATTTATTTAGTTAAAAATCATGACTTATGAGCAAGAATATATAAGTCTTCACCAAATAGGTTCCTAGTACTAGGCCCAGAGTTTTTGGCATTTCCAAAGTCGAACTTATTGCTCCTCGCTCCAAGCTCCCCAACCGGGTAGGATCGAGGAACGATTTAGACTACTTTGCTCGCATCACATGTTTGCATATCCATACATGGAAGAAATCTTCAGCCGACTCAAACCACCTCATGTAGTCATTCTTGGTCCACTAAATGGTAGTAAAGTTGAGTTTTTAATTCATAATACTACGACCTCCAAACCACCAGCCGACATCTGGTCGATGTTTGCTGGAAGATGTGGTTACAGAATTACAACCTAGAGTTGCTAGATATCATTTTTCGAGACTTATAACTACCGCAGTTAGTATTCACCCACTCCCATGTAGGCTACAATTTTCACGTACTTTGAAGCAACTTTAGACATCATATTAAGAAAATCCTGATTTGGTTGCTTGCTTTAGCCGTCTCCTCGTCTTTGCTGTATATGCAGTTTAATTTATACATTCCCAAAGGTTTGTCTTGAGGAGCGATCTTGACGGGAAGAAGAAGGCGCAAATACAGCAATCCATGAGGCCTTGCCGACATGGCTAAACCAAATGGTTGCTATTTGTTAGTTGGCCGCTGGAAACATCAACACCAAACAACCCAGCCGTACGCGATCTGCTCACGAAAAGGAAGAATAAGGGCCTTCTTGAGGCTGGAAAAAGCTTGATTATGGTCACTATACAGCCCGATTCGTATTTTATCTTCCAATGGGTGCCCCTCCTACACCGACACTCTCTACGAATTATATGAACATCATCCATGTGTGACCTGGGCTATCCCCCTGGATGATATCGGACAGATGCTTTATCGTGGATTCTAAATCAATTTTGCGAGGCTTTGAGAAGCTTCCAAAAGGCAACGCATGTGGTCGAGATGGCTCTCGGGGTTCAAAGACCTGTTAGACGCACTCCGGTGGTGCGCGGCGGGGGTTTAGAAGACCTCTTGCAATCCATGGCAGGTGTAGTTAACCTTTGGGTTAGAGTGGCCGCTGCCCAACGTCTCTTGGTGAGTCGTAGCGAGCGCACCACTCGACTTCTTTGCGCAAACCGGGTGGAGGTTTGAGACCCATTGCGATGGGCACAATATGGAAGGTGCTATGTTCAAATTAGCAGCCACAACACTGGGCAAAGATATGGCATCATACTTGGGAACCACGATTTGGGGGTGGGTATACCTTATAAAAAGAGTGAAGGAATACCGCTCTGCGAATCATCTTATCGAATTAAAAGGCAGCCAAGACAACATGACTATGTTGCTTATGACTTTAATAACGCCTTAATTTAGTGATCCCACTTGATGATCAATGAAGTCGTCCGGTGCCCTAACATATCGAAATGGGTGAAAGTTTGCTACATAAGCCAGTCTAAACGTACGCTTACTTACAATGACTGGTCTTGTCTCACCAAAGGCGTGCAACGAGGGGCCCCTTAGGGCTCTTCTCGTTCTCCTACACCCATTGGTAAACAAGATTGCTTCGGAATGCACACTTAGCCTACATGTTAGTACAGGATCGATGACACCATAACCGGATACCTAGAAGTGGCTAAAGCTTTAAAATAATTCAAGAATGTATCCTACAAGGGTCTATTTACAATATCGGTAAAGCAATCCCGGCCAACAATCGATCAAGGAGGACTTAAGCCGGTGTTTTCCCTATTCATATGACAAACCCACCGATGGTGTAAAGCTACTTGGAGGACCCCTAGCACCGGCACGGAGTACTGACAACAGCGTGTTCCCTCGAGTTGAGAGAATCTGCCTAACATGACTTCATCGGAAGTTGCAAGACGTAGCTGACTTCTTCTTTTACGTAATCGCACCTAACCATAGGCGTGTCTAAGTATTCACATTACGACTCAACCCTTGGCCCTTAAACTACCCTACCCGATTTGACACCATCTTTGCAATACTGAGACGCCTAATAGTTGGGGATGGAGCCGTGGTTTGGCTTGACTCATAAATGAATGACAACGTTTTCCTATCAAATATGGCGAGTGTATCGGGAGTTTATACGGCGGCTGTTACTTCCAAGTATTGTTACTTAGCATCTGCGCACAAACCCAACATCCAGGGACACTATATTACAACATACAACACCCCTACGATGCAATCCAAAACTACCAAGATGACGCATTGTGATTTATACTGTGCATGTGGTTTATCCTTTCAATTTAATATCAAAGCGCCGCCCCTCCTATTCAAAATCTTCCTGCGCGCGATATTTTGTGTTGTTGAGACAGAGATGCTCACCAAATTTACCATATCTGGTAAGGAAGCTATTCTTTGGAAATGTAACAAATCCGCCGCCATGGGTTTTCTTAAGTATTTAATTAGGGGCCTTAAATGACTATTGGAGCGCAAACCGATTCATGGCCGTCTTCTTGCTGGGAGTTTGGCATGCCATGTTTGAACCCTCGATAGCTCATCGGCATGTTGTAAACGACCAATGGACATATTCCTGCGACCATGCTATACATTGTGCTTCCGATGTCGGCTTAAATTCCGTCACAACTTAGTTCGTGACGTTTTAATGATACATTTGTTCTGGTCGGTGTGGCATCCTGCAGCTAAGCCCCGAGGGTTTCTATCGATATCGCCCGATCTTTGAGACCCGGCATCTAATGGTCTATAATTGGGAGAATGGTCGAGATGTGTGCTTTGATGTCCGCTGGTGTTTCACCCTTCACAAGTGCTAGAACCACCACCTTCGCAGGGCATGCCCTCCGTCACCGTCCTTTCGTAAACTGAGTATCTCGACAAGTCTTTACGATGGTTGTGAGTTTGGAGTTTTGGCTTTCTCAACTCTTGGCGAAATTAAGCGTGGCACACACGCACGCTTTTGAAAGGTTGAAGAATTGTCTTGCCCATTCCATGATGCAAATTACAAAGTAGGGGCTCTTTGTTTCATAGACTGGGTATTACTATTCAAAAAGGTGTTGGGTTTCGTTATACAAGCTCTGGCTCCAGCACGCTCTTTGTAATTGTAGACATGATTTTCTCTTATAATAAAAAGCCCTTTGAGGCCCTCTTTCATAATAATAATAATATAATAATAATAATAAAATAAGGCGACTGACCATGGCTAAGACATGGTCGATTACTAAATGCCCTTGTCATGAACCTTCCCTAATTTTATATCTTTTTCCTTAGTGAAGAAATATCATGAAATTGAGGAATTTCATGGGATGAAGGAAATAATAATAATAAAATAATAAGGAACATAAGGTGGGACCCGACACAATCAGGGCATGACTGCCGGCTAGTGAACCCGATCCCGACACTTTTCTTAATTTTATATCATTTCCTTGATACAAAGGAAACACCATGAAACTCGAGGAGTTTCCTTAAAACGAAGGAGTTTTGTTCAAATGAAGGAATTTTCTTGAGATCAAGGAAAATAATAAAATATGATAAAATAAGGAACTAGGCGTGGGGTAGCCACTGCATTGATGACCCATGACGCCCAGGTCCCTAGCGCCTTAGCTAATATTTTATTATTATTATTTTTCTTCCTATTTTTGCACAGGTTCATCGTTCCTTCGTATTTTTGAATGATCGTTCGTGCATTCAAGTGCTCGTTAGTGCATTATTGTTGAGTACACTTGCACCATTTTGGTGGGCTTACTCGATAGTGGCTCAGAGATGTTCGTACGTTGAATATTTATCACTAACCCATGAAATTCTCTTTAGGAAGAGCCATGAATTGGATTAATGAAATATTATGAAGAACGTAGAATATTTTATAGGGATTGAATGAATCTAGTGATTAGAAATAATTAATTGATGGCTCTATACTAGCACGTCGTCTGGAGCATTAATTATTCAAGAATTGAGCGATATGAGCTTGTTGAAGCGTCATATTTCTTTTATATATATAGTCAATGTTGTTGGCGTCACAAGACGTTGTCGCTCTATATACTGAGCAGTAAGCAATGCTCAGAGCCGTCCAATCATTCGATTCTATATAGAAGTGATTACTAAATTGCTCAAAAGATTCATGAGATATGTCGTTGTCTCGATTGATAATATAATCAATCAAACTCTTGTGGCATGAGTTTTCATACTTTGATAAGAGACATGAGCCTCAATACTCATCCGATTCTTCGGATCAGGAATATGTAAGATTATGGTTTTTCGATTTTAGCCTTTGTTTAAAATCCACCAATAACAGCAGTATGTAGTATAAGTTCAAAACCAAAACTATAGAGATCAAGTCCAAGTGTTTGGATTAACAACACATGTATTTACTTTAATTATAAAGACAAGCTAAATAATGCAAAAGTAAAATAAATAACACAACACAAGATTTTGTTAACGAGGAAACCCAGAAATGCGAGAAAACCCTGGACTCATTCCAGCTTTGAATACTCTCACTATTAAGCCGCTATACAAAGACTACTACCAACTTTGGGATAGTTGAGACCAAAATAACTACCCCCGGTTACCTACTTTCCTCTAGTATCCATGCGCCTTCAACCAATCTGTCCAAACCATGTGATTCCTAAGATAGAGTCCACTATCTTAAGTTACTTACAAGTCGTGAAGACTTCTTCTTCTTAGCCTCAACTCCTTTGGATAGTATCCGGCAATAAAGAAGTAACTGCTTTCCAAGAATCGCTGCCTCCTCAATCTCAAGAAGTAAATCAGGGATCCTGGTTGAGTCAAACAAAGGTTCTTCCATTTAATCTAATAAACTCCTTTCTTTGGATTAGATCAAACAAGATCCGATTATCAAAATAACCATATTTAGGTTTTTCAAACTACAAATTCGGATCCTAAAGAAGACCACCAAATGATAGCTTGGGGATCCTATACGATAGCACCAAGAGGTCTATCAAAAGATAAACAAATCTAAGCTTGGATCCCAGTCTGATCAAGTATGTACCATTAAATCACAAAGATCGAAACTAATAATAAATCTTTTCGTCTTCAAAATATTCAATGTCTTCAAAGTACCCGCATAAATAAACTTGATTCCACTTATGATCGATCAAACCACGGAACAAAGTCATTAAACAATGGATGATTACAAGTCTATCGCTCAGATCTAAAATGATCTTAACTACCATCAATCCTTTTTTGATTCTAGCTTGAGTGAGCTTACATCTAAAAAAGCTCTCAAAAATATCAAACTAGGTGCAATCAAGGTTTAACAGTAAACTAGTCAATCAAATCAATAATCAAAACTAAAAACAATGAAAATTATAGTTTCCCCAACGGTACAATCTACACACACTTTTGATCCCACAAATGTCTTTAAACTAGTGGATATAAGAGATTTAGCCTAATTAGGCTACTCTCCTCTCCAAGATAATATTACAAGTAATACTATTAGTTTGGCTACCACAAAAGACTTCAAAATGAAGTGTCCGTGGCCGGGATAAGTTTGTAAGAGAACAAACTTCACTATATTTATAGACCAAGGTATTCTAAAAGATATGCAATAAACACCAACTTTCGGTTTTTTAATCCCAACTAATATACCAAATCCTTCTTATGGATGACAACTCAATATTATCTACTATACAAGTATACTTTACTAATATATCTTCCGTAGGTATGTTTTACTTGTGATTTGGGATGCGGGAATGGTGACTTATGATGTTTCCAATCTAAACGATTTGAAATTGACGATATAGAAATGGAAACAAGTCGAAGTCTTGTATCATCGACCTCGAACGGAAGGATGATGTGTTTAAGATGTCGATATTTCTTGATTCTCCATGGTATCTTCGAGTAATATACTTAGCAACTCAATATCTCTAGACTTCTAGTCTAACCTAACAAAGTCGACTCTAGTAATCTAACCAAGTGACCTTGAGTTTTGGAACTAAAATATGACAACCAACGCTGACATACCAACGCTTGGCGGTTCAACCAGCAATGCTCCGGCAAAGATCTTCAGATACTAGTAACATTAAATCATTAACATACTAGATGAAACCAAATCCTTTGTTTTCAAACTTTTCTGCCAACTAGAAAACAAAAACTTCTCAGTTCAAATTATTTTATCCAGTTGTTGATGGTGGATTTTCATTTAAGGTTAAAATTGTAAAAACCCGGAAAAATTATGTACCGACATCTTGTAAAAGATAAGGCCATCAATAAGTGTTGATACTCCTCACTTAATTCACCCAGAATGGAGCATGTGGCAAAAATCCCATTCTATGAATACCACGAAATTCATCCAAAGTTGGAGCATGTAGCAACAATCCCATATACCACCATGAATTTCTAGCATTATTAATTAATGCGTAATCACCTTTGTATTTCAGTACTCATTATCGTATTGTGGCATGGACGATCGGAGTGTTACTTCTTACAGTAGTGACGAACCTCAAGCACTATAATGAAACCATGTACTGAAATACCTGTATCTGTGCTAACTCTTTTGTGTTATACTAACCCGATTGAGCCCCTCACGGTTTGTTATACTAGCCCGATTGAGCCCTCTCGGTGTGTTATACTAGCCCGATTGAGCATCCGGATTGACCGATCATCGGATATGATCGCATCATCCAACTCCATAAGCATGATTGATGACCGGATCAATTCCATCACCCCAAGCAGTGCTGAATATCCACCGCCGAACCAATGCGGAACCCGCGACCACGTGCCACATGGCCTAGCTTTGCCAAAAAACGTTCATACCAAGCATTATGGACGGAAAACCCTAAATTAGGGTTTGCGGCATATTACATGTCGCCAAATATGTCTCAACCATCCATCTTCGCGGGTATAGATGGAGGGTGTAGATGTAGATTCAAAGGGCCGAGAGCATGTCAACACGATCACCGTAGGGCGCCAACACACTTGACCAATCGGTCAAGACCAACCATGTTTAGTCGTGACAAAATCGTCGCCAAACAAGAGAAGACGACGCTTTGAAAACCCAAAATTCAGGTTTTGGCATCACGAGCGTCCATCTTCTCCGGCATGAATGGAGGGTCCAAGATTAGATTAAGCGGTCCAGGTCATACCAAAGATGACCACCGTGGACCCATCTATTCCTAACCTAATCGCCCAAGGCATATCATGCCTCGGCTAATCCAAATGCACGCCAAACTAGCGTAGTCACACCTCCCAAAACCAAATCGATCTCGACCACTCAACCGGCTTTTGACGATTTGGATGGCTCAGATCACGTTTTCATGGGATATTCAGTATAGGCGTAAACACCGGTCTACCACCTTCACACCAGGCCAATCGGCCAAGACCCCACCAAGATTGGTCGTCTTGGAACGTCTTGCCTGAAAAGGGCGTGACGCGGCCCTTGCGGCACTAGTTTTTGTGTCGCAAATCGACCTCACCACTCGATTTCACCAGATGAATTGAGTGACCCAGATCATACTTTCATGAGGTAATGGGGTATAGGCGCCTACACCATCATGCCATCTACACGCATGTATGGTCGTGGTTAGGCAGTTGTATCCCATGCTTGGTTTTACCAAGTCAAGAGTGATGCCGTGCACCTCTTCAAAACCTAACTTCATCAAATGTTCGCGGATGGGTGTCTCAAAGATCATCTCATCCGTCCAACTTCACCAAATGTTATACAGCCTGGTCGGGGAGTTAAGTGGCGGATTAGTAAAAATCATTACCCATCACTTTACCACACCATGACGCAAGACTCGCATAAAATACACACGCTACTTCACAAGTATCAACTTCCGAATAACCCGTTATTCAAATTAGCACATTACATGCTACCTATCGTGGATCCACGATCCACACGCCCCGAGACATCAATCATGTCACAAACTTGGGGGATACATCGCGGGGTATTGGTCCTGGCGGTTTCAATAAATGCGGCGTGCAATGCGCATCACAAGAACGCGTTAGAAGTCATGGAGGTAAGAGATGAACGGGAGAAGTGGGCAAGATCCGGTAGTGGTGGCACCGACGCACAACTCCACTACTCCATCACTCCACCTCCTCCACTTCCCACGAGAGACGTGAATAAGGCTCAATGACTTGTATAAATAGGTTCTCCGCCCTATTTCAAAAACACATAGAAAAACAACAAGAAAAACACTCAGAGCACGCTTACACCAATCGTAAGCTTGTTCACTTCTCCCCGTTACAAGTCATAAGCAAGTCTACACCTTCACATTATCAACACCTTCTTCCCCTCCCTAAGATCAACCCCATCTCCTTCACTTTGTGACCGCCAAAACAAATCTCGAACTTTCCATTTTTGGCTTTAATGGGACTTGCACTGATCTCTCGAATCTACAAGCACTCACCGCGCAGTGCATTTGTTTTAAGGTTTAAATTAATTCCTCATCCACACCCCAAATTACCAAATTCTCGGGAGTAGTTTTCACCATAAACAATTGGCGACCAGATGAGGTTGATCTCTCGGTTACAAAAATTGAATTTCAATTTTTCGGTTTTCATCTCACGATGTATCCTCACTCCGAGACCACACAGTGGTTCGGATATCATGGGAAGTGAAGCTAGAATGCTTTGGAGGATGTCTTGGAAAATCAAGCGTATCCTTCTAAGACAGAGCGAGACATTCCGCCTTTTGAATGATATAAAGCGTAATTATGGGCAAGGGTCAAGCAGACATCTACTCAAAGCAGTGCAGAAACACTGGATCCTTAGTCAAAGTCACACACCTTTACTAGTGGAGATGCAGAAGAGCGTAATCACAGGACTCGGGAGAGACGAAAAACATGGTCCACCCGACAACGAAGACTCGAGGCAACTCCACAAGAGGAAAAAGACTTGTCCGGTACCACAACGTCTCCTGGATAAAGAAATGGAGCCTGCAGCTTACGGATCCTCGCTGGAAGATTTGTATCTCAAGACCCTTTGTCGAAGCCGTGAAGAAATGCTTGAGAAGGAGAGATCAATCAAGGAACACATGAGTACAGAGGATGGGAACGTTCAATTCGATCACTGGCGGTGATATTACAACACCTCCCCATCACTGAGCCAGAGCAGGCCGCAACCTCCGGCATCTCATCAAGTGTAACACCTCTGGTAGTCACTCGAGCAACAACTTCCACTCCTTCATCAGGACGAGGAGCCTGGGAGGGACGAGAGGAGACCATCCCCCATTACTATTGCGGACTTGATGGAGAAACAGGGGTTCTTGCTAAGACTCAAACTGACATGGCCGCAACTCGTAAAGAGGTACTCACTTTTCTTAAGACATTAACCGATCGATTTCCACAAGAGCCGTGATGGCCCCCGGAGCAAAAGGAAACGCATTCAACGCGCCGAGAAGGTACTTCCAACGGCGCGGACCTCCATGGACCTGATCAAAGACATCTACACCTATATGAGCTCTGTCCCATGGAGACTCCTACCTTTGGGGACTCGGATCCTCACAACGATCCCCCTCAAGTCAATAGTTTCACTATGAACCGAGGCCTATGGATCGGAAGCGTTTTCTCTAGTGGAAAGTTTATGCGAACTTTCACACCTCTCGAAGAATCGCCGTACAAATATATTTCTTGCAATCAACCAGGAGAGTTCCACAACCCCGTACCCTACATGTCACTGCACGCATCAAGGATTCGAGTTCAAGACGGCCCTTATCGACACACGGGGACGTCTTCGAATGTAATTACTCTCAAGACTCTCGGGACACCCAAGGTTCTCCCAGGCAAGGTCGTACGGAAGCCTACAACAATGACAGACGAGGGAAACCAAACCAGCACATACGTGAGAAGCTCCGCCGAAAGAATCAGACAAGTTCGTTGCATCCCACTCCCCACGTGGGCGTCAATTCAGGAAGAAGACCGGCTTGCATCATTGAGGGCTAGTACCCACGATGCATCTTTGCTGACGTACATTCTTCTCCATCCCGTGAAACCACGACCCACGTTCACACAAGAGGGGAACAAACTTTTATGGAGAGTCGTGACCGAGAAGGGAAAACAGTATCTTACAATCGACATTATCAGTGCATGAGAGATCATACCAGCTCTCTTGACCTAATGGAATGCTACAACAACAACGAACCACAAGAACAAGTGCTAGATGCTCCATGTAACAAATTTGCAAGGGCACCAACCTGCTGGCTGATGAGATTGAAATCGTTGGGAATCTCTCCTAGGCCTATCTCCATCACTCAACCTTGAGTACGGATAAACGCACGAAGCTCGTGGAACTTCTCAAAGAGTACCAGGACATATTCGCAGGATATGAAGAAATGCCGGATTTAGATGAAAATTGGTCACCCATCATCTACATGTCATACCCCGATCCAAGTCGGTTAAGCAGGTTGTAGTTCGGATCAAGGTCATAGACTTGAGAGACTTGAAACCGTCTTTGCTCAAAACGATCCTCCTTTACCTAACATCAACATGTTAGTAGATTCAACCAGTGACACACGGAATGTTCTCTCTCCATGGATGGATGTATCGGCTACAACCAGATAAGGATATACGATCATGATGCGAGTAAGATAGATTTCGAACTCCTCTCGGAAATTTTTATTATACCATACTACCATTTGTTTAAGAAATACCGGTAACGTATCAACGCTCTATGATGGCAATCTTCCACCCAGGAGCCAGCACCTCCCAGGGGCAGCTCCTCAAGAAGATAACGATGTCCACGCGTCATATCGAGAAGATCCTGCGAGTCACTTTATCGAAGTGGTACATGTCTATCATGCTATGTTGAGAATTCGCGCTTTTGGTCATCTTATGGAGTCACAGAACGCTCATCTACAACAACATATGCCTGATAGAAAGAAACAGCTGTAGAATTAAGAGCCTCATAATGTTTGTAGGGGCATATATCTCACAAAGACGTTACAACCTTCTCAGCCTCCTTAAGCAATTCCACTGAACCAGACCAGAGGAAAACTAATAAGATACAACATCATAAATCAAAATCAACTCCAACTCCAACGAGCACCACATGCACGACTCACAATGATGAAACAATGTCCAAGATATTCCATATCTGCCCGACAACAACCACTACGAACAAACCATGTAAACCACGTCAGGATCGAGGCTCGGCCATGGTTCCTTCACCAACAAGGAATTCTTCAACATGAGAGATGGTCGCTAAAGACATGGAATTCGCAAGGGTAACCGAATCAAGAGGGAACACTCCAACGTCTCCCTCTAGCAGAGTCGCTTCAATGGTCTATTCAAGAGCCACCTCGGCGCTCTCTCCGGACCCACGTTCGCTTCATAATGCTTCTTCAACACTCTCTCCAGGATCCACCTCAACGTTCGCACTCGTAAAATCACTTTAACATCCTCTCGAGCTGCTTTCAACACTCAAGCCGCATCAATAATCTGCGCTCCGGTCAAGTTATCTTTGATGTACTCATTGCTAAACATCCGTTCCATCCATCCTTCATGAGGCCAATGGAGCATGAAAACCTTGAAGTCGATAGGGAAGGGGTTATCTTGTGGAATCGGACATTTGAAAGGGCGCGTGAACAACTCATCATCAATGTATCTTTGAAGTCGCAACACCCCCTCCACTTGGCACCAAAGATTATCCCCATAAGACATCTCAACAGAGTTCTTTTTCATTCTACAATAAAATATATATGAGTCAAGATTTGTATAAAAACGCGTGAGATGTAGTCACACAATAGAACACACATTCACGTTTGGAGTACACAAGGATAATATTGGGTCTAAACACCCAGATTGATCAAGTCACAAGTCCCAGATTGCTCAAGTTTCAAGTCCTGGTTGATCAAGTCACAAGTCCGGTGATCAAGTCATAAGTCCTAGATTGCTCAAGTTTCAAGTCTGGTATTGATCAAAGTCACAAGGCTGGTATTCGAATAAAACATGCGACGTAAAGCAGGACTTCGCTTTTCATTCAAACACAAGGTCGACGTTCACCGGGCACTGCTGACAGGTTCCACTTGATCCCAATCCCATATTGGTCGAAGGAGACACGGCCTGTCCCCCAATCAAAGCTCTCTCCGTAAGAATGCGTTTAGGCTCAATACTTCAACGCTCTCCGGACTGCTCCGGAAGGTTCATTTTTTAAAAAAGCAAGCTTGCTCATCGGTCCTACTAGTGAGCAAGCGATGACAAGGCGCTGTTTGGTTAAAGCATCAAGTCGGTTTTAGTCAAGCTAGCTAGGTTCGGTATTTGGTGAAGTAGCAAGATGACACTCGAAGCAATTACATCCCACGTTCGATCAAGCGGCGCACACCTACGATTAACCAAAATGGCACATCAAGCCCACGTTTGATCAAGCAGTCGATTGATCGCTGTCAGACGTCAAAATAATTTCACTTTCCTAAAGTATATGATAAAGAGTTCGTTTCCCACAGAAAGGATTGTAGTTGTGCGTCAATTTCTCAGAAGTAACCAATTGGGGGATTTCTTATTTTATGTAAGCAATAAAAAGCAAATTAAAAGCAAAGTAAATTGTAGAAAGTAATCAATGGAGAAAGATATTGGTCGAATTCATCTTCAATCCTAGACATGTGCTTGCATATATGATTAAATTGATTTAATCTCTTATATTATCAAAAAGCCTAGAGAATCAAGAGAGCAAGATAATTCTGTTAATTTCCTAAGTTCATCAACACACATTAGAGTCAAAGGATGTGAATTCTACCTAAAGAATAACCTAACGCCTTTACTAATTAAGTTCAATTCCTAGGAGCATTAAGTTTCGTAATCACATAATCAATGCAATTGTCATGCGTTACGCATAACAATTCGGACAATGGTCAAACTCTACATATGATTACAGAGTGTATCACTACAAACCATAAACATATCATGCTACTTTATCTGCGGGTTATAAAGCTCGATGAAAAACCCTAAAATAGCTATGGACTAAGATGCAAGTTCAATTAATTGGCCACTAACTAATCAAACATCATAGTCCTATCACAATATATCAATCATGATCATAAAAGCAGATAGAATTGAACGATAATCAAGAGAGAAAACTAATACATAAAGCAAACACAAATTTTAGAAATAGGACTACATCCTTAACTAATAATATAGAATTTAGCTACTCATAGCTATGGGTTCATCACAAAAATATAAGTTGAATAAAGAAGAAGATGAACAAAAGCAAACCACTAGAAGCGTAAACAAAAGCGACTCTCAGTTCCCGAATAAGATATGTCTCAAAAGTTGTAGAATTCTTCTTTTATAGCTTTTCCTTCCTTCCAAAATTAGGTCAAGTCTTCAAAGTCCATTAGATGAAAATCCACCAAGCCCATAAGAGAGAAAAACCCATGTAAAAATAGGTCCAAAAATCGTCATTTTAAAACTGGTATTGTGGTTGAACGGTTCGGTGACTGCAAAGTCCGCCCGGCCACTGCTTCAACCTGGGTCAACTCGGTCAAAGTCGACTCAGCTCAACGGGGTCAAGAATCGAGCCAATCGAGTCGACTCGATCTATTCAACCTAGCCGACCCGGAGTCAACTATTCATGAGAGCTAATCAGGTGACTTGTTCTAGCCTTCTAGGCCGTCGCACAAAGCCTAATTTTTGTGATGCACCATCCTCAGTGCCTATCCAAATGCATAATGGCTATGCAACTTATAATTCTTACCGTAATCTCAAATTTGCCTCAACACCAACATCATTCTATCTCAAGCACTAACACCATTTCAGCCTCTGTAATCTATCATCGTAACATCCTTTGCTCATCGCCGCATCCATGTCCTTGCCAATTCAACCACTCTGCAATTCTTACTTAATTCTCAATTTCTCCATTCCTAACCACCATAAGCATACCACATTCATTCATCTCCATCTTAGATTCAATTTAAACTCGTACCTAGTCATCCATTGAGTCACCACCAACACAAATTCTGTTTCAATCCAAGCAAAAACTCAACAGCCATCTCCACTACAAATTCCAACCATATAGAGCTCCAACTCCATTCAGGCTGGATAGAGCTTACATTCTTTCCCGAACTCAGTTGACATCACTTCACCGCCATATCTTGTAACTCCGGTTCCCATCATGGCCTCAAACTCCACCAATACATTCTTTGTAGCTCAATTGTAACCTCAACATCTCCCTTGGATCTAGACCTCGCTTCCTCCATTCTCACTCTGCCAGTAGCTTCGCACTTCATTCAAACCATCGCAACATCCAAAACAACCATCGAACTAAAGCTTCGGCTCTAAATCATCTCATCCCGTGCCGACCCATAGCTCCTCAGAACTTCAATTACCACCGCAATGCTTGTAATATGCATCCGAGCCTACAACACACCTCATACCCACTCCGCAAAATGCATCACAACCTCGTAATTCCATTTCAATACCAAAACCAATCGCATCCAATCAGAATCGTGTAAAATGTGATCAACTTTCAACGATTCCTACTCGGATGCAACTCATTCTAGTCTCCAGCCAACATCCACTTCACTTATGAATTCCACTAAAAGACTCCAAAAGCAGATCCTAGCAGTAACTACATCATCCATTCTTCCTTCTCATACCACTAACCCGTGATAACAAAAAGATTGGCTAACCAAACCCAGATCTCTATACATTTCCTTCTCCTGTCTGATCATTTCAAATGATCTTCTAGGGACAAAACCCATGCTGCTCCGCGTCGAATTCAGCACTAACTCAACATTATTCGCGATTCATTCACTGAGAACCCATCATTCAAACACAAACCATTTCCGAATTTCTTGTTCAAACCCCATAACTTATTCCTTTCATTCTTCTCAAGCCTCAATCAATGGCATCGGATTCCTCCAACTCATTGTACTTAACTTATTCAATCTTCTTACTTGAAACCAAGACCTCATCATCTTCAGCTCTTCATACTTTTCTTTCAAGGCCTAATCAAAATTAAATCACCACCAACACTCCTCATCTCTGTTGACCTTCTCAAATCTTGATTGATTCAAAATCAGAAACCCTAATCCTCAACAAAGCAATAACATTACTTCATTGTTTTTATTAATTAACATAAACCCAAACTCTTAATTCATCCAACTCACAAGAAAAAACCCTAACCTGGGAGAATCGATGGTAACGATACACAAATTTCTTTCTCGATTTCTCAAACTGAAACCAACTCTTCCCCTCGATAATAGCGATATCAAATCACCCCTCAAGAACCTTCTTCTATTGCAATCTCCTTCCTTATTTCAAATTCGAAATCACCAAAAAGACAGACCCTCCCTAATCGTCTCTGTCTCGAATTTCAGTGAAGTTTGGAAATGAAAGAGAAACATTTCTCTTAAAATTAGGGTATGTGCTTAGGAATAATAATTTGGATATAGCCACTTTCAAGTGCAATCGATAAGGGCTAATCGAGATGGCATCCTTTATATGTGTTTCATTGCTCTAGGAATCGACAAGCTTAATCAATGATTTTGCTCATAACTTCCTCTGTCACGAAACGGCCTCATTCTTTCGCCACTAGCTTCGTCTTTCGCTCTCTTGAGATGATCGAGAATAAATCCTCGAATTAAACGAGTTCCACTTCCTTTTGCTCCAATGACTCCAAAACACCCGATTAGCTCAAAAAGTAATCATAAGATACATAATTTACACGAAAACTCGCAAAGAAAGTGTAATTACTTAGATAGTAAATTAGGTGTTTAAACACCTATCATGCAAAGAGGCCCACTAACGAAACAACGTAACAGTCCATCCCGAGAGCGAGCAAGACCGACATCATGCTAGGGAACACTGCGCTGGACGCTCTCTGAACGTGACATGCTCCAAGGACGGATGACTCGTCTCTCTTGGTAACATCTAACTTTGTCTCCTAAGCTTTTTTTTTTAACCTGTCACCATCTCATGCCTACCCCACAATAGCGTAACCATTATGTGCTGTGGGCAGGGGACTTAATGTTGATGGTGGATTTTCATTTAAGGTTAAAAATTGTAAAACTAAAATTATGCGCCGACATCTTGTAAAAGATAAGGCCATCAATAAGTGTTGGATACTCCCTCACTTAATTCACCTAGAATGGAGCATGTGGCAACAATCCCATTCTATGAATACACGAAATTCATCCAGGTTGGAGCATGTAGCAACAATCCCGTATACCTGTGAATTTCTAGCATTATTAATTAATCAATCGGCCTTGTATTTCATGTACTCATTATCGTTGTGGCATGACGATCGAAAGTGTTACTCTTGCGCAGTAGCATGAACCTCCAAGCACTATAATGAAACCATGTACGAAATACCCGTCTGAGCTAACTCTCGAAAGTGTTATACTAGCCCGATTGAGCCCTCTCGTGTGTTATACTAGCCCGATTGAGCCCTCCTGTGTGTTATACTAGCTCCGATTGAGCATCCTGGATTGGACTAGACGTTCCGGATATGATCGCGATCATCCAACCCATAAGCATGATTGATGACCTTGATCAATTCCATCACCCCCTGCAGGTATGGAATATCCATCACCAACCAACGCGAATCCGCACGGTTTTGCCATTGGCCTAGCTTGCAAAAAACGTTCATACTAAGCATTATGAATGGAAAACCCAAATTAGGGTTTGGCGGCATATTACATGTCGCCAAAACAGTCTCAACCATCCATCTTCGCAGGTAGATGGAGGGTGTAGATGTAGATTCAAAGGGCCCAGAGCATGTCAACACGATCATCAGGGCCGCCAACACACTTGACCAATCGGTCAAGACCAACCATGTTTGGTCGTGACAAAATCGTCGCCAAACAAGAGAAGACGACGGCTTTGAAACCCAAAATTAGGGTTTGAGCATCACGAGCGTCCATCTTCTCCCGGCATGAATGGAGGGTCCAAGATTAGATTAAGCTGTGTCCGGCCATACCAAAGATGACCATCGTGACCCATCTATTCCTAACCTAATGGCCAAGGCATATCATGCCCGGCTAATCCAAATGCGACGCTCCAAACTAGCGTGGTCACACCTCCCAAACCGCAACCGATCTTACCACTCAACCGCCACTTACGATTTGGATGGCTCAGATCACGCTTTCATGGGATATCTGCATAGGCGTAAACACCAGCTACCACCTTCACACACCAGGTTAATCGTCAAGACCGACCAAGATTGGTCGTCTTGGAACGTGCGCCTGAAAAGGGCGTGATGTGCCCTTGCGGCACTAGTTTTTTGTCGCAAATCGATCTCGACCACTCGATTTCACCGATGAATTGAGTGACCCGGATCATACTTTCATGAGGTAATGGGGTATGAAGCGCCACACCATCATGCCATCTACACGCATGTATGGCTAAAGGGGCCAAAGTTGTATCCCATGCTTGGTTTGACCAAGCCAAGAGTGATGCCCGCGCACCTCTTCAAAACACTAACTTCATCAACTGGTTTGCATGGGTGTCTCAAAGATCATCTCATCCACCAACTTCACCAAATTACTATACACTGTCAGAGTTACAATTGGTGAGTAAGGTGTCATTACCCATCACTTTACCACACCATGATGCAAAAGACTGATAAAATACACACGATACTTCACAAGTATCAACTTCCCCGAATAACGTTTATTCAAATTAGCATTACATGCTACCTATCGTGGATCCACGATCCACACATTCCCACATCAATCATGTCACAAACCGGGGGATACATACCGGGGTATTGGTCCGGCGGTTTACAACAGTGCAGGTAACGCGCCATCACAAGAACGTGTTAGGAAGTCATGGATTTAAGAGATGAGCAGGAGAAGTGGGCAAGACCGGTCGTGTGGCACCAACGCACAACTCCACTACTCCATCACTCCACCTCCTCCACTTCCACGAGAGACGTGAATAAGGCTCAATGACTTGTATAAATAGGTTCTCCGCCTATTTCAAAAAAAACAGAGAAAAACAACAAGAAAACACCCGAGCCTCGCTTACACCAATCGTAAGCTTGTTCACTTTCTTGCATGTCATAAGCAAGTCTACACCTTCACATTCTCAACACCTTCTTCGCTTCCTCCTAAGATCAACCCCATCTCCTTCACTTTGTGACCGAAACAAGTCCTGGAACGCCATTTCTGTAGTTTAGCCGGACTTGCATGCATTGATCTCTCGAATCTACAAGCACTCACCGCACAAAGGCATTTGTTTAAGGTTTAAATTCATTCCTCATCCACACCCCAAATTACCAAATTCTGCAGGAGTAGTTTTCACCCATAAACACCAGTCAAAGATATGACACCAGTTATTGGAGTTCAGCGCCACCTACATGCTAATTTGGCGGAAACTATCCAAAGAACGAGAAAACCTAGATTGTTCATGAACCTCTTCGTACGATCTAGGATGAGAAAAGAGAAGATAAACACATAGATGCAAATCATAAACAAAAGCAACAAGTAAAAAGTACTCATGCATTTAACGTGGTTCAACAAAATAAACAATGTGTGTATTGTCTACATCCACCAAATGGCTATGGCCTCTTTGATTTATTATAGAACCATCAATCGAGTATTACACATATGATTGACTAATCAATCATTGTTTCACCACTATGTGATGGAACACAAAAACTCTCACAAACGCTTTATAACTCTTTAGTAGTGTCCTTACGCAAAGCGAGATAATATTTACCACTTTCTCCCACAACGAGATGATCTTTTACGCATAACCCGACATAAATTATTCATGGAAGCCTTGTGATCAACACTAATAATCTAAAATACCACCAAGATGATCTTCTCCTCACAAACGATGTATCTATATGAATACTCCATAAAGACATATTTTCAATATCGATAAGCATTCCATAGGCCATCAATAACCACATACCACTACTATACTAATTCCATCGTTTTTTAAACTATAATACCGTAATAAGAAAAAAAGTTAAAACAATTGTTATTTGAAAAACCAAGATAAACAAGATATAATAGAAGTCTCTTTTCCTTTTTTTGAAGGAAAGAAGAGGAAATACCTCTTTAGATTGACTAATACAACATAAAAAGTACAAATGCGAGAATATTACAACAACATAAGAATTGTAATATAACAAAAGTACATAATTGTTGATCATAAAAAGATCGATGTAATTGGAGGGATGGTGTTTTGATTTTGCATCCACCATTTGAAAACTTCTTCTTCCTCATTAAGAGAAAATCCTTCATAAAAAGGATAATTTGCACTAAACATCACCATCATAACTAATTCTAAAGATCCATTGATCTTGCTTGATTTAATCTTGATCATTGTCACATCTAATTGATTGTCTTCAAGATATACTTGAATGTATCATCTGGATTCCAATTGAAAACTTCCAAAGCTATAGGAAATCACAATAATGGCGCATATAAATATAACTACATGACATGAAATAGCCATGAGATATGAACATTAAAAATAAAAAACAAATCATAAAACCTAAAATCACAAATAATGTGATTGTTTTATTGAAAACATCAAAAATTAATTACAAAAACCCAAATCTACTCGAAAATATGATATCTCAAACAAAGATTTTTTCTTTGTTCTTTTTGTAATATAGATGTATTAAAACACTCATGTTAGGCTTAAACCGCTCAATCTCATCGTATGGTTCAAGTTTATATTATCTAGTTGAAAGTTTTAATGTTGATATGAAAGACAAAAGTTAAGTAAGTAACACAAATTTTTTAATAAATTGCAACTCAAAGCACAAAAAACATAATAAAACAAAATCTGAAAAATTGTTCTAAGAAATTCTACTTAAATTATAGAATTCCTATGAAACTTTTCCATACACTTAAAGGCTTAAATTTTCTTCCTGTTGGAAGATGATAATCACGGAGTCGAATAAAACTTTCCCATAGAACTAAATGCTAAAATTTTCTTCCAATGAAGATTATAATCACGGTTTTCAAATAAACTAAAATAATCGGAATGATCTGCTTGATAATGCATTCACCACGACTTACCTTAGTGTTAAAATACTCCTTCAAAACTTTCCACGAGATTTGACAATCTTTATTGCCTCTATTAAATTTCTATTTTCTCTACCTTGTTTTCGATTATCCTCCACCGTCTCACTTTTTTATTTTAAGTAGAAAGCTAAAAGCATTTTGACGGAACTATAAGTTTACGTGGCATTTAAGTTGAGATCTTTCTCCACTCTCTGCAAGGCGTGTAATTTATATACGAGCAAGGTGATCAATACACGCACAAAAAATGTCCAAAATAATGTTCATGTTTCCTTGGTTGATCATGTTATTATTGCATGTTTCAACACCCAAGTTGTGGATGATGTAACACACAACAATTGCCACAATAGTTAGTTTTTAATTTAAACTATGTTTTTTGAGGTAATTCATGAACAAGATGCCGTAACTATTGTGAAATTCCATATGGATGTGTTATAGTCAATCAACAATCATGAACTTATCGACTTTAGGATTTTGCAAATGAGCAGACAGTAAGTACTTGATTTGAATTGGGCCGACAAGTCGGTTTAGGCCACTATTTGAAGCCTGGAAATAATCTTGCATAGATTATTTCGAAAATAAAATAAAAATAAGTCTGCATTAATTAAGGAGTGAAATTGTTGAACATTGCTAATAAGAAACGGAATTCTATACTTCTGGATTTACATGTGGCTCTAATATTTGAGTTACTTTTACAGTGGGCAGAGCGGTGGAGGTAATTTTATATTATAGTATCATAATTCTTTTTTTCTGGAAGGCCCAAATGTATTTTTGTTCTTTTTTACTAGTAACCATCGACTGTTGCATAAACTCCAGTGCTCCACCAAGAGTTAGAAATATTCTAACTTGTATGATCCTTTTAACTTCTGATCCAGGAACTCCAAAATAGTTTTCTAAACAAACCCAACCTGAGATGAAGAATTTATCTGAATTATGGTCTAGATGTCTAGTAGCCAAAACTCGAACTACAAAAAGCAAGCCCAAAACGGAAACCCACAAAAGCAAGCAAAATAAACTACAGATAGGAAAATAAACTCAATGAAGAGTCTCCCCCTCGGCCACTTCTGTAAAATTTACGAAAATGATCCCAACTCACTAGTCACTACTACAGACATAACATCACTGAAGTTACTCAAACAAGTTCTCTATGATATTAGATTTACATAATAATGTAATTTAGTACCACAAGTTATACAACCAAGAATTTCAAACATTTATGAATTAGTTTGAAACTAAAGAGTATCAATTAAAAGATCACAAAGCTGCAGACAGCACCGTCAAGCCTAAGCACTTATGGAAAAAACAAGAATACCTGGGAAAGAAAACTAAGAACTTCCTAGAGTGTTTTACTACTTGAAATTGATCACACAACATGTAGAGCCTTTTGGAAGCATCCGTATCTTCTTCATAACTTTGTCCTGCATGTTTTATGGTAAGTGAAGGGAGTGCAATTGTCATTGCCTGCAGAACAGTGAGTTCTTTAAAAGTAAGTTACACCATCAAGATCTTCTTGTTTCCCACCAAATTCCCGAACTTAGATTACTTTCAGCTGTAGCAACAAGCACTCAGGCACCCTTTGCCTTTCTCTATCTAAACCAAAAAAGTTATTGTATCGAGCGAAACCCTGTAACCATTGATAAAAAAAAAAAAAAGGGAAAAGTATCAAAAACAACATCCAAAAATTAGAAAATTGAACAGGGGGACAAACCAAGAATTGAACAAGGAGACAAACCAAGACACCTTTCCGCCTATTTTCCTTCATATTTTAGTTGATGTCGCTTCAGATTTCAGAGCATATACAAGCAATATCTTGTTACAAGTCTGTACTTGGTAGATATTTTTGTGTCTCAATCCAAAAAATTGGGTCATATCAGGCAAACTGTAAGCATGGGTATTTGTTATACCCTATACATCCCATAGTCTTTAGATAACTACTAATAACAGTTCAATAAAAGATGAATATTCAAACCAAGGGCTTGAGAGAGTGAAGGACTTGCCTGAGCAATGACAACCAATTCCAAATTAGGCAAGGTCATGAGGAGACTAAGTAAACCTATGTACATTATATGGAAAGCTTCAACTCACTTCCAATCACCTCAAATCAGGGAAAGTAGTCATCTGAGTAAACATACCTTCATAGAAAAGAGTCTAGCAACCAGACATAAATTATATCACTACAGCATACAGATTAAACCATAAAGTTTGTCAAGATAAATCTCAGATGAGCATGAATAAGTAGTGAATAAGCATTATACCTCGAGGGTGGAGCCTGAAATATGTAGAACCTTTACATTTGAAATGCCTCGAATAAGATTTTTCAGGCCACACTGCCTTTCCTTGCTTCTTTTGTATTCTTATTCATAGTTGCGAAAGTAATGTCAATGTATGCATCAACTATTGATGAAAAGACGTGATCAGTATGAACATAACTCCTTCTGGCATGCCATTGTATATTAGAGATGTAGATTTGGTGAATAAATCTTAGCTTACAACTATATTCCTCGGAGTTAGTAATGAATAACCTGCTTAATGAAGCAACTGAAATACGAAAACCTTCTTTTTCATCATGTAACAACCAGTTAACATCAGTTATTCAAGGGCAGGGGAATTGAAAAAAACAGTTGTGCATTCAAGATCTCATCCACAAATATCATACGCTTAAGGTGAAGGATCTTGAGTCTTGGAAATGAAATTGTTTAGGCAGAACCAAGAGTCCCAATCTTTTATATTTTTCCTGCAAGATCAATCCCAGCCATTTCTATCTTTAACATCGTGAGAGTTTCCACAAGTGAACAAGCATATGGGCAACTCTAAACTCTATCGGTATACAGAGGCTAAGTTCTTCAATTTTACGCATTAGAGTAGAAATCCATCCAGAAATCTTATGATTATCCTTGATACCATCGTAATCAAGACAAAAATTTCTTTATAGTAGGCAAATCATTACGAAAGAGGATGACTGTAGTAGCACCATTCATAAAATTTACTAACCCACTTGCCTCTTTGAGACCAAATAATAACATCCTGAGGTGGGTAATATGTGCCGTCATCTCTAGTTTGTATAAACCAGATCGGAGACAGCCCTCCGCCATTCTTGAATATTGAGAACGGGTGAAGATATCCACAAGTCCTTCCATCTTTAGACAAAATGCAGGTAGCAAACAACACATTTAAACGGGAAGGAAATGAGAAGATATGGTGAAGAAGTGGGTCATCTAGGTCACTGAGCCTATCCTTTCCCACACCCATGTTCTTGTTCTGTAATCCTAATCAAGAATTAATGGCAAGGGTTAGATAACAAAAAGGTGCCGCATTGTTCAATTCCAATCCTAAACCCAAATATTTTTTATCAAACTTCAAATAAAGTAAGAAAAAAACTTACGGTTTTTTTTTTTTTTTGAGGGGGTTTTCAATGATTAGGTTTTACAAAACTATGATAAGGATTTCTGTTAATCAACAGAGAAACTCACAACAAAAGTAAACCAAGAAAAATGAAAGCCCCTAAGAAATGATGAAGTACCCAGCCGAATTGATTTGAGAAAAGCAAAAGAACAGTAAGATTGTCAAAAACGTCTTCTAGCAAATTACCCGAGAAACGATGTGAAGTATTAATGAATTGGATTTGAAATGATTATTCCTCCTAAATCACTAGCCTGATGAATGAAAGAAGAGCCAAGCCGTCGCCAACTTCGACCACAGAAGACTTCATCACTCACCCCCACCTCTCACTTTAGTATGGAAAATTTGTTGAGTTGGTCCAAAGCCCATTAAGAAGTTATAATAGGGTCCAACCAGACGGTAGACTTATCACAGCCCATAATTATTCGAAACAAGCAAATGCACCATATTACCTCAAAGACCACTCACGTGTGAACTCCACCATTTTATTACGGTTTCTCCAAATTTAATTAAAACATATAAAGGACTACAATTTTGAGTACATATCTCGGCACACCGTTTACAAATTCGAGCACATTCGCCACATCGCTTACAACTGAAAGACATATCCGTTACACTACGCTAGTAATCTGAGTATATATCTTCCGCACCGCTTACATATTATGGTTAGGTATCAAACATGTTTTGAACCCGGTAAATGTGACAAACATGTACGTATTAAAACACAAGCATTTCACATACGTATCGATGGATCGGGACTATAACAAGTGAGAAGACTATGAAAAACAGACCCATAAGAGCAATTCTATGAGTATGCCACATATGTACCGCAGATTCATGAACTACAAAATCAACCGCATGACAAGAATAATTAAGGATCTAAGAGAAACGCAGAATCACACATAATATGATTTCATACATATGTACCGAATGGATCAAACTAAAACAAGTGAGAAAACCAGAAAGAAACAGATCCAAGAGCGTAGCTTTCTTTGAGTATGTCATATATACCGTTGGATAACACATCCTAAAGTGCAAAATGAGTATGTCATATAAGGTAATCGCTGATAATACGATCCAAAGTGCAAAACAAACCTGATTTTGAAAAGAAAACAAAAAACAATCCAATCGAAAAGCTAAAATAAGCTAACAACTTAATAATCTAACCAAACGAACCATCTTCATGATCCAAAATTGAAATCTAAACATGATTCAAAACTATAGTTAAAATGAGTATGTCATATATGTAATTTGGATAGCTATAATTCAATATATTTACAAAGCGTATTTAAGTATTACACATACGTACTCTCCATGGATCAAAACCTAAAACAATGAAAAAAATCAATATAAATCAACAAAGCGTATATTTCAAAAGATTACACATACGTACTCATGGATCTAACCCAAAAACAATGACAAAACTCAATATAACCGAACTAAAGCTGATATTTCGTATTACATATACGTACTCATGGATCAGCCCAAAAAATCAATTAAAAAACGTTGTGGCAACACAAATACACTCGTAGATCATACCAAATCGACGAAAGTAGACTCTTCCAGCTTTATTATCAACATCGGATCTAATACCTAAACATTAGATTTTGCTATGAACATGAAAATTTCTCTAATCCGAGAAAAAAAAAGCCTAAATTAAAATAAGCTTTTGAAGAAGAAAGGAAAAATGAAACCTGTATACCAACAGAAGGAAGTGAACTCTACCGATTAATCTTAGTTTGAATTAACGAAATTGATTCAAGACCTCGTAAGATCTTCAGCTTCGAGCTACTTCATCAACCACAAATGAGAAGAAGAAGAAGAAGAAGAAGAAGAAGAAGAAGAAGAAGGAGAAGGAGAGATCGAGAAAATAAAGAAGAAAAGGATTTGGTTCTTTGCTTTTTTTATGTACTTGAGGGTGTTTTCAGTATTTAAAAATATCGTCTCACATGTTCCGTGGCAGGACTGTGGCTAAAAAATTGGGTCCATTTTTATGTTTTTCTTTTATTATGGACTCCGGTTACCGGGCTTTAGGGTGGGGGGGACTCGCCACTAACTAAGAACACTAACAGGATCTATAGGCCATTCTCACTTAGTATATAGGTGACAATTCATCGGGTGACTTCCACGTGGCGTGACCTGGCTCGAACAACATTAGACAAGTTCAAGTCTTATTGTTCCAGCCCAGTCCAAAGAAAACTTCATCAAATGTGCATTTTGGAGTGTGGGTGAGCATTTTATCCATAATCCGATTTTAACCGTGGACCAACCGTATTTGTATGGATGGGATGTCCTGACTGAAAGTTAATGGGTTGATTTATGGAATTTTTGAAATCCAACGCGGATTACGGATTGGGCCCGATGCAACCTTTGAGAATCCGACATCCATAATTTAGATTAAGGACATTTATATAGTTTCTAGAAAATAAATGGATAGTTTTAGAATTTTTTAAGTGTTTGAGCCAGAGTGTTGTCCATGGTACTTCTATATTTATATACATATATAAATATAGGTTCTATAAGAAGTCATCTATATAGGCTTCATTTTTTCATTATAAATTTTAACCAACACAAATTCATTAGATTATCCGCACTCATCTTTTCATCCACAGGCATTCTATTGGATACAAACTGGATGATGGATTGATGCGGATGCCAAATTTGAAATCCAGAGGTATTGGATTGATGCGGATGAGGTGAAAAACTGGTCCATACCGCCCATGCTCAACCCAAATTTTGAGTGGCAATGGTGTCGACTTGCACAGATTAAGAATTTTACAAGGAAAAAGGATTTAACTATGCTGGAGGCCGAGGGCAGAAGGAATTGCAGTTGCTCATATGGTGTACTAAATGTTTGGTCAAGTTAATTTAGTTTATGATGGGACTCAGTGCAGTTCAACTCAACTTCTGTTAACATTAGATATTTGCTTAAAAAATCAAAAATTGTACTGAAAGCACTTGTAACTCGTGAGTTGGGAAGTAAAAAGTATATGCACCAAAAATGCGTGTATAGACTCTAGAGCAATCAATAACCAAAAGGTGAACTCATTTTAACTATTCCTGACCAGCTTAGATCAAGAAGATAAGTTAATTTGGCCTTACTAAGATCTGGTATTTTTACAACAGCTTCAACTTACAAAATGCTTGTGACAAGGAACTAATCAATGAAACTCTCTAGGATTATCTCCACAATTTTGGTTAACCTTTCTGGAAGTTAAGAGTTCATACAAGTTTCAGATTTTTCTATGGAAAGTAATCCACAATCTGTTCAGCTTAAAGCAAGAATTCTTTTCATTATATACATATCTTTGATTCTAATCATGTGATGTGATTTAAATCGCATAGAAGACCTGGATCATATACTTCTTCATTAGTTCTTTTCTCTAAGGCAATTTGTGGTATTATTTTCCTCACCAGCTTTACTCGATTTTGCAAAGATTTTTCCTTTATCTTGGATACATACTTGGCAGCTAAAAGATTCCATCTTCAACATCCGTAAGTCTCTCCATTATTCTACTTAGCCATGTGCATTATTCATCACATTTGAAACCTTTTATGTAGAGTCGTTTTTAACATCATCCCAAATCATAACTCCGTCATCTATCAAGTGCGTATATTGCACAACATCATCTAGGCAATGATGTAGGACATCCTTAGATTTTTGGATTTTGGATTTTGGATTTATATTATTAATTATTATTATTTTAGGTAATTCTTATTTCAAATTTATTTAATTTTAGAATTACTTTGATTACAAGTTAGGGTTCTTAGAAGTAGAGTTAAAAGTCTTCCACAAGAAATATGAGACAAGTCCTTTGTAATACAACATTATTATCAATCAAAATTGAGATTTCTCAACAATCTTCTACTTTACTATCAAAATTTTTTATTCACGCTTCTTCCGCTCTGCATTAAAGTGGTATCGTGAGCTTTGATTCGATCCTCTTATTCTTTTCTTCTAAATTACTACCTTTAGTCATTCTCTTCCTTCATCGAGATCTCCTAGATCTCTTCTTCTAAACTATTATCAACTATCCTTTTTTTTTTCAATACAAAAAAAAATAAAATAAATTGATGTATCTACCGCGTCTGTCGAGGCTTACAAAATTTACCATCATCTCAACATCACATGCGTCCCACTTCTTTCTTTTTCCATCTATTATCACTTATCGTTTCATATCACCGGTCAATCATTAGCTAATCCTCACACTTCGCCCGTCAAACCCAGCATATTCCGCTTAATCACTTTTGGTTGACCACCGTCCTTTTGCAACGAAGCTTCAAACATTAACCTAAGCCCACTACTCCATCAAACACAATCACGTTAGACTCCCTATACTGTTTCCAAAAATTGAACAATTTGAACAATTAATCCCATATTTTACAAAAACCAAGGGTCCAAGCTATCAAGCATTGTCATGTTTAATTTCTATTTAGATCATGTCAATATTGATGACGTGTTCCGTGAAATCACGGATTTACAAAAGGAAAATTATTGTCGACATCAAAAATTAAAGATTATGTTAGATCAATGGATTCGTCTGTTTGATATCATCGATGAGGTTACTCCTCCAACAATACAGTCCCATACACTCAATATTTTATTCACCAATAATAGAATCACCTTACCTTTTTGCGGTTTTCTAATGTTAATCAAGTTGTTCTGTTGTCAAGATCAAAAACCATCCACAAAGATTTCTATTGGTCAAAAATACTGTGAAATAATTACTACTCCAGTTGTTACCAATATCGACATCAACTTTTGTGCTCAACGATTTATTATATGGGTGTTTTAGGCTCGATTATTAACCTACTCAAAAGTATATTATTTGTTGGACTGGTCGTTTATAATATCTCATAACTCGAAGACGCTTCTTTTCAAGATGGCGGAGCTGATGCAAGCTCATGTTCTTTCACTACATTGTTAATTCAGACTAATTTCTTTCAAGATGGCGGTCTTGATGTAGGACATCCATTAGATTTAGGATTTATATTTATTTATATTATTAATTAGTATTATTTTAGGTAATTCTTATTTCTAGAATTTATTTAATTTTAGAAGTTATTTAATTTTAGAATTACTTTGATTACAAGTTAGGGGTTCTTAGAAGTAGAGTTAAAAGTCTTCCCTATAAATATGAGACAAGTCCTTGTAATACAACATTATTAAAAACCAATATTGAAATTTTCTCAACTATTCTTTCTACTTTACTATCAAAATTCTTTATTCACGCCTGCCGTACATTAGCATATCCTCCTTCTAACCATAATCATCCACATTATAATAACATCTTACATCATAAGTGGGTTCCTCCTCTATATGTAGTTTTGAAAATTAATATTGACGCTTCTACAATTCCAGTTTTCTTTACTGTATTAGAATTATAATTCAAACTACTGCAGGAGCATTTGTCATGGGAAGGAGCATTAAGGAGAGCTAGCAATGTCCAACAAGCGAAGCTGAGCTGTGTTGGGAAGCTTGCAACTGCATCAAACAAAAGGTTGGTCTCATGTTGTTTTAGAGATCGACAATCTTGGAATCTGTTCTTTCTTACAATGACAAACTAATCTCTATCACTGGCGAGTTCTCTTTCTCGAGAAAATGTGTAGATATATGTAACATTAATCCTCTGGTCTTGTTCTTTTGTGTATAGAGCTTGTAATAAAGTTATGAGTCTGCAATAGCTACAGACGCAAGTAAGTACAATTTATGGGGAATGGTGGTTTCACCCACCGTTATGTTAATTCCTTACATAGATACCCATGTAAGAAATCTTTCTATGTAATATGTTTGTTTCTTTGTTTAAAAAAATCAATAACCAAAAGATCTTCAAATTTACGAGATGACATTAACAACCTTAAACCATTGACCCAAAAAAGAATCCTATTATTGGGGTTGTTGGGAAGATGGTTGTTTGGGTGCCAGAATGGGTCATGAAATAATAGTTCTTATAACCCTTATCCTCCATTTTGCATAATCCCCAATATACCCTTGATTTGATTAGTGATAATTATGATGATTAAGTAAACTAATCACGTTAGCAAATGGATTATACTAATTTAGTGATTAATTTCTTGAAAATCAAAACTTTTTTTTTCTTTTGTTTTGATCTAGAAGAAGAAGAAGGATCATTTTGATGAACTTTTTTGAAAACTTTGAAGAAAATCATGAAATCTATCCTAAACTAGTCTAAAAAACCTTATAATGAACCCTCATTTGAAATTTTGATTGATTCAAATCCATTTTTAAACGGAAAAATTCGAGCTTATTTACGAAAGTTACGGTACTGAAAATGTTGTTGTCTCAGCCATAATAGGTATTTTCATCATGAAATTTAAGGATTCCATCTTTGAATATACATTCACGCTAGGTTTGTAAGAACCTTCCGTCGTAATTCATACTCACGGGGTGGGTTAGTATGAACTCGAATAGTTAACCGAGTCTTCTCTATATCAATTACGGTTGAACACCCAACCAGAAATTCATTAAACGCTGGGATCTGAGCCGTTTGTAGGTTTTAACTCTCTCAACCAATGTATTTAATGCATTGTTTGACTTCTATTTTTAAACTAAATGGCTAGTTTTCAAAAAAAAAAAAAAACGTTATGTCATTAAACCCCATAAAATGAGACCATTCTATCATCTCTTGTTTACCCAAATCCTAGTTATAAGCTCTCATATTCATTCTCATCTATTTCTCATCCAAAGAAAGAAAAACACAGACTCTGACCAATGAAGAAAGATTTTGCGATTGTTAGAGCATAAACGGTCGACAAACATGATGAAGATCTAGACAATGACATAGATCAAACATCCTTGTCTTTTTGGAAAGTGTTTTTCGTAGTTTTGTTGCACTAAACGGAAATCGTAATGTAAGAATTTTGGCAAGCGTTAAGGAGAGATCGAGAAAGCTTTGAAGAATCACGAAGATTTCAAAAGGAAAACGAAAAGCTCAAAAGGAAGCCAATCCTGAATGCCAAGTCTCTTGATAAGAGTAAGTTTTTTGAATAGTTGTTTCATTAGAAATCATTTTGAGTAACATTATCTAACATATCGTATTTGTTTCTATAGTGGTCGGGGCTCACCGCCAATATGAGGCAGTTCATGGGAAAGAGTTTCAAAATGATAGCTATTACATCTTAGAAAATACTACCTATGATTTTGTGATCCAGACAAGGTTTTATTTTAAGAAATTTTAATTATTATGATCTATCTTATCAATGTAATGAAATATGTATGCCTTTTTGATTCAATGAATGAAAAACCATTTTATTTTATGTTTGTTCCATTTCTCTTAAAAATAGTTTCATATTTTTTTCAAGTATTTTCGGCCGGGGTTTTGCAAACGACCCAGCTTTGACCAAAATTCATATTTACTAGTTTGAATAACGAACCACGACCCAACCGTAAACAACATATTCCAATGCTGGGTTTCCATTGTTACCCAACCGTAATGATATATCGTTTGGAAGTCGGTTTTTCGGTTGGGATTTAACAATTTACTAAGGATATTCCTGGCGGCTAATAAAGATTCCCATAATTACTGATACTTACTGGTGGTAAACCCAGCTTGTAACGTGGTTGACTTTGTAATTTTTGTAGCCGTATTCGATCAAATTTTCACTTTCCATTCATCAATAATGTTACCATTACATAATTTGGCTAGGCCAATGTTACATTCAATAGTTATACCCAAATGCAAAAAATAAAACATGGAGTAATACAAAATAGTCAAGGTTGGTTGTAAATCTCAATAAACTCTCTCGTGATCCAATAACATTTCTATGCTCAAATTCTTTGCGACGAATAACTTGGTAACGGCCAAGAGCCCAGGCGACCTAAAAAACAAATCAAAGTAAAGTTAGTATTTTATTCAAAACTTACTTGATTTGAAAACATTTGGCACATACTCACTCTATTGAAAAAGAACATTTCGGGACTCATCGCCTTCACCCGCTAATTGCACCCTAAAAACTTCCATTTCTTGGTAAATCTCCTTGAACCTATCCTTTATTTGGTTCATTGATCTTCCATTTTGATTACCATCTATGGCCACAAAGACCATAAATATACGGTTTAATTGAGAATCATCACTTTCTCCGTTAATGCCTTGATTTTCGTCATGCTTTTCTCACTGTATGCGCTCTAACGATTGCCATATCTTTTCTGTGGTGTAAGGAGTCACCATGTTTCTTCCTTTTTTGATACAATTGTGAGAGAGAGATAGAGAGGGAGTGTGTTTTGTGTGAGAAATTTTGATTGGAGAAGGGTAATTTTATAGCAAAAAAAATGACTTCGGATAGTTTTTTCAAAAACTAGCCGTTCTCAAAAACGCAACGCATTAACTCAATGCGGTTGAGCATTACGTCAGAAACATATAATCTTCGCCGATATGTAGGGATTCTGACTTGGAATTTCAATTCTTCCCGACGTTTACGTAGGTTACTACTTGGTTGTTTCATGTTTCGAGTGCCGTAAATCTAAACCTTCCCAGAACTTCCCACCCGTTTCAATGCGTCCGTATGCAAATTCATCTCGTGATACTGCTCAGATTTTCGCCAATTAACATTAAAAAACCATACCGTAACACATTTACTGGGGCGCATTAAAAACGGAAGGAAGGTTCGTATTTACTACCGGAAACATGGAACTATCAAGCCGTAACCACTATATACGGACGGGGAAGAATTGAAATTCCAAGTTGTACATCCCTAATTTCTACGAAGATTATATGTTTCTGGCCTTAATGCTCAACCGCATTGAGTTAATGCGTTGCTTTTTGAGGAACGAATAGTTTTTGAAAAACTATCCATTGGGTCATATTTTGCTATAAAATGGCCATTCTCCAATCAAAATTTTCACACAAAACACACTCCCTCTCTATCTCTCTCTCTCTCAAATTGTAGCAAAAAAGGAAGAAACATGGTGACTCTCTACACCACCGAAGAAGATGTTGCAATCGTCAGAGCGTGGCCGACAGATATCAAAGCATTTCGAAGATGCCCTCATTTTCATAGATGAAACCTCATAGGCTTTTGGAACCGTGTAATGCGATTATTTTTGTATGCTAGATTGAAATCGTAATGAAAGATCGATGAAACTCATTAAGAAAAGATTCTTGCGTAACTTTCCACAATTGGAAGCCTTCAAAGAAGAAATGGAAGCCGTAAAGGAAAAAAATCTTAATATGCCACGTGCACAAAGAGTAGGTTTGTAAATAATTGGCCCATCAAAAATTGTTTTATGTAAAACCGATTTAAAAGAAATTGTTTTCTTTGTTTTTTCAAAGGGAGATGGCCAAGATGAATATGCTGGATGTTCATGGAAAGAAGTTTGAACTCCAGGCTTGCTATCATGTCTTTGAAGAAAGTATCTACGATGACTTCTTCCACTACTATTAAGACCCATGTTTGCAATGTAATGAAAACTTATTATATGAAATATGTATTCCTTTTCATTTCACTGAAAAATGTATGGTTTTTCCCTTCCTTGGTTCCCAAAAATGACACAAATATATAAGACCAAAGAAACATTCATTCAGAAAATTACGGTTGGGAAAACTTTCCAACCCAACCGACATAAGCCAAAACGGTATTGAAAAACTATCCAACCCGACCGACAATAACATCGCAAATGGGAAAATTTTACAACCCGATCTGACAAGGAACATCACTACTGGGAATCTCGGTAGGCGGTTTGGGAATTCTAAACGATTTTGAATAATTTCCTTGTTTTCTACAAGGACACGGAACAATTAACGGCTAGAAAAGTCCCAACCGTGATTGATATTTTACGGTTAGGAGTTCTTGAGTCCCAACTGTTTTCACGTTTACTTATAGGTCGAAAATAACTCCTAGCCGTAATTCACCCAGAAACTTGTTTTCCTAAACCTTAAATTCTTCAATCTTACCTTAAACCAATTTAAAGGCAAAATAAATGGTGGGTTTTTGAATATGTAGCATTCGGAGGATTTAAATGTGTTTGGACAACATTCACTACCTTAATCTTCAATCTTCAATTTTTGGTTCAATACCTTTATATACAATAGAATCATAACAAGTCTATGATAATCCAAAATCGTCCTGATCTTGTCATATTGAGAATAAATCTTAATAAACATTTTTGAAAATTGATGGAGATTTGATAAAAAAATTTCAAGGTTTTGTTTGATTTTGAGAAGAATAAGAACAAAAAAGGTTAGGTGAATTAATTTTGGTTTTGAATGGTTTTGAAATTTGATTTAGTTTTGAGTTTAGGTATAATAATGGTTAAGGGTATATTTGACTTTTCACAAAAATTAGGATCCCCTTATCCCCCTAAGTATTTTAGATAGCATATCAAGCCCCCAAATTCAAAAAAATTCAAGCCCTAATAATAGGATTCCAAAAAAAGAGAACCAGAAAATTTCCTGAATGGTTTACGATGAGATATTGATCGCACAGTCTGTAGAGCCTTTGGGAAACATCGCATCCCATCCGTTGCATAAGGTGGTCCTTAATGATTTTCCCAACCATTGCCTAAATTCATCCTTCATGATTTGCGGCCAAGCTGAATAATCCTTCCATTCTTGCGGGATAGTTGGAGAATTCATCCATCCTTGAGGCAAAGTTGAAGTAGGGTGTAGAGACTAGTTCCTAGAAGTAGAACAAAAATTTCCCACAATGATATCACTGAGTCCTTTCATTGGGAAAGGACCCCTATTTATAGTTATTTCCTCAAATGGGAGGTGTCAGGTGTGTGTCCTTTCCTACCTTGCCTTATCTTGCTACTGCCTCTTCTGACTGTACAACTGTACTTTGGGTTCTTCTAGAAGATCTATCCCTCACAACTTATGCACGTGCTCTTGAATGCTGTGGAGGACATCCTATTTGGTGATATCCCTTCTAGGATATGGGGAGTACCTGGTATCTTCCTAAGCATGGGACACTGAATAATGCCCCTTTTTGGATATGGGGAGGCCGCGCTCCTTCCTTGGTATTTTTTCAGGTATCTACATTAAGTCCCCTGGCTGTTTGGGCGAGGCGTTTAGCCTCCTCAACAGTCCACTGCTTCTCTTCGATATTTTCCCTTGGGAGGCCTACCTTGACTTGCGCTCCTCTAGCAAGTCCCCTAGTATAGTATATTTTCAACTTATTGCCCGGCGGAGTGTTAGCCTTTTTGTCAATTCATCATTCCTTTCATACGCCTCTTCCGAGTAACTTCGCATTAGGCACTTGCGCCCTTCCGCAAGTTCCCTTGTCCTTGTATCCCTTTGAGACTTGCTCTTTGCAAGTCCCCTTGTTCTTATATTCCAGGAGAGCTTGCTCTTTGCAAGTCCCCTTGCCTTGCTCTGCTCTAACCATGTGTACTTCTTGCCTCTTGGTATTACTTTCCTCGTGTCACTCTTGGAAGTTCCGGCATGTCACGTGTCAATTTCCTAGAACCGTAGGGTAGTTGAGGCTTATTTTTCAACCGTTACCACTTAGGGTTTTACGTCTCTTCAGATTCTATCACGTCGTTTCAATTACCTTCAGTTACGTCTTTTCTTCGCTTATAAATACTGGCCTTGGGATGTCTTATTTCTTCGAATGCTCTCTTCCTCTTTCCTTCTCTCTCTCTCCCTTATTTTAGTATTCTTCAAGGCGATACCGTGTTGTTCTTTTTCATTTCTTTCTCCATGAGCGACAACGAAAGCTCAAGAAATGAAAGTTCTCTTGGCGATAAGTTTTGAGGATGAAGAGGCGCCCCCACATACTCCCTATATTGTCTCGAGAAGAACGAGTCTTTGTTCCCGGGGAAAGAACCGAAGCGACTATTTTGGCCAAGCGAAATTCCGCTTAAGAAGCTTAGGCGCAGAGCCACCCTGCAGCTCGTCGCCACCCTCTTATATGATGGTCTCTCCGTACGGTCAACAAGCCAACCGTCGACCCTCCCGTTGTCGATGAGAGACAGTGATTAGATGTTGGCAAGGGAGGTTGAGGTGCCGCCTCTACTCCCCTATCTCGATCTCCCGCGCATCCGACTTTCCGTGGGGACTTCATTCTTCCTATGATAAATTTCCTTTCTGGTCGAACTCTTGCCCTGAATGGGGCCCATGGATAAACTATATGCTCTCGATCCATTCTTGGGGAGATCACGATTATTGAGTTAGATTGATGAAGGCGATTTCTTCCTCGATATAGGCATCTTACAAGGATTAACTGAGACATGATTAGCCTATCTCTGAGATGGATTCCACTGGTTCACACATGTCTCTTCGCCAGGGGGGAAGCGTCGCCCACGCTAGAGGACGTGGTTTATTTGACTGGCCTTCTCCTTCATGGAAGTGATGATTTTAAGGATGTGTCTAGCGGTTTGTCTGATGCTGATAACCTCATACTGGAATTTCTGAAGCAAGCACGCACCGATTCACGGAAAAGGATTGCCGAAGCAGATGCGCCTCCCGAGACCCAGACTCTCCCTGAGTCGTCCAAGAAAGGCACTGGGAGCACCGCGTCTAGAAAGGGAAAGGGGGTACTTTATGCTGAGGGAGTCGAAACTCCTGTGACTTCCCGAGAACCAGCCAAGCGAGCTACTTTGAATTTGTGGGTCAAGATATGGGCGCCCAAGTTGGTGGGCGAGTCTGGCTGGGAGCGTCCTTCTCCTTCTTCCGGATCTACAGAGTGATATGAGTTGGCCGCCTTCTTGTCTTATTAGTTGTCTCATGAGGTCTTTGAACATTCTCCTACCAATGCCGTGAGGAATGAGTCAATGCTCATGGCGGTACTCATGTCACGCGGCGTTTCATTCCCGCTGGCGCCATGTTCTTAGGCGGGTTATATCATCATTTGATTTGTGAGTGAGTGATATCCGGAAGCTAATGGCGCCTCTTTCTGGCGCAAACGCATCTTCTGCCAACTTCATGCAGATGTGGGGATGGGAGCACTATCTTCAGTATAGTTCCAGGTGAAAGACTTGGAGCTTGAAGGGGAACAAATTGTTATCACAGGGATGGTACCGAAAGCACCGATTTACCCTACCTCTTATCCTAGGACAGCTTTGTATGAGAAGCGGTTTGCAAGCAAAAGGTTCGTTTAGCGTCTCTGTTAGACCCGCCTTGGAGGGAGCTTAACTTTACGCCCTATGATGATGATGAGTGTGGGGAGGATTTCATCGATTCGTATCACAATTTCCTAAAGACTTCGTGGATACCGCCTTAGATCCCCTTACTTTTGATGCTCGTAATGTTGTGGCCGTTGTAACGCTGTGGTATCTTCCTGTGTTTTTACAAGGCAGTATTTTGCGTAAGCTTATAACTTGAACCGCTTTGCTCACTGTGCAGGTTTTGATCAAGGGACAGCTCTTATCTCACTCCCTCATGCTCTTCAGACCATTGTTGGTTAAGAAAGCTTTATGCGCTTTGTCTTTGGACGACGTAAGGCCTCGGTTTTTGCGCCCGCCTTTCAACCCATTAAAGGTCCCACAACTTATGGAAATTGAAGGTTACTCACCGATTGGTACTTGTACCGGCTCTCCGAGATGGATGATTTGCACCATGCCTTGGCGGCGATGGGGTGATAGCTCCCCCTCCAGACGTACTCGAGCTTTATCGTTTAGGGGCGTACCGGAGTTGCACAGTGGAAGTCATGTGTTCTCACGGACCGCTTCGGCGCCAAGAGCGAGACGTGTTGATGCTCATCCTTCTCAAGACAAAGGAAAGGGAAGCCGCCTTCTTCATCAAAAATTAAGAATGTTGTTCGTAACCTTTGTGGGTCTCATCCCCAAGGAACGAGGTACCTTTTGTCTCATTTTTCTCTTCTATTGTTTCTTTCTTCCATGGGATCTCATCGTTGTTATATTTTAGTCGAATATCCCTCTCGCACGGTTGTTGATGGTGGATTTTCGTTCAAGGTTGAGTTTGTAAAAACCGAGAAAATCATGCGCCGACATCTTGTAAAAGATAAAGCCATTTATAAGTGTTGGATACTCCTCACTTAATTGACCTTGTATTTCTGTACTCATTGCTCAGTGTGGCATGATGGTAGTGTTACTCTTATAGAGTAACACGAACCTCCAAGCACCATAATGAATCATTATCACTGTGGCATGAGACCCAGTGTTACTGCACAGTAACACGAACCTCCAAGCACTATAATGAAACCATGTACGAAATAATCGATGTTGATTCTCGGTGTGTTATACTAGCCCGAGCCTCTCGGTGTGTTATACTAGCCCGATTGAGCCCCTCTCGGTGTGTTATACTAGCTCGATTGAGCCCCTCTCGGTGTGTTATACTAGCTCCGATTGAGCATCCTGACTGACCGTATCGGTCTCCTGATATGATTCATCGCGGTCATCCAACTCCACAAGCATGATTGGATGACCACGCATCAATTCCATCACCCTAAACATGGTATGGAATACCCACGACCTTAGCTTGCCGTGATATGATTCGATCGCAGCCATCCAACTCCACAAGCATGATTGGATGACCCGCGTATCAATTCCATCACCCCCAAGCGGAGTATGGAATACACACCCGACCCCGCATGGTCGACCATTGGCCTTTGTTGCCAAGAAACCGTCCATACCAAGCATTATGGGCGGAAAACCCTAAATTAGGGTTTGCGTATATTACATGTGCCGCAAAACTACCTCAACCATCCATCTTCGAGGTATAGATGGAGGGTGTAGATGCAGACTCAAAGGGCCTGAGCATGTCGACACAATCGCCATGTGACCGCTACACACTTGACCAATCGGTCAAACCAACCATGGTTGGTTACAACACATACGTCCGCTTTGAAATAGCATGGTCGCGCTTTGAAAGCCAAAATTAGGGGTTCAAGCCATCACGCGTCCATCTTCTCCGGCACGAATGGAGGGTCTGATTAGATTAAGCGAGGTCCTATCATAGCCAAAGATGACCACCGTGGGCCCATCTACCTCTTCATGCGGTCGGCCAAGGCATATCACGCTGGCCAATCCAAAACGCCCGCTCAAACATGCGTGGATACACTTCCCAAATTGCAAATCGATCTCGACCACTCAACTTCACCTGGACGAATTGGGTGGCTTAGATCACGTTTTCATGGGACGGTGAGACATGGGCGTGAACATCAGCCTACCATCTTCACGCCAAACCAATCCGGCCCAGACCGACCAAGCTGAAGTCTTGGAAAACGCGCCGGAAAAAGAGTATGGCGCGCGGGCTTCTTGCGGTATCAAACTCTTATCGTAAAATCGATCTCACCACTCCTCTTTGCCGGTCAAATTGAGTGGCCTGGAACAGCACTGTGAGGGAACGGAATACAGCACCTACACCATCATGCCGTCTACACGCATGTATGGTCGGTCCTCTCAAAATCCTTCCCATGCTTGGTTTCGACCAAGTTGGGAGAGTGATGCTTGCGCACCTCTTCAAAACCCTAATATTCATTAACCACGCGGATGAGTGTCTCATCATCTCATCCGTCCGACTTCACCAAACTTGGTTATGCAACCCCTGTCAGGGAGTTATTTGGTTAGTGAGGAGTCATTACCCATCACTTTACCACACCGTACGCACTCCGCATAAAATACACACGATACTTCACAAGTATCGACTTTCCTAACACATGATTATTCAATTCAAGATACTGCTATCTTTCGTGATCCACGATCCACATTCCGGTTTATCAATCATGTCACAAACTCTGGGGATACATACTGGGGTATTGGTTCGGCGGTTTACGGCGGTGCGGCGTGCAACGCGCCATCACAAGAACGTGTTAGGAAGTCATGGGCGGTTAGAGATGAACAGAGAAGTGGGCAAGACCTGGTGGAGTGTATCACCGACACACAACTCCACTACTCCATCATTCCACTACCTCCACTTCCCACGAGAAACGTGAATGAGGCTCAATGACTTGTATAAATAGTTTCTCCGCCCTATTTCAAAAAAAGGGAGACAGAACAACACAAGTTCAGTCGACGAAACCAAGTGTTAATACAAAAAACCGTATTCAAACACCCGAGCCCTTGCATCTACCGTAAGCTTGCTCATCTTTCATTTACAAGTCATAAGCAAGCCAACACCTTCACAATCTCAACACCTTCGCTTCCCTCCCTAAGATCAACCCCATCTCCTTCACTTTGTGACCGAAACAAGTCTCAGAACGGCCATTTCTTGGTTTAGGCCGGACTTGCCTGAGCATTGATCTCTCGAATCTACAAGCACTCATCTTTAGCAGTGCATTTGTTGAAGGTTTAGATTCATTCCTCATCCACACCCCAAATTACCAAGTGCAAGGAGTAGTTTCACCCATCAACAATTGGCGACGCGGTGGGGAGATTGATCTCTCGGTTACAAGAATCGAATTCTCGACTGTTTCGTTTTAGTCTCACGATGTATCTCACTCGGAATCCGCGAGGTGGTTCGAGATATCATGGGAAGCATAGCTAGAATCTTGGAGGATGTCTTAGCAAATCAAGTCGGTATCACGGAAAGAGCGAGACATTTCGCCTTTTGAATGATATGGCGGCACAATTACAAGAAAAGTTTCGATGGGCATCACTCGGGCAATGCGAGATCTTTAACCAGTCACATCTTTTACGGTGGAGAAGCAAAAGAGGCGCGCAACCCAGGGATACCCGGGGAAGATGAACAACATGGTCCTAGTCAACAATGGAGACGATGCAACTCCTGGGAGAGGAGACTTATCGAGAATGCTTCGATGTCGCCACATAAAGAAGGGGAACTGCAGCCTGGAGCCTTGCCGGAGGATATATACCTCAAAGCTCTTATACCGACCGGGACTTGTCCAATCCGCGTCGGCCTTCCAACCAACTAAGAAACGCTGAGGAAGGAGAAATCAATCAAGAAATGCTCGAATACGAGAGGATGGGAGCGTTGATCCTGTCACTCAATGAATGACATTACGACACCTTCTACATCCTCTACTTAGGAAGGCAATCACTTGATATGATGGCGTCATAAGTCTTCCAACTTCATCTCCTTGTTCCATATCAAAGCCACGGGGAGACATCGCAACGCTCGCTAACGAGGAAAAAGGACACAGTACTTACATTTCCCGCTTCCCGAATGAAGAAGAAGATTCTCGGAGCTACTGGAGCGTGGGTAAAATTTGGGACTAGATAAAGCTACCCAAATACAAGCCACCCTCTTTGGTCAAGGCGTAATGGACCAAGTCACATCATTACCACCTGTCCCTTCTCACCCCACCAGTGAGTCTTTGAAGCGCGTGCTTTCTGGCTCAGGATATAGCTTTGAGAAGTTAGTGGAGGATTTTCTGGAGAGGTTACCCTTGGTTTGATACAAATGAGGCGAAAGCAAGTTTCTACTCAACAATTTTACAAGAAAGATAGTTTAGGAATTCAACTGGGACCAGCATCCCACACGTGGAGAAAAGAGGGCTGAAGAATCAAACATCAGAATCGTTTCATTCATGCTTTCGCTTTCACACAATGTTTACCTTCATGTGACATGTGCAATCATTCGCGACTAAGATGCAAATTTCATTTAAAATAACCTCTTTCGGGAAAAAATCATTCACCAAACTATCTCAAAATGAACCAATTCATGATTTATTAATTCAAACTGTAGTCAAAGGAATCTCACTATCACTCAAAAACAAGAGCATCTAAAGACAAGTGCAGGTAGCTACGATCCTTCAAGGAAAGTCCTTCGAGCCACAACCGTCCTTACGGCAAGAGAGACTTTCATCCTTTTGAAGTACAAATCATATTTCAATGCTCAATTCCTTAGGCAACTTTTCAACCTCTTTCTTCCCGTTTAGCAACACAAAGATGAAGGCTCCGTCCACATAATTTCTGAGCCACTGTGAGTCAATACACCTTATGTAGCCGTCACTTCCTATGTACCGTGCACAGGCGACCGCGGGAGATGTTCAGGTAAGTGCAACACCTCCTGTCACGAGAGTCGAGTGCGGCGCAAATCCCGACAACTCCTCGGCCCATGCAACGCCTCCGGTAGTCACCAGCAACAAATTTCACTCCCGTATCGGGACGAGGTGGGAGGGACAGAGGAGACCCCATCCATTACCATTTCAGACTGAAGTGGAAGGTGAAGTTCTTCTTACTTTAAGACTCAGAACGGATATGGCCGCAACTCGAAAAGAGGAGTTTTTAAATTTGCAGCAGGACCTACGTGACCTCGATCAAATGAGCGACATCGGACATGAACGGTCTGTCATGGAGATTCCTACACCGGGGACTGACCTCGCCGTCCTCCCCGGGTCAACAGATTTACTCGAACCGAGACTCGATTAGATTAGAAGCGCATCTCTGGTGGAAAGCTTGTGTGGAACTCTTGCGCCTTTCTAAAGAATCAACGTGCAGATGTTCGTAATGTAAAATAGCTGCGACGTACACCCGACTCCCTTCACGTCCGAGGAAGTCTTAATCGCGCCGAAAACACCAGTAAATAATGTTACATTTACGACGACATGATGGCGTAAAGATCACGATCGGGTCTACATGTTACGCATTACATCAAGGGTTCGGAGAGGGCCCTCGTCGACACGGGAGCATCTTCCAATGTGATTTCTCTCAAGACTACAGACGGCAAGTTTAGGCCTATGCAAGATTGTCGTCATCCCACCACAATGGGACGGACTTGAAGGAAACCAGACCAGCACATACTATGGAAGCTTCAACCCATACTCACACCAAAAGGGGATGCACTTTTGAGCAAACGTGATTAGAAGGGGAAGACAATATACCGCGTGCTGGTAGCAATTAAACGGAGATCGTTGGTCTCTAATGGAATGCCCAAAACGATTCTCTCATCAACATCGACATGTTGGTAGATGCAACCGACGGACACGGCATGTTCTCTCCATGATGGATGAGGCTACAACCGAGATAAGGATGTACGAGCGTGACGCAAGGGTGAGATATCTCTCCTGTGATACAACCTTGACTCAGCGCTTCCCATAAAGAAGGGGAAACCATGAGATACAATATCCTCACGTGTCCGCCAACTCCAACTCCCGATTGCCACATGTCACGACTCCACACAATGATGCGACGCGTTCGAGATATTCCATGCAGGCTCGACAAAGCCACTACGAACAAGCCATGTAAACCACGCTTGGGGAGTGAGGCTCGCATGAAGTTCACTTGGCAAGAATCAGTCCGAGGACTTCTTCGACACGAGAAAGATGTCCTGCTCAAGAATCATGGATTAAGAGGGTAAATCGAAGCTCGGAGGAAGCCGCTTCAACTCCCTCCCATAAGGCACGCTTCAATAGTCTATTCCAGAGAGCGCCTCAATGCTCTCTCCGGGACCACGCTCGCTTCCGGGATCTGCTCGACACTCTCTCCGGGATCTACCTCCAGCCGTTGCGCATGAAACCACTTCAACATCCTCTCAAGTCATTTCGACACTCAGCTACATCACACCTGCACTCAAGTTATCTTTGATGTACTCATTGCTTAAGCGTCGTCTCATCCATCCTTCTGTAAGGGCCCCGTGGAGCATGAAAAACCTAAAAGTCGATAGGAGAAGAGTTATCTTGTGAGAGCAGATATTTTCCATAGTCCGAAAAGGCGCGAGTGAACAACTCATCATCAATGTTCGGCATATCTTTGAAGCTTTTCAACACCTCTGACTTGGCACTGCATTATTATCTCGGAAGACATCTCAACGAGGGATTCTTTTCTTCTAATGAAATAAAACAGAGTTAGAACTTGTATGAAAATACGGGAGAGATGTAGTCACACGAGCGGGACGCAACTGCTGTCGGAGCACACAATCGCCGGTCAAACACCGTTCAAGTCGAGGTACAGATTTAGTCGGGAGATTACAAATTTTTAGATCTTGGTACAATTTGCAAATCTTGATGCAGATGCAAATTTTAGATCGGTGTTGATTTCACAGGAACCGAGTCACAAGTTTCAAAGACCGGTACAAGTTCGAAATGTATTGGCGATATGTGGGTGAGACTCACTCTCAGCCAGAGCCCGGACACAACAAGCCCACGTTCGATCAGCGGCGCGATAACCCGCAGGCAGAAACGCGGCGCTAGCGGTCGGTCGAGTTCGGCACATCCCCACGATTGAACGAAGCGGCGCGATAAGCCCTCGAGCCGAAGCGAGTCATAGCGAGGTCGATCGAGAATGACAAGACCGACGTCATGCTGGGGAACACTTTTACAGGAGCGTCGCTAGCAGGCGTGAGCATTGCTCAGCAGAAGGACGGGGCGACCAGTCTCTCACGGTAACATCTAACATTGTCTCATAAGTTTTATCTTTCTGCGTCACCCGTCTCCTTTCTCTGCACAATAGTGTAACCATTGTGTGTGCTAGGCGAGGCACTTAATGTTGATGAGTGGATTTTCGTTCGAGGTTGAGTTTGTAAAAAACACGAAGAGGAAAAATCATGCGACGACATCTTGTAAAAGATAAAGCCATTTATAAGTGTTGGATACTCCTCACTTAATTCGACGCTTGTATTTCTGTTGCTCGTTATCGGTGTGGCACGAGTGGCGGAGTGTTACTCTTATAGTAACACGAGACCTCAAGACGCCATAGTGAATCATTATCGATGTGGCATGAGGCGAGGTAGTGCTCATATCTGAGTAGCACGAACCTCCAAGCACTATAATGAGAACCATGCAACGAAAATACCGTACTGGTGCGAGTTCTCGGTGTGTTATGCTAGCGGAAGGAGCCTACGATGTGTTATACTTAGCCCGATTGAGCCTCTCGGTGTGTTATGTGCCGATTGAGCCCCTCTCGGTGTGTTATACTGGCCGATTGAGCGCTCGCCGACTTGTGTTATACTAACTCGATTGAGCATCGGACTTGAGCTGTGCTCGGTCTCGGATATATGATACGATAACGATCCCGACTCCGCAAGCATGATTGGATGACCACTGGATCGATTCCATCACCCTAAGCATGAGTATGGGAATACCCACGGCCTAGCTTGCGAGACTATGATCGATCGCAGTCATCCAAGCTCCCACAAGCATGATTGGATGACCCACGGATCAATTCCATCACCCCCAAGCGAGGTATGGAATACACACGGCGGAACCATGGTCGGCCGTTGGCCTTGCAACGCGGCAAGTAGTCCATACCGAGCGTTATGGGCGGAAAACCCTAAGTCAGGAGTTTCGCGGCATGGCCATGTCGCGTGAAAGCGGTCCTCGGCCATCCATCTTGCGCGGTATGGATGGAGGGTGTGAATCTGCGAACTCGAAAGGAGCCACGGAGCACGTATCGAGCACAGTCGCCGTGTGTACTGGCGTACACACACTTGACCGATCGGTCGAAACCAACCATGGTTGGTTACTGACACGTTCGTCGCTGTGAAATAGCATGAGTCATGCGCGAGCTTTGAAAGCCGGAAATTTGGGTTCAAGCCGTCGCAGCAACGTCCGTCTTCCTCCGGCACCGCAATGGAGAGAGTCACGATTGAGATTAAGTGAGGTCCGGTCGTACAGCGCACGACCCGCAAGTGGGCTCATCTACCTCTTCATCCGCCGGTCGCAGCCGAGAGCATATCACGCCTGGCGATCCAAAACGCCGCCGCTCCGAACATGCGTGGATACACTTCCCCCGTTGCCGATCGATCTCGAAACCACTGCTAACTTCCACGGACGGGTGGGTGGCTTAGATCCACGATTTCGTGGGCCCAGTGGGGGCGTGGCGTGAACATCAGCCCCTACCATCTTCACGCCAAACAGCAGCAGCCAGGGTAGCCAAATGACTAGGTCGTCTTGGAAAGCAGCCTATAGGAGAAAGAAGTATGTTGTGTGACTTCTTGCGGTATCAAACTCTTATACGCAAAATCGATGCTCCACCACTCTCTCTTTCTAGGAATCAAATTGAGTGGCGAGTCAGCCAGCTTTCGTGAGGAGCGGAATACTGAGGCACCTTACACCCGTACATGCCTTGATGCCTGCACGCATGTATTGTACCGGTCCTCGCAAAATCCTTCCATGCTTGGTTTCGAACCAAGTGCTGGAGAGGCTGATGTACATAGCACCTCTCGAGCACCTAATATTACATTGACGTGATCGCGGATGGAGTGTCGCCGAACCTCATCGTCATCCCGTCAGGAAACTTCACACGACAGCTTGATTTGTCGACCACAGTCGAGTTATTTGGTTAGTGAGGAGTCATTTACCCATCACTTTGCCACACAATGTCTGATACGCATAAAAAACACACGACACTATCACAGTATCAGAGCTTTTACGAGTCTCTTGGATTATTCGATTCAGCATTATCCACCTTATCTTTCGTGGATCCACGATCACACATTCCAGACATCAAGTCATGTCTGGCGGGGATACATCATGGGGCCAGTGGCGCGCGGTTTCCCGGTCTGACGTGCAGCCATCGCGAGAACGTGTTAGGAAGCCATGAGGCGGTTAGAGATGAACGGAGAAGTGGGCAAGACTGGCGAGTGGTATCATGACAGCAACTCCACTACTCCGTCATTCACACCTACCACGCCACTTACGAGAAACGTGAATGAGCTCAATGACTGTATAAATAGTTTCTCGCCCTATTTCCAAAAGGGAAAGGCAGAACAACACAAGTTAGTCAATGTTAAATGTTAATACACAAAATAAAATACCTTCGAACACCGAACATAACATCTCTGATAAGCTTGCTCATCTTT